>JBBDHI010000005.1:13217864-13231331 GCA_037177115.1 Craterocephalus stercusmuscarum | reverse complement strand
TAATGCTGTAAATTAGCCCTCTCATTCAATATTTTCCCGTAATGGCACTTTGAATGCCTGAATCCTGTTTTTTCCAGTATTTCACATCAGAAATAAGCCATGGTTTGAATTCCAATCTTTTGCCTCTATAACATAACAACTTCCCAAACAGGTCAAGCATATAATCACTCCCTGTCATCAACACTGATGGATAAGCAAACACTGTGGGAGTAAATGTTAATATTGGTACAGTAAACGGGCAAGGTGGCAATCTAAATATGCTCAAGCAGGTTTCCATCAGTAGCTGAGCAAGTATATTTGTTCCTGGCTGATGTAGCTCATTCTTACAAAACATACGGAAAATGTTTCAGATTTCTTTTAATATGGTATCACAATTTTTTTTATTTTTGTTTTACCTTTGTTTTAATTTAGCATGTTTAAAGTTTGGTTGCTTTCCAGTAATGTTCATAGTGTTAGATCACACTTTATATGTAACACTTTCACACACCGAGTCCATGTTGGGAACACTGTGGGTGTCGAGTTCACCCTGCCCGGAGAACGAAGGTTCAAGCTGTCACTAGCTATCTGAATGAGCACTGGTTAAGTCCAACGATGGCAGAGCTAGGCATCAATGAGGTCAGCTGGTCAATAGCTCTCAAAAAATGCAATGGTGCTGAGACATTGAAAAATGGCTGCTTAGGTTTAAAAAGAAAAAAAGAGAAAAACATTTACTGTCCAATTAACCAAATTTAATTTCCTTTTATCAAAAGAATAGGGGAAAATGTACAAACCATCGCTGTTTTCTAATGATGTGTCTGCTTTGACAGTTCGATCGAGTTGTCAGTGGAGTTATAAATGTATGCCATTTCCATCAGAGGAGGCAGTGCCAAACCCATCCGCTACACTGCAATGATGTCAACATGTTTATCTCCTTGGATTACTGGACCGGCCAGAGCACAAATGCTCTGGGATGGTAGAATCAGAGCAAAGGGCAAGAATTTCAGCCGAACAGTTTATTTTTGGCCCTGACAGATGTGTATAACATGACTCCAGAAAAAAAAGACAACTAAACAAATCACCACTCAAACAAATCATCAGCCCAGCTGATTGAAGGTAACACTGAGCTCGCTATGCTCTGGGTGAGATAGAAGGTAGCGGGTCACCTTTCCTGGTCGTGAAATGGATGGAGAGAAATCTGGCAATAAAGTGAAGTAGGTTTAATATACGGTCTGTGGTGGGGTGTAAAAATGTGCAACATATATGGCTGATACTTGTTTTCCCCATGTGCAGCTCAAACCTGCTGGGTAGATGCAGTTCTCATTTTCTTGAAACCTTACACCTATTTTGCTTTAGTTTAGGTGTCAAATTTCTTTATTTCTTATCCAAGTAGACATGGGAGGCTTGAGCAGAGCCTGTGCAAGTCAGGTCATACAGTTTACTTGCAGAAAACAAGTGTGGATTCTCTCAACTAACTAATCAAGGATTCCTCGGAAAAGTAGATCTTATCCCAATTCAACCCAGCATTCCTCGTTGAAGTCTTAACTTTTCCCATCTTGAAATCAATACATAAATAATAGTAGATCCACAATCTCAAAAGATTGCTGCGATGACTTCTCACCAAACCACCAGGGTGTCCATTCAGACAATAAGACAACACGAGATGAACAGAAATAAAGCACGTCTAATAGAGATCGTATATCACTAATCCACAGGCCATAGCTGTGTGTCAGCGATCCACAAGACTGATTCTGCAGCTCAGCATCTGTGGAAACTGATAACATTAATATAAAAAAGCACCGAAGAACAATTTGTTCTCATGACCTCAATAAATAAGCCATGCTGCAAAGCAGATTAGACGGCCAGAAAGCCTTTGAAGTCAACAGATATGTCTTCCCACTAACACTCTCTGCTTTCAAAGATGACAGAGGCACAATAAAGATGCTTAGTCCAACTCTGGGACACACTACAAGACTACAAGATATGATAACTTGATAGAGTGGTGATGTTAAGATACTCACTTAAAATGAGCTAAGCTGTGTTGAAAAATGTTAATAGACAAATAAATGAGTTAGACTGTTAAATTATTGATTTCTTTGCATACTGTATAAGCGGATTTAAAGGCTGCATCAGTTGAGTCACCATCTTTCAGATCATATGGAATCATATACAGTCTGCATTATGAATCTTTCTCCCTGAGGCATAATTGGCAAATGCAACCGCCTGATATATTTAGTCGAGTAAACACGAAGAATACAGCGTAATTTGCAGCAAACGCTCGCAAATTCTAAGAAATCCCCCTTCTATGCTTCACATGCTCATGCGACTTTCGCTTGGATGTGTGTTTTCCTCGAACACATGATCCATATGTTAACTCTCATCATTGTTCAGTATTTCAAAAATGTTCCTCAAACAAAAGCATTTTTTGTTGCAAAGGCATCACAGAAATGGGCTGTTTTTTTTTTTCTTTTTTTCATCTATGCGGGATCTTATCCTCACAAAAGTGCCAGTTCTGACCATGGGTCTAGGAGAGATGTGGGAAATGTAAACACAGAGATCCAGGCAAAAGTAGCAAACGGTTAACAGCTAAAGCTTGGCATACATATTTTCCTGCTTTTAGTGACATCTCTGCTGCTGTCGTTATACCAAAAGCAGGGTGTTTATACTTGTTTGATCATGGGTACACTTGCAGGGAGAAACACATTTTCTAATGGCAGGAATAAGATGTTTACCACAGTGCTCACAATCGGCCCAGTAACTACCACTAACTGTCATGTCATGGGATAAGTCTGTAACTTCGGCAACCTGAAGGTATAGTACTACAGTGTGTCCGGCTGGCTGTGTTGGACTGAAACATCAGCACAACACAGCAGTCTTTACAGAGAGCTCCCAGTGAGCAGACTGGTAAATATAAATCACCTTTCAAGGTTATTTTTGTACCCAAGGTGCTGCTGTCAATGTCAGTCAGAGTTTATGAGCGTGCGTTGCTGGAAAAGAAAATGGGATCTGGGCAGCAGCCTCATTAACTCTCGCTACTCTCGCTGGTTCGTGGGCGCCCCCACGCAACAGTGTCAGTGCTTTTAGGAATATCTCACAAACCACACAACGTAACTTAATGGGGAAAATTGCTATGAGAAGCACACTCTTTGGGTGATCTATTGTAAGCTACGGACAATATTAACCTTTTGAGAAGAGTTTTCAAGCCATCCGTTAAGTGCACTGTTTTTTCAGAGAACTTTACATGTAAATTCTGCCGTGATACATTAATTATTCATTGCATTTTGTGATAAAAACGAGTAAATAATGTTAGTGGACTTCCTGTTAGCGGACTTCCTTAACACTGTCTGTCGGTCTTTCGACCAATGGGATGCTCAGATGTCTTCTTCATTGGTTTTTATGACGGTGACGTCCAATTCGAGCAGCCAAAGAGCAGCGTGAGGTGAAATAGTTATCTTTGAATATTAGGTAATAAAGTAAAAAAAAAAAGTAATACAAAGAAAAAACAAAGTAATGATAATCTCTCTTGGCCAAAACAAATATAAATAAACATTTATCAACAACATTTGAACTTGGAAATGACTGAAGAAGTGAGGGGAAAATGAGTGGAAAGGGAAAAAACGAGTAAAGAAAAAAATGTAAAAATGTGAATAGTTTTGGTTGTGTTTATGTTAGAGAAAATGAAAAAGCTTGTACATTGTTAATGTGTGTCTTTTTTAAATCAAATTCGGTGACATTAAATTTCCGGGGTTTTTTTTCTTTTGTTTCTTTACTGTTATAACTATTGATCCATCCATGTGGCATCATTTTAGATAACATATTATTATTGTCCTGAAAAAAAAGATATTCATTACTTGACTGTGCACGAAAAGGTTGAGATTTTACATGCATTAATAGGCAGAGAGGTCAGGCAAACAAAAAATCGCAAAAAATGGCTTGGTCTTTTAAGGGTTAAAAACAAGAGCACCTTCCTCACAGAAATAAGGCAACCTTTTAAATAAAATGCGAAAAAGATGTTTCCACACCTAACAGTCAGTTTCTGTTCCAGTTTCACTGCATTAACCCAAACAAAACTGAAACGTTTGGATGACTTATTTCCCTCCTCACCTGAGAGTGCGCCAAACCAACAAATGTTGAGAGAGAAGACGGGACAAACAATGAACAATAAAACTTGCTCATCCATTGGTTCAGTCAGGGGGAACTACATATATATTAGCCCGCTTTGGCATTCGGTTCACTCGATGTGCAGCAAGGAACATTTTTAAGCGGGCCAGTGGGCCTTTCACAGGCAGCACTCACTCTAGGAGACTCTGGGGGTCTTGTTTTGATTGGGTAAGTAAAGCCTAGAAGTGATGCATCATCATTTTGGTTTGGTTTGCTTTCACATGGAACATTACATGAGTGGAAAAAACCCCCCGGACAACATCATTTTACAATAGGCCGAGATTTCCTCACCGAAAGGAAAAAGAAAAAGCTAGAGAAGTAAAAGTTGGTCAGGACCTAAAACAGCTTGTTCACTGCAAGTAAAATAATGGAGCAACACCGAGTACATGCAGTCTGGGGAATTTTGCTTTTGGTTCAATATTTAACCTAATGCAGTTTTCACACAAAGTTGCCCAGTATCATTAGCAAGCTGTCCCACATCTTGCGTTCAGGGCCAGTGGGGATGGCCAGGGGGGGCAGGGGCCACCCCTTAAATCTGTTTGGCCCTTCAAGTGCCACGCCAAGAATAAAAAATCAAATTCAGGCAACTATTCAGAGTAAGCTAAGCATAGAACTCCTCAGATATCTGAGTGCATATGAATCCAGCACATTCCGTTCCTCTAAAACAACTATCTTGCAACTTCTAGATGCATCTTTTCTCCAACACGACCGAATCAGATGGCTGAATTACCCCCCACGTGCAGAGGCCTGGTAACAGACATTCATTTCATATTGATATTTAGCATTTTCTCAATGATCAGTATTTAGTACCGATGGATTCATTGTAATGTCAAAATTGTGATGGTGTAATTTTCTTTGTTTCATCTGAAGAACTGAATGCAACAGACCTCAGAAACTTAAACGCTGATACCCCATGAGCTCCCATTATTCCACAGATAGGAAAAATTGAACATTGGAATATTCCAACTTTAAAGCCTTAATTAATTATAAATAAGGCTAATTTGAACCTACAGTTGGTGTATTTGATATAATAAGATATGATAAAAACTCTTAATCTGAAATCATTACTTAATTGACTAATTTAATGGATTAACTACAAAAAATAAAGTTTTCAGGTACCAGGAGTCAGAAAAGTGTCCAGCCTGCATGTTATGAGTAGGGCTGTCCCGATCCGATACCAGTTTCGGGTATCGGTGCCGATACCAACAAAAAAACACGGATCAGAAAGTATCAGCCTGCATTGAAATGTGCCGATACTGTTGCCGATACCAGGTGATCAAGATTTTCTAACCAGCCCTTTCACCTGACCAGCACGCTTGGTACACCCTGTTCGAGTGTTCTCCCTAGTTTATTTTCTACAGGGTTTACTAAGGTTGTTTTTTCTTACAACAGAATGTGAAATGTGCCGTGTGTTACACAAAGTCTTTAAATTTATTCTAACTTAACTCATTGGTTAATAATTAATGACTCTTCTGTTGTGGACTTTATCAGTTTTTAGGTGAGGTTTGACAAAATATTTTGGTCATAACAAAAGGTAAGTATCGCTATTGGGGTATCAGCCAATACTCAACCCTCTGTACCGGTATCGGTATCGGAAGTGAAAAAGTGGTATCGAGACAGTCCTAGTTATGAGATACAGAATAAAATGAATACAGATAAAATTGTGATTTGTGAGTTTTCTTATGATCAATAAAGTATATGTTGGTCAAGCAGTGATTTAAAGTCGTACAATGGAAGATCATCCTAAGTAAACAATAACTGATTGAAATAAAATCTCCATTGCTAGTTACATTACATGATCACTTTTCACATGTGCCACCCCTTTCCCGGGATGTGCTCTTCCATGGCCCCTATGAAATTTTTTTTTAGATACGCCACTGTTTGTGTTATGAGTTATGACACATTCCATGTCTACATCACTTTGTCTGTTTAGCTCACAGGCTGATTTGTTTTCTTATGCACTGTAAGCAAACCAAACCAGGGCGGACCAGAGTTTGCCTCCTTGCTTAACACTAACTGCTCCAAACAAACTGTACTATCCGAGGCAGCGGACCAGTGTTCATTTAAAGCCGAGCAAACAGCACCCGTTTGAAGCACCTGCATGAGAGTTCAGTTCATTCACACCTCCCTCAAAAAACAAACTTTCTGAGAAACTAAACTAGAGCTTCATTAAGAACGACTGTGGCTGCATATAACCAGGGTGGCAGTGTTAGCTGTAATGCTTATGGTTGTAATTCAATGCTGCTGCCCCAACTGGAATAAGAAAATTAAATAAAAAACATCCACAAGAGGCAACTGGAGCAGACTCTTCTTCAGGAAATACCTTCACCACCGGGAATGTCTTGTTATAAGTGTGAGTATGTTTGTTTGCTCCAACCTGAAGCTGCTGGTGAGTGAAAGCTTTTCATTACTTGTCAGGTCAGACAGGATTTATAAAGTCGTTCCCAGTTTCTTTTGAAAGGGGTAAAAACTACCTCAGGCGAGTGTAAACGTTTTTCTGCATTAGTGGAGGGTTTCGGGTTATATTTTGTTCAATTATTCCTTTCATCTTTCACTCACAAGTTTTCTAAATGCAGATTAGAAACAGCTCACAGCAATCAGAGCTTACGCCAACAAAGTCGTGGCTACAATTAAACACAGTCCCATTTCACTCAAAAACCAGATGTTAGCAAGCACTCGCCTTTTTTTCCTTTTTAAAAAAAACCTGTTTAAAACTGACTTGGGATTTATTTTTCTCCCTAAGCATCATAGGTATAGGCAGGGCTCTTTATCACAGCTCTGAAATGTGGTTCAGATACTGTTCATACCATTTCACCCAACTCATGAAGCAGAAATCTAAAAACCTCAGCAGATAAACAAGATAAAGATTTGGACGGATTGACCCTTTAAAATACGCCGAGCAGTAGCTCATTTTCTATTCAAGTGGGAGTTTGTCATAGCTGTCACACAATCTGGTCAGTGTGTTGATATATGAGTCGTGGCTGGTGGATAACACCACACCCAATCACACTCCTGTGTGTGCTTGTATTTCTACACCAATCTTATCATTTCTGTTATGGCTCGTGCAGAGCAGGTGCGCGCCTGCGTCCTATTGCTCCTTAAATTTCCACATCTCAGCGTTGATCAATTCTAGAGATTTTTTTTTCCAAAAATATGCCTACTTCAGGAGAAAGCCCGTCTGAGCGTGCGCGTGCACGATTATCAGCAGGGGCTCCACTTCACTCAAAGAGCAGTGAGGCCGCGGGTCTCCAAATGCGGTATGACTCACAGAATCTGCGCGCGAGCTGGCTTGCTAGAGTGCGCGCGTGCGCCTTGCGGCACGGTGAAAACCTGTCTGGAGAGAACGGTATGTAGCCAGATGAGTGTGTATGTCGGTGTGTGTATGTGTGTCCTTGATCTGGCACGACACAGAATCAAAACATTCCTCCTCGCGCGCCAGGATCATCAAAATATGAGTTACCGCATTAAAAGATGCTGTTTTTACACCTTTGGAAGGCATTTATTTGCCCATCATTGCGCCAGATGTTTTCATACAAGCTACTACGGGGCCCCATAAACACACACAGAGGGGACACACCTCCATTTGACATTGGCACATATTAGGCAATGGGTCGGCAGAGCAACAGCACCCCCTCCTCCTGATTTCTTGACCAATTCCCCTACCTCCCCTTCTCCTTCTCCAATTAGAAAAAAAAGGGAAACAGGCTTTCTACTGCGTAAATAAAAGGCAAAACCAGCAGCGCTGCAGCCCGTACTGTTTTTTTTTTAACAACACAAAGGAAAGAGCGGATGCGCCTTTTGGCTGAGAAGTAACGTAAAGACGAGGAGGAGAAAAGAGATCGTGTGACTCAAGTTCATGCAAAACTAACAAGTCAATACTGGCCTATATTCTCCCTGCATCAGATATGAGCCATGCCATTAGCTGTCATGCCCATTGTAGCTAGAGGGTGGGGGATAGCAACAAAGAGCCGCTGGCTGTGCCACATGTGCGCGTCCCATAACACGCACTCTCTCCTAATGTGTGTCACACGCTCTAGTGTGGGTTACTCCAATGTATTTCTGCGGTTCAGCGGATATTTAAATGCTCTTATTATTATTTTTAGATTAATGTGCTAATTTTGAAGTACGTGAAAAAAGACTATCGGTGGCAACCCTTTACATAATGCAATAATAAAATGATGGAGGGACAGCCTTGCTTTCTTTTTTCCTTTTTTGCGTTAATAACACAAAGCTCCCGCGAGGAAAAAGGGACAAAACATTTAGCTTTTCACCTTTTTTTCTTAGTTTCGGGACTGTTGAATGCATGGGGTATTCCCTGACTTTCTAAAAGAAACACTGAGCAAATACATTAGTTATGTTTTGCATGAAGAAAATTGGGGAAAAGAGAAAAAGGGGGTACTCACCTTTTTTACGAGCAGACAGCAACCAGTCAAATTCAGACTTCTAAAAATATATTTATATAATGGCAAGTCTCCTCCACTTGCGTAATTTGTTCTTGCTCTCTTTCCAACCTGTCCCTCTTGCTTTCCCGCTAACCTGTTATTTCACTTTTTCCCCCACCTTCCTCTCAGTCTCCCTGTGTTGCTTTTTCCCCTCCTCTCTCTTTTCTCCAGCAGAAAGAAAATTCAGCAACCAGGAAAAAAAAACGTTGTGGTCACTCAAAAGGCAAGATGGATCCTTGGAGATTGTAGGGGTGGCAAAAAGTTATTTTGGAATAAATCGACATGGGATGGAAACAAAAAGGGTTAGCTTGGCTCTGTGATATTTTAGATTATATTAGATAGAGGCGGTGACGGCTCAGGTCTGGGACCAGACCAAATGCTTCTCTGACATCAGGAGAAAATAGACGGTTACACTTTTTAGCTCACCCCTCTTCGTAGTATCCAAGTTGGTACAGCCCGTCCTTGTTGAGATTGTGGAACAGAGCCGAAAGACGGTTCCCGCCTGTGTTCAAGCCAGCAGGTAAACAAACGTACCTGGAGTAAAAACAGAGCTCAGGGAGGAAAAGCAACGGGTGGTTTCTGCTTCAAGAAGCCCAACAATGAGATCTCAAACCTAAAGCGGTGTTTCGAGACCTCTGGAAGAGCAACAGTTGTTGCCTGTTAAACTGTCACAAGCATTTCCTTCTCAAAACACTGAGAAACTTATTTATTTATTTATTATTAATATCTAAAGTTAACACTATTCTGTGAGAACAATATTTAAGACACCATAGAGACCGGTTACACAAATTATTTAACTGTTGTCAGTAGACAATTTTTAAAAAAATTTTTAAACTATTCAGCCAAAAGTGAAAAACATGAGCCACACAAAACACTTTTCACTTAAACCGATGAGTGTCACAGAATGTGAAAAACCCAGAGTATAGTGTGTAACTTCTGTGGCCAATGATAAAAGCTAATAAATATGGATACAATGTCTTGTGTTCCCCCTCACACCGATCTACTGATTTCCTATCATAGTTTGAATACTTTTACTTCTCATGTTTCTGGGAAAAGGAGAAATGAACCTTAGCAGTTTTTACAATCAGATCAAAGAACTGATGAAAAATAACGCATGACACAGTTCGCTTTGAAATAATCTAATGAAGTAAAACTACAACCTACCAAAAAGCAGAAGCAGTATGTAAATAACTCTATTGCTTTCATGGAACTGAAGATAGTGGGTCACTATAATCATCAGTAGGGGTTAGCCCCTTTTTTAAAGCACAGGTGTGTCATGTACATGTAGGTATCCTTACTCAATATCAAAGGGGAAAGACTTCAGCAATGACCTTGAAGAGGTAACTGCTATTACCCATCAGAAGGAACGCGGTTATAAATAAAGCCATTTACAAGCAATTTGGAGTCCATCAGTCTACAGAAATATTATTCATAAAACATTAACTCAGGAGTGGTCGTCCCAGCAGGTTCACTCACTGGTCAGGTTGTGCAAAGTTCAGAGCTGAAAAAAACAGAACACGACACAGAAAATAAAAACAAGCACCTCAGACTCCACAGGGCTCAGTAAGCTGCTCTTTAAAAGGAGCATGGCAGCACAGCTTTGGAAAGCTGCATATCAACACATCACAAAACATCGGGAACAAACAATGTCCTGATAAATGAAACCAAACTGGAGATATTAGGTCATTATTTAGTTTGAGGAAAACCAAGCGCAGCATATCAGCATAAACACCTCATAAACAACAACCCCGGTGGAGGAGGGATGATGTTTTGGGTCTGTTTTGTAGCTACATGACCTGGACAATATGCCGTCATTGAGCTGGCCATGATGAACTCTGCTCTATACCAAAGTGTTCTAAATTATGTTTATGAATGTGTTGCTTAAACACTTAGAAATAATAGATTAGATTAGATTAGATTAGATTAAAGGTGGGACTTTAAATTTTTTTTTTTTTATTTTGGAAAAGGTCTCAAATTTGCAAAATGCATGAGAAAAAATAATGAGTCCTGATCTGCTAATTAACTACCACGAGGGCTCTCTGGGTCAGAGGAAACTTGATTGGCCTGACATGACTTGACACTGGGTGAGAACCTCTGATTAGCTTTATGTCAAATGCCAACTTTCATTATTTAAAAGGAGGTGAAAATCACTTTGCAAATGCATGTTCAGCATTTTAAGCAGGCCATCAGTGACACCTCCAAATTTCAGTTCCTTATATGTTGGTTTCAATGCACAGCCTGAATATGAACACAAGTTTTAAAAAAGGCATCATGAAAGATCCCTTAATGCTGATGCTAATTACTCAGCTTTTTAATTGCACCTGTCTGTTCTTATAGTCTTTCTTAGATGAAAAGTAAACAATATGGAAAAGGATTTGTGATGTATAAGGTTAACAATATCATATGTAGATATTTAATTTATAATATTCATGACGCTTTAATACACATAAAACTCTGGCCATTTACCCGGTCTACATTTGCATATCTATATATAGACTCTACAATGAACCCTGTCATGCAGAAAGACGAGGAAAAATAAACATGATACATTTAATCCAGCTGAATCTGTGCTGTGTAGCTGACATGAAGTGGAGCCGCTCAGAATGATGGTTATGTAAGTCGGGTCATAGTTTCCCAAGTGACACACATAGAGTCATATTGGATTGCCATTGGGTGACCAGATAGTTTCCTGTGTGTGCTTCCCAGCAACATTTAGACTGGAAAATTACAAGTATAACCACGACATTCCTGTGAGAGTAGAATGGTAGCTCCGCATGGTGATGATCATATTTACAAGGATTTCTTCTAGCTGGACTGGCAGGTATGATCAGAAAAGTGGTGCATTTTAGTGCCTGTAAAATGTTTAGAATAATTTAGGAATAAAATGTTTTCCCGGTGTTGCATATAAGTATGTGCTTCAGAGTTATTAGTCTCTTTGCGGTCCTATTTCAACCAGCTTACATAATGATCCCTCAGCCTGCGCGTCTGTCAGGCTGTGGTGAGCCACATATTTGTTCCACCAGAACACACTGGTGCGCATTTAAATGAGGAACCGTGCCACTGGATTCATTCCAAATCAACACATACAGTCCAAATGTCCTCACACTTGACTGGAAACAAAAAGAGGCAACTTGTCCTGCTGTGCTCAAACTTTACATCTCCATTCAGGAGAGAGAGAGAAAAAAAGAGCAGGACTTTGTTTAGTTGACTCTAATTTGTTACACGGTGTGCTGCTAAGAGGCGAGATGGTACCTACAGAGAACTACAGACGCCCTCAGACGCAGCTGTAATTGCTGCAGCTGTGTGTATCAGTGGTCATTTCTTATCTCGACCTCACAGCTGTGCAGCCCGGCAGGATTAAAGCGCTTGTGGTTGACCTAACACACCCTCCGACATAAGCACTAGATGTCTGGTTGTGTCAACGAGAAGTGAATCAGCATCCTCAACAGGCGGAGTTTGCACTGATGTTTCTGCCTGCATGTAATGATGTTCTTAAGGATAGTTCCCCCTCTGTTTGCGTGTGCTGTAAATCAGACCCGTCAGCAGTTTGAAATGTGTGAAGGGTCAGCTTTTCCTCTGAAAAAAACATGTTTGTTTTTAAGGCCTGTTTTTCCCAGACCAACAAAGCGCTCAAAGGGTTGATGTTGCCCACTGTACCGTTTTACGTAAGAGTGACTGATGATGCAGAAGCTTACCAGGATGTGTCAGGGGACAGTTAACACCGTGTGTGGTCACATGTACAGCATAGGCGAACCAAAGAGGCGGTGAACCAATATTTCCAGCCAAGTTATTTCCAATTAGCTTAACGCTTAAATGAAACAGGGTAACCTTTTGACGCAACTTCTGTGCAGAACTAATGAATTCTGTCTATCAGCCTATTGACAGCTCACTTCTGAAAACTCCAACATAGATTAACATAAATGTCAATGTTAACAATTCGTATATGTCGGGAAGGGTTTTGATGTATCTGCTAGTTGCTAACAGGCAGAAGTATGAAGCATATGAACAGGGAATTTATGGGAACCATAAGATTTTGATACAGGAGGACTTCTGGTTTCTTTGTAGCACTTTTTGCAGTGAGAGAAATGTTTTCATGTCTTCCTGTGTTGTCTTGGTCTGGATATCGAACACCATAATCCAGGCTTCCCTTTGATTACTTTGGAATTGTTATAGCTTTGCTTGTTGTCCCCAAATGACCAAGTCATCTGGTAACTAGAAAGCAAATAAGCATACTATCCAAAATGTCAAATATTTAAACATGATTGAGTTTATATTCTAAAATAAAAAGGCTCACAGCAGTGCTTACTGGCAACCTGGCCACTATGAAGAAGTCTAACTCCAGGCTTTTGCTAGGGGTTTTTAGGATTGTTTTTTTTTTTCTGACCTGCTTGTCTCAGAGGATCCTGACCGCAGAGTTTAGTTCAAGATAACTTGCTCCCTCAATAAAATTAGACTTCATAAGTCTTCCTGCAACAACCAGCTCCTAATGGATTGTTTAAAAACCAAGGGCCTGAGGCAGGTTTTATCTGCATCTTTGCTGATCTTTCTGTTAAAGATTGAATAAAAAAGAAACGTTAGGTATTGGAAGCATTCCATTTTGGGGCTTAGATGTCCTGAAGCTGACCCAGGACTCGCTGGTCTGCGAACACAGACAAACCTCTGGACAAACCTGCTGGAGATAGAGAAGTTGATGAAGTACCTATTCCTCTTTTTGTTTGAAAAATGAATGAATGCATTTTTGTATAATACCTGTTGGTCTCTTTGAGCTGACTCGAGACACAACCACCACTTTAAAACACATTTCCCAAAGCCTTAAAGGGAACATATCATGCAAAATCCACTTTTTTAAGCCCTTAAATACCTGTTTTTGTCTTTTTCGAGCGTTCTG
>JBBDHI010000005.1:13149697-13164800 GCA_037177115.1 Craterocephalus stercusmuscarum | reverse complement strand
ATTACAATGTATGCATGTGCATATATAAATATTCAGTCTACAGTAAATGACAGTGTAGTGCATGACTCACTGATGTCCCCTGAAGCGGCAAAATTACAAATTTTCCATCTCCACCCATTAATACACAGGGAAACAGCTGTCAAATATGTGCCTACCGTAGTGGACGCTACAGTATGCATGAAAGGGTTAATCAGCATTTTAAGGCTCCATTGGTGATATTAACACAAGAGTTTGCTGGGAAAACAAGACAAACACACTTATCTGCTGATGTTTCTGTGAAAATAAACCATTTCCTGGCCTGTGGTCCCTTCCAGAAAATCAGAACACACAGGAGGAATGGTCAGACATTTAACCCTCGGATGCCCCCTGGACATTTTTGTCCACTTCCAAAATTCAAAACCCCTCACATACAATCACCGTGCTCACCGGAGCTGAGTTTTGGTGAAGAAGTGTCATCCTGTGAAATGTCAAAAGCCCAACCTTCTAGAAAGTGGACAAAAAGTCTACATGAAGGGTCAGACATGTAAGTGTTCTGAGGGGTAACTCAAGGATTAAAGTGATGTAATGATGCGTCTGTGAGAACCAGACGAGGTCTTTGTTAGAGCCACCTCAGAACTGCTCTATAATCAGCAGCTCTGGAGCAGAATGGAGCTGGTTTGGCTGAAAAGCGATAAGAGAGGGTCATCATTTGTCAGGACATACACCACACTTACTTGATACACGGAGTCACTGAAAGGCAGCCCACAATGAAAATAAATTAGCAATGTGTCATTTGTGGCTCTTGTGCTGTGAACATTACTAATAGAAACATGTTTAACAGATCGCTCCTTTTGCCTTCTGGCTGGAGTTGTGTCATTAAAAGACCACTGCCATGTATATTTTATGCCTAAACCCTTCAATTCACACATTTCGTTTTTCCTACTCCCCATTTTAAAGTTGCTAAATCATTGTAATGTTGTAAAAACACACAAAGAGAAGTTGTGTGTCGTCTGTGTATCCACAGCTTTATACACACTGTGCTGATAAACAGCTGATCCCACCCACAACGAAAGATGCAGCCTGAAATGAAAACAAAACACGAGCTGTGCCGAGTCGAGCCATACTGTATGACACTGAACCGAGCGACGCAGAAACACCTCCGTATTTCCTCTCTGTCCACCTGCTCCGCTCAGTCAGCGGCCAGCTCCTGTCATCACAACATGCCTGTACAAGTCATCATTCTACATGAAAGCTAAGGACCTCAGCAGACGTTGTGTATATTGATTTAATCCCTAAATAATTACATAAGAGAATGTTAAATAATTTCTGTCTGACAGCAACAACATGTAAAGATTTTATAGCAAATTCGTTTCTATTAAAGAAGAGTAAATGACAGCAGATTAAAAGTGTAAAGTTGACGCCAGCTGTCAGGAAGCAGAATCTAAGAGTGTAGTAATTCTAATTAAAATTATGAGAAAATTTTATGTTATCACTTTAGATATATGAAGAAAATAATTAGACAGATGTTTGTCCATCTTACAAAGCTGTACTTAAATCTAAAGAGGTTGTTCAGATCTGGTATTATCATTGCATTCTGGGTGGTCCAATTAAAGTTGGAGAGCTCTAACTGTAGCATGTATGTGTGTTAAACGTGGTTCTACATGCATCTTCATTAACTTGCTCTGTATGTATGTAGATGAACATGTCGCCCACATCATCCAGTCAGATTTAGGCATATTTTAAAGGCGGATTCACGCTAATCCGATAAAGGGGATAAAATGAAGTCACCATGAGCTCTGGTTCAAACTTTAACAAAATGAAAGAAACAGAATTTCATTACATTTAAAAAAAAAAAAAGACATATTGTGACATTTAAACACCTTTCCCGCACAATTTCCTAAGCTCTTGATAATATTGTCAAAATACCATGGCGTTATTAGAAAAGCTCTTTTTCAGACATGTCTTTTTTACTTTCTTATTTCCTCACGCCACTTCCCTCTAACACAGCGTAAACCTTGTACCGGCAGGATGAACTAATAAAGCAGCCGCTGACTGTATGTGATGCGTTTGGTTTTACTGTGTTGGACTACAGTTGCAGTGTGCTAAGACCCCTACATTGACCTGCGAATGCTCTTTGCAGTAGTCCTGTGAATGTTATTGCATGTTTTTGCCACATGGGGGCAGTAGTGAAAATATGAGAACAGCTTGAAACGTAAGCCCATCTTTGCTTCCTTTTTCTGTTGTTGGGTTATGATCCGGGAGCTTTCATGGGAAATACTCTAATTTGAACACCATCAAAGGAGTTATTTTCCCACTCGGCGGTTCCCAAAATCATCAGTGTGTTTTTTACACACTTTTTCTTGTCTGTTTTTAGGAGAGCGTGTCACAGGTCAGGCCACTGGTCATCTGCCGGCCGAATGTTGAGAAACAGAAGAGTCCAGCCGAATCGCCGCGAAGCTCCAAGCTGATGCTGCTGTGGCCGTCATCCCTCTCTCTTCCTTTTACCCTCCTCCTCTTGCTGCCTCTCTCGCTCTCCTTCATCATTTTCCTTATGTCATTTCTCCTTCCGTGGGCCAGAGCATGACATGACGCGGCTAAATCGCCAGAAAACCTGACACCTCAAACAATATATTGAATAGAAGAGAATCGTAATATTTTCCACCAGTACCAGATAAACTACTAGAGTCTTTGATTAATGCTTTTGCACAGAATTCTGGAAAGATGTTAAACATATTTTCTTTGGCAAAACCAAAAGAGCAGAGGTTGAGCTTTAAAAATAGCCTTTCATACTACACCATCTGTTTCCAGCCAGAATCACCACTTGATTCAGTCTCATGAAATCTCACCTTAAGTCTCACTTTCTCACCCCCTCTTTTTTTTAAAAATAGACCTTGCATTTTGCTCCGTCTTCTAATGAGCAACACATGTGTTACGTGGGTGGGGGGGAGTGTCTGGGTGGTGCAGGTACTTTCAGAATGGGAATAAAGAAAATAACAGGTTACAGAAACCATGTGAAAGACGATGCTGCTGCACTATGCAATTCCTCCGTTCCTATACTGTGGCATCTTGACTGCTGTGTCCCATGTACTCGGTGCTGTCATCACCTTCTTGCCCCCCACCACACCTCTTTCCTTTTCTTCTCTAAGGAATATACTTTGTCAAGGCAGGGACTTGTGGCTCTGAAATAGTGTGACCTTATTTAAAAAGCAATAGCAGCAGAGATCTGATATAGCTCCCGCCATGTATAATCTACAGAACATCTGTTAGTTTAATGAATGGATTACAAGGATTATTTTACTTGTGGCAGACTGTATTAAGGCAGGTCCATCCTTCTTCGTCCGGGCTCCACTTGTGTCTGTTTATAGTTGAATAAGCTGACCTCAACATAAAATGAGCTTTAGTGAAATCTATTGTAATTATGTTAAAGTCATTTAAAAACAGTTACAACGTCCTACAGATGATATTATTTCTGTTTATGAGTAATTATTGTTTAGGAAAACTAAGCTTGACAATCAGTCATGTTTCTTATTTCAAGCTGAAATAACTAGTAAAAGCCATTTTGGCTTCTGTGTTGTGTCTGTTTTGTCAAGTTGTTTTTGTATGCCTTTTTTTTATTTTTTAAAGTTAGAATTATAATTTTTTGCTTGCAACCCTGCACAGAAATATTAATTATAAATTATTATCATGCTGTACTGTATTAACTAAACTTGTCTGTTTATAAGGCCTTTCCCCCCCCCCTGCTTGCTTTACTGGTTTTCTTACATCTAAAAGGTTCCCCCACTGTACTGTTCACCTCTGTGTTTCATGAGGCAATAGAAGTTCAATAAAACTAGATTGTATTTTGTCAAAAAAAGAGGAAAAAGAATTCAACAGTACTTTTTTTAGCTCTCTGGATGAGGAAAGATGAAAGATATGTAGTCGGTTTCAGTTTGAACATGCCTGAGATAGCAGCAGTGTTGAACCATTTTTTCACTGGCCACTGTAGCCAGTTTGTACTGGTGCCATTTGACTCACGTTTACAAGCGCTATTTCTAAAAACGTTATGCAAGACAGTGAAATTTGAGAAAACTTCTATCATAGAAAAAGTTTTATGAATGCTTGATGTGGTTTTTGCCTTTTTAAAAACAATTTATAGCACACAGATAGATAGAATGGAAAACCTGATTAGTCTTAATGGGAAGATGTGATTATTCACGACAGGCTGCAAATGATGTGCTGTTTCTGCTTTACGTAGGCTACTTTGGAAGATCTCCCTCTGTTTTTCCTACGGCCAAGGTGGCTAGCTTAGTTTTTCAACTTCTGTGTTTTTCTGCCATGTGCAATGTTGACTTTTTTTGTCATTACCCCCAAGTTAGTAGAAATGAGCCTGAATAGTTGTTTGTTTTGTGGAATTTAAAGTAAAATTGAATAATTTTTTCACTCGATACCTGGCTCGTAGGCTAATCCTCTAGACTCTAGAGTCTCTTTAGATTGCCCAAAAGGCAAACATCAGTTTTCACTGTAGTTCCCATCAATAAATTAATGCACATTTTGTTTAAGAGAACTTACTCGTACACACATCCTGTTACCTCCCTCTCCTAGTTTATAGCCAGAATCTAGCTTAGCTTAAGCGTCCGTTCCGTAGCTAAGCTAACTGGGTTCTGGCTCGAGGCACACAGATAGACTTTGTAAGGTTGTTTTTTCAATAGAAAATCTGGAGATATTCTTTACACTTTCCTATTTTATTTTTTAATCTTTTTTTAAATTTAACTTTACAACTGAAATGCTAACATTAGCTTACAGGACGACACAAACTGACCACTGAGGACAGTAGACAAGAGAGGAATCCCATACTCATGTCCCAGCATTGTTACTGCCCTTGGCCTCGGGGTGGAGTAGTGGATTGGGGGGTGGGATGTATCCCATAATGAGGTTAGCACTCCACTCTTCCTTTCTCCTCAGACGTTGTCATGGTAACAATCAGGGCTGCTGAGGAAACAGACTTATAAGTATACCGTCAGCCTCTGCTCAGAGCTTAACGCTCAGTGTAGGTGATAATTTGACTACAGCAACATCTGCACATCTGCTCTGTTATAAAACTCACTTTGGCAAAGAAAATCTGCTCTGCCAGATCCTATATGCATTCAGAAGGTTTGAAAATTGAGATTGAACTGAAATTCCTTCAGTTTTTCAGTTGCCTACCACTGAATAACAGCCTGACTCACTCGTGTGCTCGGTTAAATCTCCCCGTGTGCATGTGCATGTGTGCGTGCAAGTGATGTGAATGGCTATGAGAGGCAATCAGTCGGTGTGTCCTCAGGTAGGAGTTGTTTTGCCCACCAGTTTCATTTTGCCCACTCACAGCGCTTAAGTTTAGAATGTGTCAGAGTTTTACTGACGGCTCTCTCTCTGTCATTTCCAAGTGTAACTATCGTGATTTCAAAGGGTTTTAAAAGCAGATTTTGATGTTGAAAACATAGTAACAGCAAGGGTGAAAGGCGCAAAAATAGCAAGAGCTAAACGTAATACATTTATGCACTTGATGCCTAACAGATGTTTAAGTAATCTCATGTAAATATAGCTGTTTTGCTTTTGACTGAAATTATGTTGGTGCTGCGCAATTTAATACATTTTCAAAAGACATTAGCGTCTTAAAAAGCTGATGTAACCCAATCCAAGTGCCTTTCTAAACAATGCTGTAACACAAAGAGGGAGCATATTTGTTTGGGTCAGTTTACATGGACCTTCCACCTGCGATGCTATTTTACTCCAAGGTTACGCTGCGACCCAGCTGTTTGCTAACTATGTGGACACAAAGGCCGACGAACCAACAGGTGTTAAATATTTTAATGCACTCTTGAGCCTCCGTCTTCCTCTGTTGCTTGCTGATCCCTGACCCAAATTCTTCTGTTTGGATGTGGAGAAGCAATGTGATCCAACTGATGACCCTCTTGGCATTTATTACTGATCCCCGAGTCATATGCCCAAGAATAAAATTCCTGCCAAGGTTCCTTGAGATAGGGCAGTTCATAGCCCCAGAAGGGCAGCGATCCAGCTGCCTCCAGGTTTAGATCTTATTTAATCCCTGCCATAGGCAATATATTTTCTGTATAAATTGAAGAACTGCAGCACTGTAGTAACAGTATAATGTCCACTGTTGCAGTTTGCAATGTGAAACATTAAAGAAAAACATGAATATAAGCTGGATGATTCATAAAAGAAACATACAATAGCTGTCCTTATGTAACAATGTAACACAATAAGAAGGTAACAAATATGAAAAATGATGCGGAATCATTTTATTCCAAGTAAAAATATGATCCAGAATTTGGTGCATCAAACCCTCACAAACCTTTGTTAAGACTCAGTCCAACATGTTAAACAGTTTAAAATTTCAATTACCCAATGATATACTAGACTGGAAATAGCAACTTGGGTGGTTACATGCGGAATAGTTGGGCACTTGTGCGACTTCAGCATTCATGTACAAGAGGAGCGAGTTGCAGGAGAGGCACAAACACACAACACAGCTGCTAACAGGATAAGACGCGGAGCTGCTTGCAACAGTAACGGCAATATCCATCACAGCTGGAATTTTCATCAGCTGCAACTTCCCTCAAATTTTCCTCACACTCGGAGTAAAAAAGGGAGCAAGTCATTTGCAATCTTTCAGGTTCCTGAGTTGTGAGAGGGAAGGTATTGTGACAGATGGAAGGAATGCTGAAGAATATGTCTTTCGCTAAACTATGCCCTCGGAAAGACTGGCAGAATTGGAAGAGAGAGATGGAGGATAATAGGAGAAGGCGATTGAGGGACAGGATAACACGTTGGGTTTACGCATACGTAAGTGACAAGGAAGAAGATACAGAGGATTCAGAGGAAGAGGAGGAGGGAAGCGAGGACGAGGAAAGCGAGGACGAGGAAAGCGAGGACGAGGAAAGCAACGAGGAGGACGTGATTGTGGAAGGAGAAGACAATGAAGAAGAAAAGAGCGATGAGGCAAAGAGAGAAGAAATTGATGGAGAAGCAGGGAGTCTTGAGAAAAGATTGCAAGAGAATGAAAACGAAGATCAACATGAAGATGATATGGAGGAAGGGGAGGATGAGAAGGAGCTGGATGTACACGAGGATGAAGACGTAAGGGAAGGTGAGGAAGACTGGGAGAATGAGGAGGAGAAGTTTGATGCAGATGATGAGGAAGAAAAGAATAACGATACAGAGAGCGAGGCTGAGGAGGAGGAGGACAATCAGGAGGGGATGGTGGAAAAAACACAATTTGAGGAGGAGGATGATGTTGATGAGCATCAAGAAGCACCTGAAAGATATCACCTTGAGGATGAACTCACAGAAGCAACGAGCAGTTCTCAGGTTGAGAATATTTGGCAAAACCAAGAAAGTAGAAAACAAGAAGATGTGAAATACGAAGATGAGGATAGTTTTTCAGAGTCAGAGGAATCTACAAGCAGTCGTGATTCTGAGACAGCTACCATGTACAAAGCTGAAAACCAATATACTGAGAAATATGATGAAGATCCAGCTGAACAAAAATATCCAGATGGAAAGTCACGGAGAAATGAAGATGGTGTCTTTGAAGCTTGGACTGTGGGCAGGAATGAAAAATATAGAAGTGAGAAGTCACCAGATGATGAAGAGACAGCCACGGAATCTTGGGAATCTCAAACTAACTTTCAAGATGATGACGAGGATAGTCAAGACGAGTCAGTAGACGAAGAGGAAGCCGAATACTCAGATGATGAGGATGAAGATTATGATGAAGAAGATGAGGAGAAGATATACTGCAAAGACGATCACCCAGCGAACATATTCCACACTCTGAGTGAGTTCAGGGAATCATCCCTTCTCACTGACCTTACCCTGCACACAGCGGACGGGCTGAGTTTCCTTGTGCATTCCCCAGTCTTGGCAGCTGTCAGCTCGCTCATCTGGAAAAATCTAAGTAGAAGCAAAGTGGAAAGCAGAGCTAACGTAAGAGTACACATTGACATGAGTACCGGAGTTCGTGTCTGGTCAGTGTATCTGGGTCCAGAGGTGGATCCTGTGGGGTTGGAGGCAGTTGTAGAATTTGCTTACAGTGGACTCATATCATGCCTGAACAAGCATAACTTAGAGCAGATAAAGGCTGCGGCTCAAACACTCAAGGTGCCTCGTGTGTTGGATCTTTGTGCCAAGGAAGAAGAAAGGCTTGTTCAAAATACTAAAAATGCTAAAAACGAAAAGACCTCTGCTGCACAACAGCTGAGGATCAGCCTTCAGTCCATCAAACAGCTGTGGATGGACAGAGTGGGCTGTGACGTCAGTCTGGAAACTCTTGATGGATCGCTTCGAGGTAAGTGCCCCCCCCCGCCTACCCCTCATTTAGTTCATCTATAGCCCTCAAGTTTGGGTCATACACATTTCCCCCATGCCTATTTAACTAAGAATTCAACTTTTTTGGTACTTCTTTCTCCTCCATAAGGTTCCAGATCAAACTGGCACTATATCCTGCAGAAAGTAAGCACATTAGATGTGTGTCTTAAAATAACAGGTGTTTATTTGTAAATCGAGTGGGGAGATGAGATCAATGTCCGTAGGAATCATCTACAGTGATAGCAGGTCTGGAAAAACAAGGATTTTTGTACTGAATATATTCCACTTAACCATATTGTCTAGTCCACAGAGTTATCCTGGCTGCCAGTAGCGACTACTTCCGGGGTATGTTCACCTTGGGCATGAAGGAGTCTAATCAGCCTTGTGTGAGCCTTCCCTTCCTGATGTATTCAGACCTGAAAGCTCTAGCTGATAGCTCCTACAGTGGGGCCCTGGACATCAGCTGGACCTGTGTCTTTGAGATCACCAGCACTGCTCTCCAGCTCCAGTATCAGCCTGCCCTCTCGTTGTGCCTCAACTTCCTGCAACAAGAGATAAATCCCCACACCTGCCTGGATGTGGTGTCCTTTGCCGAAGCCTACGAAATAACACATCTTCTCGAAGCAGCTGATGATTTTGTATTGCGGCAGTTCCAAAAGGTGTCTGGCACCTCCAAATTCAAGGACTTGCCGGCTGAACAGCTCTTCAAATACTTGAACAGTCATTCACTCTGTGTCCCATCTGAGCTTGTTGTGTTTAACGCAGTGGTCATGTGGATTCAAGCAAAGCCCAAGAAACGACTTAGACTTGCAAAAGAGCTCATGAAAACCATCAATTTTCCACTGATGACGTTTATCGAATTCAAAGAGGTCCAGTCTCAGAACATGTGGGCTGATCCCAGATTGACAAAGGTGTATGAAGCCATCTTTGAAGACTTCTGCTCCAATGAGACGGCACCACAGAAGGAGTGTCGTATCTATCTACCCAAGGAGAGTCTGGTCTTGACTGGAGGTGACCAGATCTCTGAAGACCTGAGTAGCCGCAGAGTCAGCAGAGATCTCTGGTTTGGGAATTCTTTGAGGAACCATACAGGGATTAAAAAGGCCATGGAGTGGAGAAGATTGGGAGAAATGCCAGAACCAGCAAGGTTCAGTCACGAAGTCGCTGTGCTTAATGGACAGCTGTATGTTTTTGGAGGGAAGAAGTATTACGGCATTGGAGACACCTTGAACTCTGTTTATAGGTAAGCGAGACTGATAGCCAAATATATTAATGCATTTTTGATTTATTGGGACATGATGACCAAGTATTGAAATTAGTTGAATACAACTTGAAATTAACAAAAATACACAATACATAGCATTATTATGGCATTATTTATTTTACATACTCAAGGTCAGAAAACAGAGGCAGTGTGAAATAGGGTTAGAGTGATATGAAACAATATTCCCTTTTTATGTCAATCTCTGGTTTCATTGTTGAGTTCTGACCCACTTTTCTTTAGAGTCGCTTTGATTCAGTAAGGGCTTTGTTGTGCACAGCTCTCATAAGGTCCCAGCATTGAATTCAATTCAAGTTGGAATTAGGACTTGGACAACACCTTGATTATTTTCTTTTTTAGCCATTCTGCTGGAGATTTGTTGCTGTGTTTGGGATTATTACTGCATGACCCAGTTTCAGACAAGCTTTAAATGCCAGCCAGATTACCTCACATTTGTCTCTAGAATACTTAAAGGGATACCATGTAACTTCTGACCCAAATATCATCCTAGTGTGAGAATGGGTGGTTTCTGGGGTCAATATACAGTGTTTGATGTGTGTTGATGCTCAGAAGGGGCATTATTACTTGGCAGTAGCAGATCA
Source organism: Craterocephalus stercusmuscarum (assembly GCA_037177115.1). NCBI lineage: Eukaryota > Metazoa > Chordata > Actinopteri > Atheriniformes > Atherinidae > Craterocephalus > Craterocephalus stercusmuscarum. The sequence continues at coordinate 13,154,612 of JBBDHI010000005.1, read as the reverse complement.
TCTTTCATGGAATCGTGTGAACTGCGGCTCTTTGTTTCATGCTCCCTCTTCATTAAAGTAGAGAGCTTTGCTTTTCCACTTTTTCCTCTTCTTCCATCTAAAGTTTGGCTGAACGAAGTAAGAAGCTAAAAATGGTGTTCGAGGAGGCCAGAAAGAGAGAGTGTTTAATTATGCAACAGTGTCATGTGGCCTGGGACATTATAAGTTCAGTAACCCTTGTCACCAAAACTAACATGGTATCCCTTTAAGTATATAGAGGAGTTCGTGGCCGATCAATGGCAGCAAGGTGTCCAGGTCCTGTGCCCTCTACCACCATGCTTGACAGATGGTGTCACGTGTCACACTGATACGCTCTGGACTAGCAATCAGCCTGGACATCTGCTATTAATAGAGGTTTTCACATTAGATGATGATCGTTTTTCAGCTGCATTTGATCCAATGCACCTAGCTGTGGACTCTAACACACAGTGTAATGAGTCATGTAATGTTGTTCACCAGAGGTTGTATTTACCTAATCTTAAGACCTCATGGAGACCAAATAATCTATTTTATCATATACAGTACCAACAGGACTTGATCATTGTCACAAAGGGAGCTGTACTTTTATTAACAGTATGTGGTATACACATATATTTCATGGCTGTATCTTCACAGCTATCTCATTATGCTCCATTTGTAGGTATGACCCTCTTCAAAACAGCTGGGAGTACCTGAGTGAAATGCTGGGGAAGAGATGCTCTTTCTCTGTGGTTGTACTGAATGGAAAAGTATATGCCATTGGAGGACATTGCGACCCTGACCATATAGATACTGTTGAATGCTATTCTCCCACTACTAACTCATGGAGGTATGTTATGCTGAGTATAACAGCAACATGTACTGAAAATGAAAAAGAGCTATGGCTTTATGGTTTATGTTAGATTTAAGGTTTATTTTAAACGTGTGATATAGGAACCTTATCATGTTACTTCGTCATTCTTGATAAAATCCCTTTCAGTTTAAACAATCTCTTCTCTTACAGCTTCACCTTGCCCTTGGATCTACCATTGAGTGCGCATGTTGCAAAGGTCTTACAAGGGCAGATCTTCATCTCAGGAGGACAAAATAATGACTACCTATGCCTTTCATCCATGATCCTGTACCACCCAGACACAGGAAGCACCTACCTGGCAAACATGAGCAGACCTCGAGCTCAGCACTGCATGGAGACCCTGGGCGAATACCTTTATGTAGCAGGCGGAATCACCACCCGTGATAACGTGTCTGTCATGGACCAGCTAGCTTGTGAAGTGTACAATCCAGCTGCTGATTCTTGGACTGCCTTCATGCCTCTGCCAGTGCCTCATGTAGGAGCAGGAAGTGCTGTTTTGGAGGGAAAGTTTTATGTGCTGGGTGGATACAGCCAGGAGGACTACAGCGACATTAAAATGGTTCACCGTTATGATGCCGCCACACAGAAATGGGAGAACATGGGGAAAATGCCAGGGCCAAATAATGACTTGCGAGCATCTTTGCTGTGTTTGCCACAACATTTCCGTTTGTAAGTTTTCCTGAGAAGGGTTGACCCCACCTGAGGTTATTTATTGCACGACATGGTCTGTCCCACTGAATGTCTCGAGGAGATATTAGCACAGAAAAACAACCTGAAAATACAGGCACAAAACCAGGGACAATGTAATTACAATGAGTACGCTATCCTGTACAGAGGAGTTTTGAGTGTAGATTTAAACACAGTGAGAAAGCTGAGGTTACGGATGTCTGCGTTCTAGAGCTGAGAAGCACAATGACTCAACACTCTATTCCAGCTCATGCTGGGACGACTGGAGGTGACAGTGAGGTGGATGGTGGAGGATGACCATGTGCAGGAGATCTAGGGTGCAAGGTTGTGGCTGGCCTTGAAGGAGGATTTTGAATTCTATTCTTGATTAAACTGGGAGCCAGTGCAGCTGCTGGAGGGTAGGTGTCAGTGATAATGCAAGCGGCTGAATTCTGGACCATCTGAAGCTCATAAAGATATTTCTGAAGGAGACTGAAGAAAAGAGTCGTTGCGGGAGATGACGAGGCTCTGGACAAAAATAAAGGTAGCACGGGGGGTGAAGGAGGGGCAGATATGAGAGCCATTCCTAGACATAATAAAGGTGTGAAATTCAACTATGAAACATTGATGCACACTGATGTGTGCCGCTGCTGTGACACCATTGGACATAAGGTCATGAGCAGTTTCCTTTCAGCAGTTTCATTTACCATAAAAACCATGAAGAAGTTTAATACTGGTTGCAGAAGTTTTTAGGCTGCATACATTTCTACTTGATAACAGACAGATATATTAGGGAATGGGTTGTATAGAAATAGGTGGTGTTTTTATTTTGCATAACTAAGTGCAGCTTTTTCTAAATAAAATTTTGGTGTATATTTATCTTGTCAGTATAGGGTATATATGTAACAGTGCATTTTGCTGATATAAATGAAAATCTTTATAGTTATCTCTTTACTGATAATTATGGTGTATGTAGAAGGTGCTATAATGAAACAGCTTATGTTTCAGCTGGAATGTGAATATCCCTCATGATAAACCATAAAACAGTATCTACTTCCCTTGATGTAATTGTAAATAACGACCACAAGAGGGAGTTATGATCCTTGTTCTTATGGGTTCTTATATCCTTTGGCAGGTGGCTTTTGGGTGTATTAGTCAATGCAAACGAGAAGCCTGTAAAGTTTTTTTTTCTTTTATTCTGCAGAAGATTGCTACACTAAATCCACTTGAAAAAGCTGGAAAAAATAAAACCCAAAACCAAAATCATGACTCTTTATCTACTCTTTATGATTGTTTGTCTGTTTGATTTCACAGTGACAAAACAAGCTAATACAAACTTATAGTGGCCATTATAATGGGAATATCTGCATATTTAGAAGCCATGCTAAAAATATTATTTTTAAAAGGCAGTAAGGACCGTTAACTACAAAGTGCATGAGACATGTTTGATCATCTACAAAGTGAAGAGGAGAAAGCCACTGAAGGTTGTGTGGCCATTCATGTTATCAAACACTCTGCCATTGTCCCACAGCTCCATGTGCACCTTGTCTCCAGCAGCCAGCTGCAGAACAGCAGCATTACTGCTGATGTCAGAACCGTCTGCTGTTGGGCTTTCATAAGTAGAAATTTGACGGTCATTGTTCTTCATTAATATGGCTCCTGTCACATGAGTGTTGTAGCCATAGGTACTGAAGGTAAAGTAGTAGAGACCGCTCACTGGTGCTGTGAAGATTCCTGAAACAGAGGAAAAAAATCTGTCTTTATTTCTCTTTTTTGCTTTTTCCTAAATCTATTTTAAACTTAGTAGCTATAAAAGCATCACAACATACAGAAATGTTATCATATCACTCGTATTTAAATGGTTTTAAATCCCACGGCTTTCATCAATCTTCAGAACAAATATTTTTTTCTGTAATAAAAAACATTTTAATCTATCAGGCTTTTATTCCACTGATAATGGCAATATGTTAAGCATTCAGCACAAGGAAATGAACAGTACACTATTCTATTTTAGTTGGGGGAGGAGTTGGAGTTTTACTGCATCAGGGCACACAAGTGCTCTTACACAATCTCAGAAAAATAGCAAACCCTAAAGGGCTTTAAGATAATTCTCCAATAATTTTACATTTCTGTCACTGTCAAAAGTAAATGAGCTAAGAAGCAAACTGTAAATTGAATCTGAAGATCATATCATACCTGTAGCTGCATTGTAGCCATTGCCGATATTTGAGAAGATTCTTTTAAAAACCAACACCTTTTCTCTGCAAGGGCCTTTGTAAATCTCACCAGAGTTCACCAAAGAGGCAGAAAAAGCGATGTGAGGTGTAGCTGTCGACAGAAGGAAACTGATTATGTAAGATGTAAATGAGTGCAATACTTGAAGATGGAACTTTGCAGGAAAATTATCAGGGATCTACTTGAGAGATTGAGTCTTGTTTGTTATGAAAGGCTTGGCTCTGGGTAAAACATGAAAGAACATTAACACAGTGACTTATACTGCATATGAATATATAAATATAGCTTACTTTGATCATTATTTTGTTTCAGCTTATCAGTCTCCATCTCCGCGGCATTCAGTCTGTTTTTCAGACCTGTTTTAATTGACAAGATACAATTAAATTACAATTAATACAATTAAATTTAAAATACAATTAGAGACAGTATTTATTTGGGATAAAAATCCCAACCTTCATTCTCCTTCTTCAGCTCTTCAGTTTCAGTCTCCTGCCTCCCAAGTTTGTCAGCAGTTGCAGTGAGCCTGGCATCTAGAGCCAGAACCTGATTTGTGCATTGCTCGACGTTTTTCAGCTTGTCCTCCAAATTTTTGATCAACTTCTCTTTGTCTTTCATCCATTCAGTGATGTCCATGTCTCCTCTCTGTCCAAAACATGGCTCCACATACAAGAATGTCAAAAAACTCAGCAGAAACAAAGTGCTACGCTCCATTTCTTTCCTTTTAGATCTTTGATCTTGTTGCTTCCTGAATGTCTAAAACACGTCTAGTATTTAAAAAGGTGGGTCTGCCCATGTCAAGTATGCACTTTCAGCCCTTAGGGTCCATAGTTCTGGCCGTGTCCCAACCTGTCGAAAGGATTTTTGAGCAAGTTTCCCTGTGAGGCAAAAACCAAACAGAACTTTTTTTTTAAATAGTTGTTTTGAAGTAAATCGTTTGACACACAGGAAGCCAGTGTAGATGTTGAACAACAGGGGCCCAAGGATGGAGCCTTGGGAAACTCCACAGGTTATTTTAGTTTGCTCAGATTGATAGTTATCTATAGACATGAAATAGTCCCTTTCTCTTAGGCAAGGCAAGGCAAGGCAAGTTTATTTATATAGCGCTTTTCAGGTCAAAGACAATTCAAAGTGCTTTACATACAA
>JBBDHI010000005.1:13032617-13044794 GCA_037177115.1 Craterocephalus stercusmuscarum | reverse complement strand
GGATCGGACCACCAGGGTCCCCACCTTCGGCTGCCGCCCAACTCACATTGCATCCGACCCCTACGGCCCCTCCCGTGGGTGGTGGGTCCACAGGAGGTGGGGCCCATGTTGCCTCTTCGGGCTAAGGCCGGCCGGGCCCCATGAACCTTAGCTCGCTCTACAGGCGCTTGCCCTCGTGCCCCAACCCCAGGAGGGGGCCCTGGTGACCTGCATCCGGGCAAGAGAATCATAGGTCCTGTTTGTGTCTTCATATGGGGTCTTCTGGCCGCCCTTAGTCTGATTCCCTGCTGAAGCAGGGAACACACAAACCCCTCCACCACGTTAAGGTGGCGGCCCAGGGAGGGGCATTTCTGTGGATTAATTCAGAATATTAAGACAATAAATCCAAATTTATGAGTGGGACTTACTGGGCAAAAATGTTTACATAAGTTAAAATTTTTGAGACAGCATAGCAAAAATAAAGGGTAAATTTGTTTAGAATAATTCCCCCCATTAAAACCTTATTAGTTCTTTGATGAAACCAGTGGATGAAATCTTGGAACAAGTAATGCAGGCAAACTTTCTGCTGTATCTCAAAGCGTCCACGCGAGGGCGCCGTTTAGGCTGTTGTTGTGCCAATGATGCTTGAGGACATGGTGGAGGATCAGCAGTCAAGATATCAACACAGCTGACACCATTATTTCAAGAAACGGGACTATAGATGCAATAAATATAAGCGAAGGGAAATGTAGCTATTTTTTTTTATCCTTCTGGTTTTCAAAAAGAGCAACGCAAATCCCGAGTAAGAGCTGTGCTATTTTTTGGAAAGAAAACCAAGGTGGAGCTCTCCTGGAATGCTTTCAAGCTAACTCGCTAACATTCAACTTTGTGTTTGATTTGGCAAGAAAACTGGACTCTTGGATAACTCCGACTGGAAATCTACCCAGAATCCGTCAGTTTCGAACATTTAATACCCATTTATTTGGATGTAGCTAAAGCCATGCCCTGCTTTTATGCTGCAGACATAGCCGGTTAGCGAGCTAGCTCGTCGGCTAATTGTTCCAGCTATAAACCGGGGACGCGGGTGTTGGAGTCGGCGTGAGTGCTAACGCCATGCCGCTGGTTGAAAGCGGCCTGCTATTGGTGTTAACTTCATCAAGCTAACGCTGGCTGGATGCAGCGGCCCCAATCTGATTTTAGTCAATAAGAAAAGTCACAAGGGCATTTGCAATAAATCTGAACACAGTAGGTGCATTACAACGGGAAAAACGATTTAAAGCTGCTTATAGGGGATTATTAAGGTTAGCACATCTGCTGATGGCTCCGTATGTAAACAAATCCAAGTGTGGGAGACTAGTTAAGGGTATCACTAAACGGTGAAACTAATCCTCTGCTGCTATCTGTATCTCAGTTTTAAGTGTTGAAGTGGTCGCTTTGACCTATTCAGTAATTGAATTAGGCTGTGTTGCCTGCGTAAAGAGGCATGGATGTTGTCGGAGTACAGTGAGACATATCAGCCCTTCCTTCATTAATGATTGATGACCCCTGAGGAAGCAGACTGTCTTTATCCATTTCCACTAAAGCTAAGCCACTACACCAAACTGCTAACCCTTTCTGTTCTGTATATTAGACACTTACATGGAAACACTGGGAGGATTTAGGTTTTAAACTTTTAAAAAATCATACTGATCTTACTGGAACTACTGGTGTGGATGGGAACATGGGGACAGTCTTTCTGATCTGAACCAGCTTCCAAGTAGCCTGAAGACCAGATCTAAGTGCAACAGAGAGCTCCATTGTGTGGACTGCAAACTGAAGAGGGACGAGATGGTGAGGATGATAAAAGAGGCCCAGTGACAGTGTTTATCCCACACCAGGAAGCAGAGGAGCGTAACAGGGTTGCAGACATGAGTCTCCGCCAACCCACCTCTACGCTGGACAGGTACGAGCCTCACATCCTGCAGCTAGATCTTTAACTATGCATCTTTGTGCGTTGCATAAAAATGCAGCACTCCCAGATTAGCTGTCTGATTTGGCTTTATCAGCTGGCCGAGGAACAAGTCTGACATGTTAATGTCTGTGTTGATAAAACTCCGTAAGGAAGGAAGGGAGCATGTCCTGTTTGTGTACCTTGATGTTTCTGTTTCAGTATAATCCAGAGCAGCCCCGTTTACAGTAACATTCTGCTACTTGTTAGTTATTTGTAGATATTTGCCGACTGTGTCCAGTATTACTCTGCTGTAGTTCATCATGTTTGTAACTTGTCCATCACTACATTACCCATGTGTCCCTGCTCTGTGTTTGTGTGATGCACCGTTGTCTTTATCATGTGTCTCTCCTGTCTTTCCTTCTGTCGACTGTTCTCCCCTGGTGTGTACTTGTGCACATGTCCCCCCCTACTGTATCTGTGTGTGTCATGTGACAGCAGGGCAGCCAATAAGAAAAACGGCCACCTGTTCAGGTAGGAGAGCTACCTGGTGACGGCTGGTGTCAGGGTTTGGGGGTTTGTGGCATCTACGGATTGTGCAGCTGTGGCAGCAAATCCCTCAGTAGCTGGTCCGGTTATTTAATGGCGCTTTGGCAGAGGAACCACCTCGCACATTAGTCATGCTTTTCTGGATAATGAGTCTATTATATGGGTCAGGGCTCATAGGCCTGTACCGATTCATTTTTATCCTTATAAATAGTATTGATGTACTTATAATAATTTATTATCATTTTATATAATTTTATATAATATATATTATAATTATTTTTTTATTACTATCATTTTTTATTTACTTATAATAATAATTACAGTAATAATTTTATGGATTTTGATGGATTTGATTAATGTATTCTTTTTAGCTGTTCATGCTCCACCTACATGGGCAGTATATCTGTTTAATTTGATGTGCAAAATGCATTTAGATGAACAGATTTAGCACACTGATTCTGTTTGTTTAAGTTAAACTGTCTAAATATATAGATATTGGAGGAAAAAGAATAACTAATTACCCTTTTCAAAATTTGTGGCATTTCTGACATCTTTGTTGGGAAATATGCTGCAATAAGTAAGCCTGTTTGAATCCATCTTTTATTACACATAACAGCGTGGCTATGGAAGTTTAACCATTGCCAGTGTGACCTGCAAAGCAAACCAGGAAATCAAATATAAATTACTTGTATGTTTTTTCTTGTGCCTTACCAGGGAACTGCACATTTAAATTAGCCGAAGGCTAAACTCTGGTACAATGAATGATTTAACTGGAAACACGTATGTTTGAAATTGTTATTGCATATTGATAACAGTGTTGTTGTAATCGATGAAGAATCGATTCTTCGTTTAAATTCATGTTGTTTTTTTCAATCTAAGATCGCTGTACAAAAAAGTTACATTTATTTAAAACATAACTTTTACTTGCTGGAGAGAGTTCAGAGAAGAGGCAGGAGATAAGGCGAATGCTAAATTACCTGTCGTTTGTGTCTCAGTCAGAAAATTTACCAAAGTTTGGTAACGTTGCTTTAAACATCCTAACCTCTTCCTCAGATCAGCTGCAGCTGTTTCTATTCAGGCTCTTACTCTATGTATTTTAATCAGATCAACAAACTGCCTCATTCCTTGTTAAATTCCCACCTGCGTGCTGAGCGCAGGTAGATGAATCATCTTCCTCTCACAATGACGAGTGGCTGTCGGCTCCAGTTCAGGGTTTAGACTCCATCCTGGTGCGTCATGTGCTGTATGAACATAATATACATGAACAAACTGAACACAGATTTGTGATCCATGGTGCTCCAACATATTGTTGCCTTTTTGACACAAGTCTGTCACGTTGTTATGAAGGCGTTTTCATTGTTTTTAAGTTTGTCTAAAACAAATCCAGTTTTTGTGTTGTACGCCTTTAAATCGCTACACCTTGTGGCGTCACGGCAGCTCTCGGTGTTTACAATCTGTAAGAGTTTAAAGGGCATGAGGAGGGTTTACAGGCTTTTTTACTCTCTCGGTTAGTTTCTCTTTTGATTTCTGCGTGTTCCTCTTTGTGAAATTCTCTTTTCTCTGTCCCCCTTTTATCTGTTTTCCTTCTTTTCTGTCACGCTCCGCTTTCAGCCCTTTTGCTGCTTGGTGAGTTTTCCTGTCGACTGCTTTCTTATTGCTACTTGTGCACTCCTCCCCTGACCTTATCTGCCTCCGTATGACTCTTCTCTCATTTTCTGCTTTCCACTGCAAGCCGCACTTCTTTCTTTTCCGTCTGTTCCATCATCTTTTATTTATCTCTAGTTCTGTGACCTTCCCTTTCTCCATATATGCTCAGAGCTCTGCTCTTTCACTCCAGATATCGCTCAGATTCTCCTCCTAATTGGTCTGTTTAGCATCATTTCAGACCCGCCCTCTGTCTGTTTCTCATCCCTCCATCATAGGCTCAGCAGTCTGACGATTGGCGACTCGGAGCGGAAATCCTCCGCCAGCCCGCAGCGAGAGCAGACGGCAGACGTGATTGCTGAGACTACGAGTAATTGTGGCGTCCTGTGCTGTCTGTGTGCTCAATTGGACATCCTTTTCATAGAATTGTGGGACTTATCTTTGACCTCTCTGTCTTACTCAGGTCCTGGTCTGGTCCAGCGCTGTGTGGTCGTGCAAAAAGACCAGCTTGGTTTTGGCTTCACCGTGTGCGGAGAGAGAATCAAGCTGGTGCAGAATGTCCGACCAGGTGAGGCACGAGACAGCCGATGGGTTTATCAGAGTTTACCATCTATTTCCTGCAAGCGCTCTGCAACAGACTGGTAGTAAAGAAAAACAGGTTTATTTTAGATCAACTTCCTTCTTCATGCAATTGAACATTTATGGATTTGATGCATTACTGTTAAAATATTAACTATTATTACATTCACATTATCCTTTTCCCCAAATATAAACACTTTAGATTACATAACTACATGTCACAAAGATGTGTAGTTGGTCCAGTCTTATTTGTGTTTGACTTTTGCTCATCGCTAAACAAACATAACTGAGATTAAACAATTATTGTGCAACGTTTAGTTTCACAATGAAGCAGCCACGCTTTTAAATTGTGTTTTTTTCCCCCTTCAACTAAGAATTCACTCCCTAATGAAGGCGAAAGCAAAAGGAGGAGTTAAAGTTGTGAAAAATTTAGCTTCCTGCAAGCTGGTGAATTCCATGCAAGTCCCATAAAGCATGGAATTTTATTTTATTTTATTTTATTTTATTTTATTTTATTTTATTGTGTAGTTTAATTTTTCGTTTTGCTCTAGTTTTTTATTATTTTGTTCTCAAAAACACATGTGTTAAAGCTTCACACCAGTGAACCAGATTAAATCATCTGTTCATGAAAAAAAATCTTTTCTGAAATTGTTTTTTTTTTTTTGTTGCTGTTTTTATTGTGATCTACATATTAATCAAATAAACTGAGATGACCCACATATGATGTTTGTCTGAAAGTAGTTTGTTTCTGAATGAGGTGACTGTGTGTCTGTCCTCGTCCTCCTCCTCAGGCGGTGCAGCGGTGAAGGCCGGGGTTCAGGAGGGAGACCGAATCATAAAGGTATTTTACTTATTTCTGTTGCAGACATTTGAACTAGGAGCTGCTTTTTCTCCCTGTTTCCATCAATATTTTGTGTCTTTCAGGTGAACGGCTCGCTGGTGTCCTCTATGTCCCATCAGGAGGTGGTGAAGCTCATAAAATGTGAGTTTGATGCTTCAGAAATGTCTGATCTAATCTGAATCTTTCTTCCTTCTTTATTAAATACAATTTTTTTGTTGTCTCATAGCTGGAACATATGTTGCACTGACACTACAAGGACCGCCCCCATCAGCCGCTTCCTTGCCCTTGGAGCCCCTCCCTACTAACCTCACACCCAATCAGAGGGGTGGGGAGGCTCCCCCTCCTCCACCTCCACCCTTACCGTCTGCAGTGAGCAGCACCCCTTCCCAAAGAATCACAGGACCCAAACCACTACAGGTGAGCGATGACCGAGTGAGGATTGTTAAACTCTGTGTCAGAGTAAAATAAAAAATAAAAAAAGCTGCTTTTTTAAAACTGTCATGAAGTGGTTAAAATAAATGATTTGCTCTTTTGTGTGAGAGACATGTTTTTTTTTTGTTTTTTTTTTTTTTTTTTTAGGATCCGGAAGTGCAAAAACATGCAACTCAGATACTCAGGAAAATGCTGGAGCAGGAAGAAGCTGAACTGCAGGTGTGTTAGCTCGCACACACACAGCCGAGGTGTCCGGTTCGCTTATTATCTCGCTGTGGGACCGGATTTGCTGTCGACAACCGAACAGAGCTGGTTTGATTTTTCAGGGCTTGATGGAGGAGCTGCTGAAGAATCCATCGCCTTCTCTGGAGGAGCGGATTGAAAGCGCCAAGAGGAGAGCTCACCAAGTTAGAGTCAAGATTCAGCAGGACCAGGTGAGCACAGCCGTCTTTTTTAACTATAAAACTTTTGCCTTTGTGATGTAGAAATTTACAAACAAAAGGCAGGAATACAGATATGAGGTGCATGAAATGGTTAAAAGAAGAACAGAACATAATGAAAAGCTTTTGCGTCTGCAAAACATTAGAAAGTAAACGCATTTAGCTGCTGCAGCTGTCCCCTCATTTTACTATGCAATGTCTAATTTAGGTGCCACAGGGGTTTTGTGGTTAGTGCATGCAAACATGCTGAACATGTGAAAGCACAGTGTGTCAGAATTACTGACACCTAGTGGTACAGATGCTCATAAAAGGACTTATAATGCCAAGCACAGCTGTGAACCTACATTGGCCACAATTATTCTGAACATAAATGTTTTTATCTTCAAGTGGGCCTCGGTTTCTCAGCAGCTACGTCTGTATTGTCTTCTTCTATTTGCCTTTTTAAGGCGGTACTCATCTCAAACAGGCTTCTTGCACCTATTAAACAAAGCCGGTCCTGCTGTTTTCTATTTATACGAAGTTGTTTGTCCTTTCAGACATCATAGTTAAAACAATGAGTCAAATACGGCAATGGCAAATAGATACAAATGGCCCATTGTGAGAGAATAAAAACTTCACAATTATTTTTCTAACATGATTAAATACCAATAAAAACACTGTTTCTGATTATATATTAAACAGTTTTTTATTGACTTTACTTTTTTTGCACGTTCTGCCTCATAAAGCTTTATTTTGTGTTTTCAGGAGGGAACACGATCGGAATCTGTGGCAAGCTTCATCATAGCAGGAGATGGTTTGTATCTATGCATGTTGAGTTGAATCCTCACCTGTCCTTTGTCTCATAGTTAAATCCTGCTGTTATTAGTCTTCACAAAGGTCAAAGTGTGGATGGGAAACCACACACTGGACATCGTGTTTATGTCTGATGGAAGTCTTCCTGTTGTTTCACAGGACGGCTGTCGATGGATTCAAGTGAAGGCGACGTGGAAGTAAGTTTCCCAGTCTTGTCTTTTCAGAACTGGGTGAGACTGTTTGTGTGTTTACGCATGTGACGGTCCACTCATCCCGCTCCCCTCATCCTTCCCTCCCTCCTCCTCCTCCTCCTCCCCAGGCCTTTGAGAGTCCCCACTCCTCCCCCTCCTTTTCCTTCAGGACGTTCCATCACCGACGTCAGAGCTCCGACACACACACCCTGTATGAAACGGTGAGACTGACACGCATGCATCCTCGGCTCTCAGGGACGTCGTTCTCTTGCTGCTCTGTTCTTTCCTCTTCATGCAGCCCTCTTCATGTCCTCTTTGCACCAGTAGCAGTTTAAAAAGGATGATCGGCTTATTCAGTCATAACCCACCATGTCAGCCTGAGACGTGCATATTTGGCTGATAGAGCGAAACCTGCTGGTGTCTTTGTGTTCGACTTCTGGTGGTTGAAACGGGTTTGTGTGTGTTAAAGGGTGGAAAGGCCCAGATCATCAGCCCAGAGGACGAAGATGAAGATTACGATGGCTACGCCTTTAATGAGGTGCGTTTTTGGCTGCTTCATTATGTTTTCTTCTTCTTCCCTCGCTTCATATGAATGTTTTCTCTCTTTGTTTTTCCCTTTATTCGTGTTTCTCGTAGATGGACGGCCTGTTCCAGGACATTGAGTCTTTGAAGTCTCGACCAGCACACATGACCGTGTTCATGAGATACGTTTTCACGCAGCTGCTGGACCCCAACCCTCTGGTCAGTCCAGATTAAAGATAATCTGTAAAAACAACAGAGGGGATTCCTCCTAAATTATATCCATACTTATATTGTGAAAAAAAACCAGACTGGACTTTGCTTGGATTTACCTTCTTACATTAGTTTTTTGTTTTGCTAGCTGTTCTACTTGTCGGTGGAAGCTTACTTGGGCTCCAGTCCTAAAGATGCCCGGGCGCTCGCTCCTCAGATCTGCTCCCACTTCCTGGACCCGGATGCTGTAAGTAGGAATCTGCCTTCATCGTTTTAATCGTACATCCCTGTCGGGTTTTACATCAGCTTTGGCTGCTACTGTGCCGGGCTGTTGCTGCTACAGTTGAGAGTGAGAGTTAACCCTTTTACCAGTGATAAAAGGTTTCTCAGGTACAGAATGAAACATTTTTTCTGCCTCTATTTCCATTTCTCTGACAGCCATTGAAAATCAAAGTACGAGAGGAGTATCTCACAGATATAGGTAAGGAAACTTTCACTGTCTGCATCTTAATTTGTTTTGTCTTGTCATGCTTCTACAGCCTTGTGCAAAAGTGTTGGGTCACCCTATATTTTGGTTTCCAGGTTTATTTGGACACTGGCAGGTAGAAGGAAGGACACTGAGTTTTTCAAGTTGCTTTAGGTATTTTGTTATTGATTGAAAGACACATTATTTGCTACAAAAAAAAGATAACTAAATAACTAATTCTAAATAATTCTCTTTGGCTTTTAATTCAGTGTGAGATGTTGGCTTTTTATTGTTTTTATTTTCTTTTATGTCTTTTATTCTCTCAATTTGTTTTAATTGTGTGTACAGCAATTTGGCCAATGTTGATTTTAAAGTGCTCTACAAATAAAGTGGAGTTAAGTTGAATAATGTGGCAAATTTGTAAAGGCGCTTACATCCTCCATGGGAAGCGAGAACTTTGTTCTTGTTCTGGGGGTCGTGTTTGAGGGCACTTCTCAACACATCCGGCTGGCAGAACTTTCTTCACGAGGGGCTCCGTGAAGTATTGTGTGATTTTTCGGACATTTGAGGTGGGTGTGGATAATGTTGGAAAGCATGAAGCGGGACGTGGTCACTTCTGCGTTTCTACTGATACGAGGATGAACAGGCAGCTTAATCAACAGCTGATTGAGGTGCTGCGAAAGAACAAACATGTATCCAACTCACAGTAAATAAAGACACAGAAACTGCCGTCTGCACAGTCCCGCACTGTCATAGACGAAGTTTAACGTGAAATGTAAAATAACCGTGTTAATTGCACGGTTTTTTCTTGTTCTTGCAGCCTCGAGCACAAGAACAAAGTTCTCCCTCTCTCGTGGAGTAAGGAACAAGCTTTACTTGTCGTAATTTATTTTTACAAAGAAGTCCCAAGCAAATGAGCAGCTGACAGATAAACAGCATCTGAAAGTGTCGGCCTTCAGAAATGGGGAAAAAGCAAAGACCTGACCCGAGACATGCAGCTGACCCGTTTACAGAGGCTTCATTAGAAAGAGTCTCCATGGAACAATGGTTGTTAACAAGCTGTTATTAAGGACTGGAAACGAGGAGAAAAAGCTGGGCTATGCCACATACACACGAAGCGGACCGGCCAGCAGCAACAGGTCTGATGCACCTGAACCTGGGCGTCGGTGAAGCAGCGTGGGATGATCCTGACTGAGAATGGAAGAGAAGGCAGCCTGCAGCCCAACAAGAGCTTTGAAACGTCCTTCAAGAAGCCTGGAGGTCTATTCCTGGAGAAACCTTACAGAGACGGCAAAGAAGAGCGTTTAGCCTGGTTGGAGAATGAAACTGCTCAGACCTAGTCTTTACTGTCAGATTGGTTGAAATTGTACAAAAAGCTGCTTTTGTCTCATATTCTGTATTTCTGTTCATTTTTGGACAATCAGGTGGATTACTGACCATGTTTCCTGTTTTCACTGCTGTTCTTATCTGTAGTGACTCAAGATTTACGTCATGTTGGGTCCTTTCATTGGATTAAAGAGAATCTAGATTAAATTCATAGCTTTCAGAGACTGAAGCGCTGTCCATTGTCCCTGCAGAAAGCCGGCTTCATGCCCAGGAGGACATCAGGGGGCCGCTATCGGAGCTGCAGCAGCAGGTGCTGCCGGACATCCAGGACCAGATACAGGACTACAGGTGCATTTCTGAGAGCGCTCCCTTCACACCGTCCCATCCAAAGCATAAGAATATTCAGTCCTTGTTGAAGCATCTCATGCATGTTGTTAAATGAAGTAACCATGGCAACAGAATGAATCTTAATTTAGTGTAGAGCTGGTATAAAATGAAGTTTCTCTTAATTTTCTAAGTGTTGATTCAACTTGTTGAACAAGATGAAAGACAGAAACAGGGTCCGGCGGTACGGATGGTGCTGGTTACTTACTGACTCGTCCGGCGCTGACGGTCGTGTTTATGGTGCAGAAACAATGACTGATCAGAGAAGAAATGAGACCATGTTACTGTGAGAAAGCAGAATTAATAACTTCTGGTCTGCACTGCAGGTTCCCTTTTTCACATTTGCGTTTTAAAATCCTGATTCTCAGTGTGAGCTCGCAGTGAGAACACGGAGCAATGAGCAGCGCTGAGAAGGCGTTAGTTTTTTCCTGGGTGAATTACGTTCGGATAGAAATGAAACCACATTTTTCACAGTTCCTGTGTTTGTCTGGAGTTTGCAGTTTCCAGTTCATCTGTGGTTTGTGTGTTTTTAACAGGAACAAGCAGATGATGGGCCTTGGCTCTCTGTTTGGAGAAGGAGACCTGAAGCACCTGGATGGAGACCCGGTCAAAGAGCGACAGGTGGTGGACAGACAGGTCACCGCTCTGTGGGAGATACTGTAAGTCTTAGAGCTCCACATTCTGCTGTTGCTTTTCTTCTTTTTCATATTTTTGCACCCAAAAACTATTTTAGGTTCACGATGAAAGCATTTGTTAAACTTTATGGATTCTGACAGACTTTTAGCTAAACTGGGTTATAACAGTGTTTGGTTGTTGTAAGTGGGGGAAACAGGTTTTCCTCTGGTTGAATATCAACCGAAACTCAGAATCAAAAGACTTTCACTGTTTACTTAAACATTTGTCTCTGGCCGTGTTCACTGATCAGACAAATAGCTAAGCTTTCATCCTAGCTGTCATCGATTAATATCAAAAGTAACAAAATCTAGAAAAGCACTCAGGGAGCGCAGACATCTGCCAAGCACCACAGTCTCCCCATACAAAAAAAAAAATGTTTTGAAGGTAAATTTCATTTGATTAGTCCTGTTTCCACTGTATCTTGGTAATAGATTCAGCATAACCTCCTTGGTGGACGTAATGCATGTGACGTATCATTGAAAACGTAAAAATTATACACTCCTCTTTCTGTGGAAATTTACCCCGATTTCATCTAGATCTTTCTCCTCGGATATTAAAGAGCAAATCCGGTAACATACTACCGATGCAAAATTGAATCCTGTATAAAATGGTCCTCGTTAGAAATTTCTGCCTATAATAGTAAATGCACAGTCATCTAAAAAGTAAGAACACCTCAAATATTTGAAAAATCACGATAACATTTGCTTTCTGGATCTGATCCGGATCAATCTTGGTGATGTAGGGAACCACATCCTTAATCAGTGTCTCTAGTTTTATCAACATCAGTCAGCAATAGATAGAAATATTGAAGAACAAGATTTTATGCTCCATTTAACACAATGCTAATGAAAATTTCAAGGTGATCTTCACCCAAATCGAATTGATTGTTCCCCGTATCATTTCCAGGCTATCCTGAAGGTTTCATCGAAATCCGTCCATAACTTTATGAGTCATGTTTCACACAGACAGACAAACAGATAATACATAACCTCCTTGGTGGAGGTAACTATGATAAAAATGTATCCCCGACACATTACAGAAGTAAAAAGGGGAAAGAGGATAATATTCAACAGATTCAGACTTCTGTGAGAAAGTGGGACATGCTGGAAATTAGACAGCATCCCTGATTCAATGTCCTGGAACAGCGTTTCCACTGAAAGTCGGGCCATCGCCTGCATGCAGGGCTTCTAGCGCGGCGTCATGCTAGCGCGACACCAACA
>JBBDHI010000005.1:12834570-12848427 GCA_037177115.1 Craterocephalus stercusmuscarum | reverse complement strand
GTCTAGTCTACTAACGATAAATGACGGACAAGTTTTTCTAAATCCTGTGGAGACATCAGTCCTTTAATCGTTAATATGTTCTTTAAGAGATAACAGGCTGACTTAACTGTCTTAATGTGACCACTGAAGTTCAGGTCTGATTCCAGGACTACAGCCAGGTTTCTAACTTAGCTGTTAGGGGCTGAGTTGGGTTGGTAATTCTGTATGAGAGTTGGCCCTGAGTTGAAAAAAAAAAAGGCTGAATCCATTTTTGGGTTCAATGATTCCTTTAAATTGGTTTTCCTCCATGTTAGTCCACATAAATCTGTACTAATCAGAAAATAAACAAGAATGTTGCAATGATACATTATATGTTTAGTTCTAAACATTAGGATTTCTAAAGTCCTTCCTCATACAAAACTATTGAAACCTTCTGTTTGGTAAAGAAATGTGTAAGATTCCTGGGTATCACTCCTAATGCCCTTCTGCTCTTGCATCATCAGTGTTTGAACTCCTGCCCCTCACCTTATGAGGATTGCAATATGTTCTCGTGACACAACTAACTTAGTGTGTGTACAGCCCAGTCAAAAGATTTCCTTGAGGTTCACAGCATTTTAGTCATAGGCAGAGGAGGGGTAACTATGACTAAGAGAAGCACACCAGCAGTGCATCAGTCCAGTCATCAAAGTACGTCTGTAGAAACGGCCTCCGTTCATTTCAGTTGAATGTGCTGTGTGTGTTCAGGCATGCAGCCAGCTGTTAATGCACTGTATTGTATACAGTATGGAAATATGCACCGTGGGTCACTGCTCTTGTATCTGCCTCTCAGTTTCACCCCGTACCTTCCTGCAAAAGGCTGTGATGCGCTAATACATGCTCAGGCTGTTGCTCCATTATAAACACCTTTTCTCCTACCGTTCCGTAGAATACTTGACGCCTTAGACCTTTCGGCGTGCTGTAGTTTTGTGTGTGTGAGATTGTGTTTATGCTCTCTCTGCAGTACCTTCTGTGTCACCTTTTCAATTTCATGCTTGTGTGTTTTTCAGTAAAGCCACTTCTCCTCAAGAGTTCATTTAATTGCAGCCCTCTCAAGGTCTTCTGTTTGTATTACACAGCAGAAAAAAATAAAAGGTTGTAGCATAATGAGTTGAAATCATTTAGCTTTGCTTAACATCAAACGTTGTGCAAAGCGAGTTGAGGGTACCCACACTGCTGTTTGGCTGCTGAGGCAATGTATCAAGCAAGTTTGATGAAATGCTGCGTCGGTGTCAGTGAAACCGTTTTTTTGTGTAATTGCCATTAGCCGATCCGGCTGACAGTGTTCTTCCTGTATTTGTGCCTTACTTAAAGAAGTGCATGCATCGCACAGTCTAAGTAATCTTTCAGCTCCTATCAGATAGTGCTTCACTTTGCATATGCGTGTGCGCGCATCATGGCAGGCTTTCTTTTTTGCTTCGGGCTAAGTGTCAGCTCATGTCAGCAGCAGGATGACTGTTAGTCTCTACACAGGCTTGGCAAAGAAAGTCGTGAAGAAATGAGATGGGGGGAAAAGGGGGAACAAGCTTCTTCAGGGCACAAGCAGAGAGATGATGAAGCGAAAGGTGAAGCTCATAACTGCACACCTTTATGAACAAAACGGCCATCCTAAATTTAGTCAGGGATTTCCCAAAAGGTGGGCTGTCGCCCTGGTTCATGCCTGTTTACATGATTAGGAAACAGCTCAGTCAGTCTGAGCTTTTGTCTGAGTTTTTCTGTTGATCAGAGACGAGTGATTGCACGAGCAATTCAACAAGGGACCTGTGATAATAATGTAGTACTTAAATCATGATGAGGAGATGCACCAAGTCTGTGTGGTCTCTTGGTTGGCGTTTCTTCATAAATATTTCTAAAAAAGCTTTTTTTTGCCGTTAATGTTCCATAAGACAAACAGCTGTTGCTACTGGGTTATTCCATGTCAGCTCAGCCAGTGATTTATAGTTTAATCTTAAATTCAAACATTTCAAATGTCCACATTGCTTTCACATCCATTCTGTATGTCCGTTGTCCAAAAATGGCACACCCACCACTTTTCTACAAGTATTAGGGGCGGCTGTAGCACCGGTGATAGAGCAGCCGTATTGGTGAATAATGTCGAAATCTTGAGAATAAAGTCAATATTCTGAGAATAAAGTTGAGATTTTTAGAATAAAGTCAAAATATTGTCCTTATTCTGATTTTTTTTTAAAGAATTTTAAAGTTGAAATTTTGACCTTATGCTCAACATTTCAATTTTATTCTCAATATTTCAAGGAGAGAAAAAAATGTCTTCCATTGTTTTGTTTTTATCTCCTTTTGGCCTTAATACTTCATTGTATTTATCAATTCATCCAATTTTATCCTTCTTGCACATGTCTGTCCCTTCTGCCCGCCTCACCACCATGGGGAGCAGAGCATTCAGCCGCTCTGCTCCCCGTCTCTGGAACTCACTCCCCCCCCCAACTCAGAAACATTGATTCACTGCCCCAATTCAAGTCACAACTCAAAACTCATCTGTTTAAAACTGCCTATTCCATCTAGTGTTTACTGTTTTAACTTTTATTGTCTACTTTTTGAAGTGTTACTCTTCTTATTTTATTATTATTTTTTATTGTTGTACGGTGTCCTTGATTGCCCAGAAAGGTGCCTTCAAATAAAATTTATTATTATTATTATTATTATTATCAAGGCAAGTTTTTTTTTGTACAGCACATTTTTAGCTTTAGGATAGTTCAATATTAGAGCCCAAATAAAAATATATACAATATGAAAAATATATTTTTCATGAAAAACATTTTCCATTCTCTTTTTCTCCCAGTTTTTTTTTCTTTTTCTTACTCATGCCTTCCTTCCATTTATTGTGTTCATGGCCAAATCACATCTCTGAGGTGTCTTGTCACATTAAATACAAAACTCTCTGAGGAATGACTCATGTTTTGGCATGGTTTTTTCAGCAGATTCTGAA
Organism: Craterocephalus stercusmuscarum; assembly: GCA_037177115.1. Classification (NCBI taxonomy): domain Eukaryota; kingdom Metazoa; phylum Chordata; class Actinopteri; order Atheriniformes; family Atherinidae; genus Craterocephalus; species Craterocephalus stercusmuscarum. The sequence goes on along the minus strand of JBBDHI010000005.1, from coordinate 12,845,468 downwards.
CAGTGACAGCTATTCTGCTAAATCTCTTGACGTTTGTGAATGTTTGCTGGCTAACGTGGCTGAAAATCCCATCCAAAATGAACATTTCCAGCAATCAAGGAAGTTGTGATTAGTTGCGGTTCCATCAAAGATGATTTCACACTGAATGATTGAGCGGTAAAAATGCCTTTTAGCCTAGGTGTTAGAGCGGGAGAAGCAGTGAAATTCTGTGTAAATCATGCACGGATCATGAAAAGAGACAGACGGAGGGTGGCGAGAAGAGGTTGATGAGAAGGAGAAGAGGAGGGCACATAGTGAGAAGTCAAGGGGGAGGAAGAGCACAGATGAGAGCTGAGAAAAGAAGGATTAGCCTGTGGTGGAGAGAAAATTGGCTGGAGTGGATGAAGGTGAGGGGGAGGAGGTGGAGAGGCTGATGGTAGAGGGGGGGGGGACAGGTTTTATCAGAGAAGGACCACTTCAAAGGCAGGGTGATTTAGTGAATGGGAAAGGGAGCAGCTGGGGCAGCGAGGATGAGATACAGCAGAGACATATGAGCTGGAGGAATTGGCTCTGTCACGTCACTCTGTTTTTCTTCCACACTTTTTATTTTGTCCTCATCTCTCATGTTTTCGCCGTTCAATCGGGCTCTTGCTTGTCCCTCTGTAGTCTGCATACTTCCTTATTGATGTGAGAAAGAAGCTAAATCTAAGCTCTTTTGCCCCGGTCCTGTCGGCCTTCCTTAATGCTGGCGTTTCCCCCTTCCCCGGCGGATGTGATGGATTTGCCTCCGAGTGCAGTTTCACCTTTGCTGCTGTTGTCGCTGTTAACACTCAAGTTGCCAACATGAATCTCTGAATTGGCGCACGTCCACCTGCTGCTGCAGATATTGTCACAGCTTCTGCTTTTCTCCTTCTATGCAATATTGTTCCTGTTTTAATCTGCGGTGGAGCGATACACACGCCCTGCACCTTGAGTAATTCAAGCTCTGATTGTTGAAATATTAACCTTGTACTGTATTGCTTCAGTTTTCTTCGTTGTTAGCCCAGTAGTAGGAAAGCCTCGAACAGTACGATGTGTACTGTTCCTGCCTTTGTGAGCAATAATTTGACTAGCTAACATGCTCTATGTTTTAAATATCTGAAAGAAAAAGAGCAGACAATTGACAGTCTGCTCAGTCTCTGGATAATAGTCTGTATGAAAACAAAAGAGATGGCCAAAGCCTTGTTTTTTTGGCGCTGTGATTTGTGTGACATCCTCCCCAGTTCTTCCTGAGACTCGCAGCTTGCAGTCCTCCACACAAACTGTGCAACAGAAAAGAAGTAGGTGGCTATTGTTTGCACTGAGATTAATGACAGTGTTTCTCCCAGCCTGACAGCTTTGGCCTGGCCTGATTCCTCCAGCGACCCCCATCCAATTATTGTACGACATATTACAGAAAGCATATGAACATTGTATTCTGTGTTGTTGTGTACTCTTAAACTTTTGTGTCTTTAAACAGTGAATCATTTACAGCCACTGAGTGTTCAAATGACTGGGGCTGGGAGAGATGTGCAGCAAATTTAGCAATGCCTTTTCTGACTACTTATCAGTAAAGAGCCGTGGAATATGTAAATGTGTTTTTCTAGCCTGATGGTTACCACAAATAAAAGACTCGAGTTGATCTTGGAATATTGTTATTTGCCCTTTTCTCATGAATACAAAATGGCGAAGCGTCTCAAGGAAACAATATTTTTTGTGTTGTGGGTTGTCATGCCTGTTTGCAGGTTGATTTCAGGCCATTAGCTTCTTTTTGTCACTTTTCAATCAATTCCTTTATTGTCCCCGAAGGGAAATTAGTTTTGCCACCAGAACAAACAAAAACAGAGCAAATGGCACATGTCAAAAGAGAGATTTGCAAAAACCTATGACAATAAATAGAAATAAAAAAAGCCAACAAGGTTTTATCCTTAACCCACAATGAGAACACACTATGCTTATTGCAAGCCATTTGTTTAAATGCCTGCATAACACACTGATAAGTCCATCAACTGTGTGATGTGTGTGTTCATTTTGTAGCAGTGATTGGATATCATCAGGAAGCCATGTTTTCTAGGTTTCCCTTTTTTCCTGGCCAGATGTAGATCAAAGCTACATGTTGGTGTACAGATGGCGGCAATAGCCCCCGGGGAGCAAACACAACCCTATATTCATATATTAGCAATGCTCTGTGCGTGGCTTTTTCTGCACCCTTCACCAACCCACCGTCATAATGTCCGGGAGCTCTGACCTTCACTCTTTCTCCGCCCGGGTTTTTGTCTTTTGTTTTTATCACTCCCGTTTCTCCGGGTTTCACTTTCTTTCCAACACTGACTGCTATTTATTTTCCCTCACTCCCTTTTTAATCCCAGAGTCTCCTACATTTTGAGTATCTCCTAGGATTTGGTTAACAGTCAACATTTCAAATCCTCTGTCACTTTCGCACACACTCGGGTTAACAGTCACGCCTTTGAAAACGAGGCAGCAGCCACCCACACGCCAATATGCGTAGTAGATGGCCCTCTATAACGCCAACAAAAAAATGAATCGCACACCCACTTGCATGCAACCACATGCCCGTATAGTTCCCCTGCTGTGGGCAAAAACACACAGTGAAGACTCACAAATACCGTGTTGAGCAATAAAGCCTGCACGCGTGCAAAAGCATGCGCGCACGGTTAATATACTTGATCGTAATGGAGGAATCACTTCTATTCTGCTCTGCTTTCAGATGAAATGAGTCAGAGTGCTGGAAGACGCAACACCGGAGAGACAAAGCTGAATGGGGAAACCACATACTGTGTACTCAGTGGTGCATATAGCACATACAGTCCATGTGGTAGACACAAACGCACACACACACACTCAAAAAAAAAAACCAACAACACATAACCATGTTATGCATTACCTGTAACCTACTTATGCCAGCGCTCACTCACCCACTCAGTTTCTCTGTCTGTTTCTCCCACACATTCAGACTGACACATGCATTTAGACACCCTGTTTTACTCACGCACACATTCATGTGCTGGCTGACTGATGTGCTTATTCACCGATGCAAACACACATGCTTGCGTAGGAGATCACTGCATCATAAGCCGGTACTTGCAGGACTGAGGGGAAGGCAGGAGAGGTTATGTGTGTGTGGGTGTGTCGTTGCATGCTCAGGTGCTCAGAGGTTAGAATTCTCGGGGATTTTGTGGAAAGTTGCTCAGATATTTGTCAGCTTCTGTCGATGACGCACCTTTCAATGTCAGAGGCTTACAACGTAGTGCAGCTTTGAAAGGGAACCTCTAAAACAAAAAAAAAAATCTTTTTTGATATAGTTTCACAGTCATGTCAATGTACTTTTGTTATTTTAGTGTCTGACATTTAAATTGTACTTCTGCTGGTATTCCCTGGGAATTCAGTTCCTTTTAAAGGATGTGGTTTTAATCTGTCAGTGTGATTTGCATGAGTTCATAGGAAAAGAAAGTCACATGTATGGTCTCATGACCGGTGAATCAGTTTCACCTGCTAAGCGGTCATTTTAAACACCCAACATGGCTGATTTAGCAAAGAAACCCAAGAGAACGTAAGCGGAGGAAGCGAGGAAAAAGAGAGAGAAAGGAACAAATCAAGAGATACGAGTCAAATTTGGACTGACTTTTACTGATTGGAGAGAGCTCAGAGGAGATGCAGCAGGATGAATGAATGAGGGGTCGCCTCAGTGATGGCTATAGATCCACTGATTTTTGGGAGGATTACACTTGATGCATTGATCGTTGCTGTGGCGAAGGGCCATACCACATAAGGACCTTCAAAAAACCAGGTGTCACTATTTACTGTTGTTACAAGTCAAGACTAGCACCAGGATGACTCAAACACAAAGTGTGTCATTTATACCCAATCTTGGGATGCAAACAATTAATCGATTATCAATTAATCCTTGATAAGAAATTACTCGATTAAAATAAATGAATTGCAATTAATCGTTTTGAGCCAGTAAGTATTCCTGGGGCCACATAGGTCCTTGATGCACATGTGGAAACACGAGAAGCTGTCCTCTGACCATAGACATAATAATTTGATATATTAGATTTGTACTACTACTACTAATAATAATAATGATAACACGGGTGAATATCCAGAGTATCTTTGCTGAGGTGGAGGGAGCTATGTGATCTGAAAGGGTTTAAAACCGATGCAGAGTTGGCCATGTTGCTTTGTGTATCCTGTTCATTTCATGTCGCGGTCACGGCCGCCACGCATATGCTGCAGGGAGGAGGTGGGTGGGATGGAGCTGGAGGCGGGACTTGAGCGCAGCAGGAAGGGAGGGGGTAGTGACGTGAGACTTGTCTGTTCAAAATTTCAGGCTTTGTCCGCTCTCCTCTCTCGATTACCAAGTCCAGCTTTAATGAATTACTTGATAATTTCCATCCTTAATCCAGTCGTAAATCCAAATCTTCTGTTTAGCTGGAACTTAGGCAAAGAAGCTTTTTAATGCTTTAAGCATTTAAAGTTTTGTAATATTTTCATATTATTACCTTTTTTAAATTTAGATGTAGGGCTGCAACAAATAATCGACGAAATCGATTATAATCGATTCTAAAAATAGTTGGCAACTAATTTAGTCATCGAGTCGTTAGATCTATGCGCTGTATGCGCTGCGGCAACGTCTCACGCTGGGTACACATCGCACGCAGAAGCACCCCGAAGCGCAGCAGTTTCACTTCGGCGCCCATGTTAATAGGCTGTTCTCTTCTACATCAGGAGCGCTGCGCGCCATGTAGTGATGTTTCGGTGTCTGTTCTATTTTCTGCACGAGCCGCATCCGATTTTGTCAAGCCGGCCCAGAAATAAAGGCGGAACACGAGTTAAATCTTTCAAAATATAATCGTTTTCAAAATAAAGCGCCCAAAATTTAACATTGTATGTCTAACAAAAATATTAAACTGGCATGAAATTGCAGCTAACCATCTTCACATGTATTCAATAATATTTTATGAGTGGACAGGTGGTAGGGCGAGGCATTCAGTGATGTGAAGGGTGATTTGGAGGGTGGTTCATATCCCGCTGTTCCCACCCCAGTCACCTGTCGTGTCCTTAGGCAAGACACCTTACCCTCATTTCCCCCAGTGATGGCACCGCTGGTAAAAACTCAGTTGTAAGTCGCTTTGGATAGCGCTTTTTGGATAAAAGCGTCAGCTAAATGACAGTAAATATAAAATATAAATATGAGTTTATGTATTGTGTAATTATCAGCTTAAGTACACCGTAGAACAGCAGAGATGAAGAAAAGCTTGTTGACTGTGCCGCTCTGTGCGCATCTGATAGGGAAAACTGCAGCTTCGGCACCTACAGCTCCTCTTTAAAGACTTTAAAAAGATATTGTATTAAGAAAAAATATGTCTATTTTTAACAAAAAGAACCGGAAAGGATAGAAATGTAGTTTTGTCTTTATATCTGCTTAATAATCAATTGAACATAATTGAAGTAATAATCGACAGATTAATCGATTATCAAATTAGTAGTTAGTTGCAGCACTATTTAGATGGTTTGAACACATGCCTACAGATACTGATCCCTTCTGGCTCTTTGGTTTTTCAAATTTGCCAATGTCCCAGCTAAGCGGCTTACAGAAACTGAGTGCTACCTGACAAGTTGAAACAACAGTAAAGCGCCTGTTGCACAAAACCAAGATGAGGCATTAATTGGGATATGTTGGTCGTCCTGGTTAAGCTCATTTATGATCCGGCTACACAAAGCAGGATAGGGGGAAGTGTGATGCGTTTCCTTGGAGATTTGTTTTGTGAAGCTACCCCGCTACAGACCAGGTTAAGTTCCTGGATCTATTTATCACATCCCTTATTATTGTCAGGAGTAACCACAAATAGAAAGCAATTTATATTTTATTGCCCTGTACTGCACATTGCTAGCACATTAAACACATACCCACTGTCATCAATGACCATGTGTTGAAATGATTAAAATAATTTTGGCTAAATGATTTTTAGGGGATTTTGCATTGATCATTTGCACATTACCATAAAGTTGTTAGTTGTACATAAAAGACATATTCCATATAACTTCACAGAGAGTAATGTGATGTTCCTTCTTGTTAAATGAGAATAAATCAAAATAATTAAAAAAATCAATAACGCTGACTGAAAAAAAGAACCTCTAGACCGGAATAGCAGACAGATAAATCTTACAAATTAGGGTAAGACGGTGAAAGTACAGGAACAGAAGGATAGGCAGGGTGGTGGGATGGAGGTAAACAGAGGTGGTATCAGACAAGGCAGATGGAGATATGTGGTTTGCCAGAGTAGAGATGGAACCGCCTTAAATCGATGGCAAGGAGTGGGCAGGAGATGAGAGGGAGAGGGGGAGTTGGTTCTGCTCCATGTTGGCGACAGTGTTGGACAGCTTGTGTTATGGGGAGAGATAAGAAATTTGGGAGGGGGGGGCTGAATAGTAAGGAGACAACAACCCTGAAACACACACACACCGAAACAATAGATTGATTTGCTGGAGGTACTAATGTGTTGTCAGGGTGACTGTGACCTTGTTTTATGAGCTTGGCACCATGTAGCGATGGTGGTATACTTTCAAAACAGATTGATAAGCTCTGTTTAGAGATTTACTGAAACACAGACAATGTCAGCCTTACACTGTTTCATTTATTAAAAAGGTCCAGTTGGGAGAAGCAAAACACATCTGAACAGAATATTCTGGTCAAAACCAAATATTCTGTGTTTCTGTTTTAACCCTCATGTCTCACAGCACATTTGTGCACAACTTACAAAACACTTTTCCCAAATTGTGCTGAAAGCTCCCATGTACTGAAAAAACCCTAACAAAAGCAGATGTGGATGGAAAGATTAGGATGACAAGAGTCCATCAGAGCCATTAGCTGATGAGAACCCAGGTAATGTAGTAGTGCTTTCTGCTGTTATTCAGAATTGGACATTTCTATCTATTTTGGTTTGTTTTTGATTTTTTTTCATAGTTAATTGTTCTGATCATAAAAATGGTGAAGCAGTAAAGTACAATTAGGGTTTTGTTTTCATGAAATTATGCTAATTATTTAGTTTTTGCAGATGGTTTTCTAAGACATGAAAAAAACTGTCAAAATCCTTCTACAGATTCATGGTGAAGTAAACTACAGACAGAGCCTAGCATGGGCTAGAAGTTTAGTAATATTTTGTGTGTTAAGTTGCTGTAACTTACCCATTTCCATTTTTAACTGTATCTTTGTTAGCATTTAAAAGCATACAGATGAATAATACAGTTTCTATTTCCTCAAGGGATAATGGACCAGTGGATCTGTTTAGAAACCAGGGGCTGTTGAGGACACATTGAAGCTTGTAAATTAACACTTAACCCTAATTAATCCCAGGTAGCCTTATTAAAAAGTTTCTTATGATACTTGGGTAGGGAAAATATGAACACCAGAACACTACTTTCCATTTGTTTAGCAGTTCCTTACTGGATGTTTAACCCCCGTTTATGAAGCACTGTACAATACTTGCAGAGCTAATTTTTCTGCTAAACATTCTCATAGCTTTCTTTTTTTATTTTCAACATTGTTATGTAATAATAATCATAATTGTGTTTTCATGATAATGATAGAAATGAATGCAACACCCAAAAGCTTCTAGCATGGCCATAAGCTATTGTTATTGTCTAAAAGATGAGGTCAAAACAAAGTTTACTGATAGATATCAGGGATAGTTGGGTTTTTGATCCCCAGTTGTTGTATTTCAAAACAACAGCCAATTTTTGCACAATCCAGGAGACATTTTGGCAAAAGTGAAATTTTATATGATTTTATATGAGTATTGTTAGCATTATGTATTATTCATCAACATAACTCGGCCAGCAGGCAGGCATTTAGACAGACAGATTCCAGCTTCCCTGTTGGGAAGTCTGCCACTTCAATCAATGAGCACTATATTAAAAGCTGCTGGATTAGTGTTGCCCTGTTCCTCTTCCTCTTTTTGATTTTTCTGACCCACTCCCATTTTTCCCGTGTCAGTCTCTAGTCAAGCATTCATGCATATTGATCAATGACCCTTTATTAGCTTCCTCTATGTGTATGATTTAGAGTTTTGCTTCTTGTACGGAGTAATGAACATTAAGCAGGCAATGCTATCAGTTTGCAATGTGTGTCAGCAGGGCCAGAGGCTGTGCTCCATTTGGACAAACACTGATAAGACAGGAATCAGGGCACAACTGTGGCTCAGCAGATATACTCCAGTGGGCTGCTCTCTGTATGTTGTCACCATTCCAAGGATTCCCCACAACTCTGAATAATACCTCGGTGATTAGCAACAGTTTCTATCAGAAAGCTAATATCACTGTGGGGGCCAGTGTTTACAGAAGATGTGCATTATTTTGCTTACACATAAATATAACTGCCGTCATGTAATTATTAAACACTAATCTTAGCTATTATTGTTGTGGATTAATTCCGAGACACCGCTGCAAGTATATAATAGATGCTATGACACCCAAGGTGTTTGACTTCATTATTTTTTGAGCCACACAGGAGCACACATTTCACACAGAGTGGAAGTAAACAAATCATAGGATTAGCACACAGCTTTTGCTGGAGCAACTAAGTGAATAAATCCCACTAATGAAAACTGAGATGCAGTTAAAAGCTCTGAAATGAACAATTATATTAATTTTACTTGTCAAGTCAGTGTTTAGGGCTCATGAGTGAACTTTCACACTAAGGCAAACATTTCAAAAATTACATGCATAACTTTTTTCCCATTGCACTTCTTCTATTCTCACCAAAACCTAGATGGAAAAAACACTAAAGCCTGGCTTTATAATAAGGATGGGTTTGAGTATAATGTTTCTAATGACATTAATTGCAGATTCTTGGGTGCTCTCTTGTCTCTGCTAGTAAAAATAAAATCAGATGCCACTGTGGTTCCAAGGCAATAAAATATTGCTGAGATGAAAACCAAAATCAATCTCCGGCTTCGTGACTCAGGCGATGTTGAATGTGATTCCTCCTACTTGCAGCTGACATTTGCTTTTCTTAAAATAACTTTTCTTTATTACTAAGTCATTTAAGAGCAAGGCCAGAATTAATCGCACAATGTCTGCAGATGATCCGACTATATAAAATTAAAATTGAATCAGGACCAAAATGCTAGTCTTGACAGAAATCTTATATTGTCTTATCAAAATGTTTTCAATCATTTAGCACATTTTAACCACGAGCTGTTATTTCTTATGAGTTAGTTGCTGAGAGATTGCTTTGGTTATATTTTGGGATGAGTATTTTGTATTGTCTTGACTTGAAATTTAAACTGAGCCTTTTTGGCAAGATTTAATCATTCTTTCAGACAAATAGTGTGATTGTCAAATTTAAATGAACGTTTTTGTTAAAACATAAAGATGACCAATTTAAAAACAGGAAAAGAAAACAATCAAAATGCAAAAAAAGGTCTTTGTCCGGAGGAAAGTAGGATGAGGCCTGTGCTTGTTCAATCCCACCCCTCACAATGAAACACCTCATGTATCCTTTATAATATTACATGATATGAAACAAATCTATGCATCGATAATAGCAATAATAAATAAACAACAGTAATGTCATCATCAGTAAGAGGAACAATGCACATCTATTCAGTAACAGTAAGTATAGTTGTGCAACAATGATAATACCAATAACTGAGGAAAATCACTTCCCTTCATTTTTGTACCTTTTTTGGAAAACCATTTTTTAATACGACAATATAAATAAGTGTATATTTGGACATCACCTGTCCTGCCCTCTGGCTCATTCCACAGTTTAACTTCACATACAAATACACTCCTTGTGCTTCTTACCAATCAATGTTATTTAATGTTATTTGAATTCCTTTTTGTATTGCATGGTGCATCCATGCCTGTTTACAGTCTGGGTTTCATCACTGACTAGCCTTTTTAATGACTATTAAAAAGGTGCCCAGTTCAAAAGGATGAACCGGTGTTGTGCAAACTTAACAGACAAAGACCCCAGTTTTCCTACAATGTGTTGATGAACATGATGAAATAAAGGGCGGCTCAAACCTAAACGCTGCATGCTCTGGTAAGGAAGAAATAACCTGTGAACAAACGAACTATGAAATGGTCCTTGCTAAAAAATGTTCTACCTCTATGTAGATGGGTGACTGAAATTTTTAAGTAAACGCTCTCTACCAAACATCTTCGTGCATGAGTATGACTGAATGCTCCTCTTCTTTGCTAACAACATTTGTCAGACTGCTCTTTCATATTCTGTATATGTTCTTCTGTTATTGGAGCATTAGTCGTCTCTACTGCACTACTGTGAGCAACAATAGAGAGCGCCTATGCCTCACTGGAGTCTGACTGCTGATGTGACCAGCATGGTAATCATCTGTGCAGGCTTAGGAGGGTATAAGCCTATGCACACACACAGACACACACCTATACATACACATTTTTTTCCTCAATTTGACCTCCACCCCATATCTGGAATGTACACAATCGCCTCTCTTGGGTGCTTGAGATCTTGGCTGCCCAATACCATACCCCATCCCTGTGTTAAGCCCCGCCTCCTCTAGCAGCTCATTGTCTGTCACGGATCTGTCAGAGGGTCATAGATGAGAAGCAGAGCAGACTGCAGGGCTTCATGACTCATTCTGTTCTGCAGGCAGGTTGTGCTCCTTCAGATAAAACGGCGTCTTCATCAGGTTCTCAACACTGCTAATTTCTCATATCAGGAAATCCTCCACTGGGAAATGTAGGCTATTGTCATGTCCAGCCATTTGACCTTAAAGGAGAACTTCGTTTTTTTTAAACCTGGGGTCAGTTGTCATTTTTCCTCTCATACATGTGAGTGAGGAGGAAACAAATGTTCAAGATCGCTCCAGTATGTAGCTGGGCAGGTAGCTAGC
>JBBDHI010000005.1:12744593-12758310 GCA_037177115.1 Craterocephalus stercusmuscarum | reverse complement strand
CGGCGATCACCGATCACATACTTTTTTACGGAAATCGGCCGATCATGATCGGTGGCCGATCGATCGGAACACCACTAACTCTGACCATTAAAAGGCACTGAAGAGGTGACATTTAACACCTGCTTTCATTTTTGTACACCTTGGGAAATACCTAAACACGCCCTGGCTTTCAATACTGGTTGTCATCCTGACATATACGATAGATCTGCACCTTTACCAAAGGTCCAAAAACAGAAAGGCGAGCGGCCAGAGGTCAAACGCTATCATCACGTCTAAATACTCATGTAAGTGGAATATTTGCATATTCCTTTACACACCGACCCATCCATTTATGCTGGGTCATGGTGCAGAACTGTGTAGAATAAGAAATATGTACTCTGTCTATTTTTAAATGTTCTGATATATCAAAATGATAAATATTTAAAAAGGTCTGAAAACTTTCCATTTGTACTGTAGCGGTGTTGTGAGTCTAAGCCTGGAAAGTAGCTCATATCAAAGACCGTTTTCAGTCCTAGTCCAGTGTCATGCCAAGCATTTACCAGCGCTAGGTGCTGCACATCTTGTTTTAGGAACAACTGTATAAAATGGGCAGAATGCAGACAGACATGTAAATGGCTCTGAGCCACTCTGTGCTGCTTTTGTTCTGTCTGAAAACTGCCTGATGGGACCTGTCAGGCACGTAGGAGACAATTTAATTGGCTCCATCAGACCATTCAAATCAATAACTGAATCAAATTCGGAGAGGCTTTCATGGCGTTCAGCTAGAATGTGAAAATAGGACGCGTTACTCAGGAGGGCAAGTGTGCGCTTTTACTGTAGAGCTCAAATTTTGCCAGGGTTCGGAGACTGTGGGGGCGTTTAAGCAGAAAAAGTACATGAGCTGAATAACTAACTACAGATGATGGTGTGGGAGAAGTGAGGCGCTCAGCAGCTTCAAATTAGCAGTAAAACAGCAGGGTTTGTGCTCAGAGTGTAAATTTTCCACTGCACTTAATAATGAAGAAATCAGAAGCCGTCATTCCACAGTGTGTGGGCGTGTGTCTATACCTGCAGCTACATGACAAGCAAAGCAGATTAACATCGGAGCCAGTGAGGAGGAGGAGGAACTTGTGCATTAACAAGGAGATAAAAGCGAGTGAGTGAATGAAGACAGTGAAGGGAGCATGTTCAGTGTAGGAAGGCACATTGCTCTTTTCTACATAAATTATAGCGCTGACACGATTCAATTAATTGATAAAAACAAAAGTAATTAACCCATTTACTCAGTGAAGTCATTTCCAGCTCTTTCTCCTTTTCATAATGTTTTATATACACTATTAAAACAAAATATCCATAACTAGCAGTTTTTGCTTGGTGAAGCACTTAATAGATTCAACAGTAAAGTTTTGTGTAACCCAAACCGGCTCAGACAGGTTTGGAGACAGCCACGCTCAAACAAGACTGCAGGTAGAAACTTACACTGAACACAGTTAGAAACTTATGTGTTTATGGTACTGTACATTAGTAAAACTGCTTCATGTGTCACGCCTCATCATTGGGGCATTCAGCAATCGCTTTGACCCATGCTCACCTAGCATTACTGTTCAGCTCATTGTGTTTAGTTAAACTTGTAGAGAGTTACAACATTTTAGACTTTTTGTAACATTTACAGAATTGTGTAACACATTGCTGTGGGTACAGTCCTGTTTTGGTTTCTCCATCTCCATATTTGAAAACCAAAGGCTTAAAAGGAAAGTACTGTTTACTATTTACCCATTTAGTCAGGTCCACAAGGATAGAAAAGGTACCATCTTCAGGTTTACATGAGGTAGCAGCCAAAAAGGCATTCTCTGTTTTATACCACATTTCCAAATGCTGAAGTAGAGCGGGATATACAACTCTGAGACATAAGGATTATTATTAATATCGGCCAGGTGATATATCGATCCCCTAAAAATTGCACATCGATCGGCCTTTAATTTTTAATACGCAGCATTTTGCAATAATTGCCTGAAGTCCAGAGGCAGTTTCTTTGTTTTCTTGTTTGCTTTGAGGCTCCATCAGCCTTGTGATTGGAGATGAGCTCAGCTGAGTCTCAGGATTTCTGCTTGGTCCTGCAGCCTCTTTGTGTTGTTTTTATTACATATGGATGGATAGCCGGTAAATTTTTGCTGCCACGCGTGAGCAGCCTCAGAAATGCTTAGAACAACTGGAGATTAAGTCAATTCTTCCCTTTATCTGGTATCATTGTTGGTTGTTCACCTTTGACCTGCTGTGGAAAAGTAAAAATGGACAGATTCAATCTATTAAGCTTTTCTGGTGCCTCTTCCTTAATCATTCTTATTCATCAAGGCTGTAATCATTAAATTGTGCAGACTTTGACATTAACACCTCACTCCTGATCTGAGGTCTTGACTTGGCTAAATGTTGTAAGGTTTTTCTTTTTCCAACATACAAATTCAACTCTTGTAATAAAATCCTGATTTATTTATCTTTTTGAAATGACTTGAATAAAACTTTGGCATGAAATTGCTTCTCAGTTAATAACAAGCCAATGAAACCAGAGGGACTAGTTCAAGAAATCTTTTATGAAGAAAATTAGTTCCCTTAAGGTGGTTTATCACTTCAATGACTCTTTTGTTGTGCATACTATATATCATAGTCTGAACATAAATTTCATGTATCTAAATAGGTTAAACTGGGCTGTTTATCCATAAAGTTATTGTATTCTGAGAAAATGTCATATTTTCCAGAGCTGAGGGTTTGAAGATGAAGCAGGGGGGGTGACAGGAATGGCCAGGCTCTGGTGTAATTCGATGTAAGCGTCTCAAGAGGAGAAGAGGCCGCCCATCAAACTAGCCAGGGTCCAAGCAGGTGCTTGTCTCCTTTGCCATGCATGACCAAATTTAGACAGACTGCTAATCCAGCACACAAACCCCCGGGCCAAACTGCAGAGGAGATGAAGAGGTGTCTGAAGGAGGAGGTAGAGCTCCAAAGGAGCAGGGAGGGTGAGGGCTGAAAGGAGGAGGAGGAGGCTAAATTGGGTTGGCATGGGACACCACTGGACAGCTGAGAAGGCAGGATTCCTGAGGTAAACTGTAAGAGTACAAGACGGAGATACAGAGGAGGAGAGACGGCCATGCTGAGGAAGGAATGGATCGGAGAATATGAGAATCTGACAAGATATTAAATCACTTAAGAAAAAGAAAGGAGCTGGACGGTGAAAGGGGTGAATTTCGGTCAGGAAGTAAAAGTGTCAGAGCGTGAAAATCAGGCCTTGCCTTACAGTAAAGATGGAGACACATAATCCCACCCTTATGAAACTAGAAAGACTCAGAGCAGGAGCCTGCTACAGGAAGCTGCGTCTCGCTATAGTTCCTCTCTCTCAGCATATGCAATGCTTCATTGTCCCATCGCCTCGCGTCTGTTGCAATGCTTGTGGTGGTCTACAGAGTCCACCAGCATGAAGTCACTTGTGTAATGCAACAGCCCCCGCTCCCTCCCTCCTCTTCCTCCTCCTCTCTTCTCTTCTGTCAGCCCACACCTGTCGGTCTGGCCCGGCTCAGCCTGGCAGGGGCATTTTTACTGGTCCTTCTTGTAAAATGAGGTCACGGTGGCCCAGCCGAATGCCTGACATAACTATAGCTCTCCGAGGGGAACAGGGAACGGTGACCCTCAATACAGCTGACACGCACAAACACGCATGTTCCAGCACACACACACACTCCTTCCCATCTGAGCAGGCTCACAGCACGAACAATATCGCTAGCTGGGCTGTCCATCAAAGCGCTGACGCAACCGCTGGAAGCTGCTGGCGTCAGACAAGAAACCAATTTTCTGAACAGACTTCAGTAGCTGCGCTTCACATTTCCCAAGACGAAGGAAAGGGTTTTATTTGACCTTTGGAGCTAAAAACAAACCATTCGCAGAAGGAGCAGGTTTTATTTTACATGCTGAGGTTGAAAAGTTAAAAAGCACTCCGACCATTAAACAGGGTTTTTACACATTTTATGAGACAAATATCTTATAGAGTAATATAACTACCGTAGCTACTAGCTCATAGCTTAACCCTTTAAAGCCCAACCCAGGAAAAACTGGCAAAAAAGTCACATTTTTAAAAATATTTTTTTTGTGTGTGTGTCTGTGTGTATGGGGGGGATATCTACCATTCATTACCATGTGGCAGGTCAAAATGAATATATTGCAGTCTCCTGCTTCCTGGCATCCATTAGGGGGTAGAAGACAAGTTTCATATTGTCTTCTGAGTTTTGACCAAAGGTTTTGCCATGAAGTGATGCAAAATGTCTCAGAAACATATGCATCAAATATGACACATTTGGCTTTATAGGGTTAACACCAAATCCAGGTTTTACAGTGCTAGTAATAAAGGCAGAGCACCAACGTTCCTGTGTGAACAGGAAGAAAACCAACAGGTGCTTATTGTAGTCATTTTCCCTCAGTATGTGAGTAAATGTTTGGGTTTGGATTATAAGGCGCTTTGTGCGGATCAGCAGACTGTGCTATTCCAGTGAGAAACATGCTCTGAGCTCTCACAAACTAAACTTACACACTTTGTTTTGAATGAGCTTAAACCCACAGAAACACTGCCCAAAGATGAAAAGCATACTTTAAATCATATCGGGCCACTGTGCTATTTTATTACACTTATAACACCATTCCTACACAAAAATAAGAAAGAGAAATCTGGGAATGATTTGATGTTTATTAGCAAGTAAAATAGAATTAAAAATAGATTTTAACTGAAAATATCAAATGTACTCGTTTCCAGGCTTTATCTAAAGTACATTATCAGAAGTGATTATTTTCTTTCTTTCTCTTTCTTTCTTTCTTTCTTTCTTTCTTTCTTTCTCTTTCTTTCTTTCCTTCCTTTCTAGGTTAATAAAGTCTGAGTCCTCAATATGACCTGATATGGGAACCAGAAACTGGGACTGTACTGCTTTTACCTCTGACATCCTACACACTGAGCAAAAAAGCCTTCCTTAGCAGACACCCCTCCTCCTCCACACACACACACACACACACACACACTTATGAACAAAGTGTCCCGATGTGGGACTGCTGTGTTGCCCCAGACAGGTCCAGGTGCTCTCCACACTCACTCTGCTCCATTTCTGCGCCTCAGACTGTCGTTTGAACCGAGTCAGACTGTAAACCTGTGCTGGTCAGATGGATACTTACATTAACCTGCTGCAGTTCAGACTCATTTACAGCAAACCTCACTGCAATGCCGTCTCACTGGAGCCCAGTCAGGGTGTTAAGATTCAATTAAAAAGCCCACGGTAGCCATTTTCACAAATTAACACCTTTTATCAGACCCAGCTGATGTAATTGATATATCAGTGGATTTTTTTGTGTGGCTTGAAAATTTGTAGTAACGTAGCTCATGACCAAAGCCTGCACTTTAAACAGCTGATAAATCTATAACCTCATGCTTAAAGATTTAGTACACTAATATCTGCAGACAAAAAGCTACTGAGGTGTGAAAACAAGGTCTGTGATTCTGAGTGCAACAAAAAAGCAACAAGCAGAGCTATTTAATGAAAAAAATGCATTAAAAGAATAAATAAGTTACCATTTAGGAGTTTCATTTGTTCAGTCATTAAGAAGGACACTGGAAACTTTGGAATCATAAATTATATCATGCAATAAACTCAGATCCTTGTCCTTAACTCATTCTCCTGCTGCACTGTTTGGCACCTCTTTTTAACAACCATGTTATATATCTAAGAATATATTTGCACTCTCCCAAGTTACTTAAATAATGCATAAAAAGTTATGTCTTTCAGCGTCCCGTGTTACTTTTAATGTGCAAAGAGACTAAACTGCAACACAAACCTTCACATGTGAAATAATTTACAGCCAGTCTGTTATTAGCGTACGTACCTTTATTTTATGTGTCACTACCAGTGTAAAAATAGTCTGCCGACAAGGCTGACCTTGCAGACTCCGTTAACACCTGTCCGCTACAGCTACCTTTGTCACACACACCTGTTCAGCAGTCATGTCCAATGGTCTTTCACACACTTATCCGTGCATGCCACATTAACCACCAATGCCTGATCGCATGCACTCACAGTGTGCACAATTATAGCAGCACATAAAAACACTATGTTCTTCTGTTTGTAAGGCTGCTGGGATGCATATGGACGTTCACATGCAAAGACAACTATTTCAGAGGATGATGGTCATTAAATTTGCAATGAGGGTAAATTATAAAAAGATTTCTATATCAATTCGCTCTGCAACAGATGCATGTTAACTTTTTTATAGTAATGCAAATCTTTAAACTCTAAATAATTCAGGTTATAATTCAGGTAATAGCTGATCCAACATTTATAACAACATAATGTAATTGAGATTCTGTTGATTTTGGATCAGTTCAGTTCATTGCGGTCTCTCCTGCTTTAGAGCAGGAAATCCCTCAGCTCAGCGACAGGTCAGCTGATCTCAAAGTATCAGACACAGAATGCAAACAATGGACATTTTTATTCATGTTCACACTCATCTCAATTATGGAAATTTTAAGCACCTCACTAATGCTAAAATGTCCCATCTTCATTTTAAATAACAGAATTTGACCACTGTATCTGCACTATTACACACAAATTCACTTAGATGGAAGGGACATGCACAAACTTTTGACTGGTGCTTCAGAGATGGTGCAGGGTAACTTCAAGTCTCCAAAGGCTGTTTGCTGCGGCTCGACTTGTATTCATACACAAAAGTACACAGATAAACTACAGCAGCAATAAAAGCTGCAAATGAAGCATCAAAATGATAATTTTTATTAAGTGGCTCGCTCCTGACAATAGCTGCACAGTCATGGTAAATGCTTTGATTCAGCAACACCACAGTAACTAGCAGGGTCAGAAAAGCAACATGCTCCGTTTATCCAGCGACAGCATGCGCTCAAGTGGAAGAAAAGGAATGATGCAGCCATTTGTAAGAACTGATCGTGTGAAAATGCTTCACGGATGAGCTCTATGCTTGAATTGTGCTCCCCACATCGCTCGAGTGCTTCAGATGGGCATATGTTCTTTATAATACGCTGGTCTTCGTACTGGATCTTAGCTAGTATTCATTATAGTAAAAGATCAATTATTTACGACACAACTGTTTTCAAAACTGACATCAGAGTCCAAGTTTTTAATCGAATAGGTCTGACAGAGTCAGACACTTTGAGCCTGATGAGAGACAACGCGGAAACACCTGCACTTCTAAAAGCAGTCATGTCAGCTGTGGATCTGTAGATAATCATAACACCTCTACATGCAGCGAGGACGGATG
Source organism: Craterocephalus stercusmuscarum (assembly GCA_037177115.1). Lineage (NCBI taxonomy): Eukaryota > Metazoa > Chordata > Actinopteri > Atheriniformes > Atherinidae > Craterocephalus > Craterocephalus stercusmuscarum. The sequence goes on along the minus strand of JBBDHI010000005.1, from coordinate 12,751,023 downwards.
TTTTCCCACCTAAGCCGGTCTCATAGCTGTTCTGAAAACAGTATTTAGACCAGAATTTATTTCCGTCTAAAGCTACACACAGCAAGAGTCATCTGGCATTATAAAGAGAAAATGTTCTAAATAACTACATTTTTTAAAGTTTTGTTTTTGTTATATGAGGCTGATTTGGTCAAGCTTGTCTTTGAAAATGTTGAATTATAAAAGTTATTTTTCATAATCCTACATATTGACAGAACAAGAAAACAAAAAGTAGTAAAAAAAGAATCAATCTTATAAGTTTAAAGCCCTTGAAAGAATAAATGAGAGCTCTCCATACATTCAGTGATGTCTTCCACCAACATCAAACTAAGCACTGAGCTTAAATATCCAGTTTATGATCACGGAGCTAAAACAGACTCACTTTCTTCTTTCTCTTGTAAACAACAACTGCTCAAAGGACCTCTGTGGTTTTATCAGTGGATAAAGTGACAGGAGCATGGCGGAGGGGAGAGAACTTACACCCAACAGGTGACACGGTTATTAAGGAATCCCCCCCTCCCTCTCTCTTCCTCTTGTTGGCTTTAAATACCTCCTAAAGAAACCCCGAGCCCTAAAGTTGGGGGCCTCATTTGAGACAATGATGCAACAGCTAAAAGTCGTCGTCCCCCAAAATGTAACTCTAGTAGGCCAACTGAATTAAATAAATTCAACCCCCCCTCCTCCAAATAATAGGTATAAGGCAGCACATGCAGTATATTTCCATATGGCACACATCAGTGGAGAGGAAAACTGATATCATATAAGATTAAAACTCAGCAGTGAGGGCACAAGTCATCCATACAGCTACTTATTTTCTTAAGAACAGGGTATACCCCGATTATCTGATATATTTAAGGAAAACAACCCCACACGCTCACACTTACTCCTACGGTAAGTTTAGAGTCACCAATTAACTCGACATTATTGGTCTTTGAGCTGTGAAGATGTGCTTGAGGAGATTTTTGCAGTTTTGGGTGCAAAATTATGGAATGGACCAAACGCTGAAAATAAGAGATGTAAGACTTTAAAATCTAAAATTATCAAAGGTCACAATGAAATTAATTGAATTTGATTTTTTTGGTTTTGTTTTGTTTAAGCTATCATGTGTTTTGCAAGGATGTACATGTGTTTAACTGTGAATTATTTCTAGGATAGACAAAAATAAGCCCTGGGGCTTCAGCTTATTTCTTTTTCAGTTGCTGTCTGATAAATTCTTTCGTTAAAATATTATTTTATTTATTTGTTTTTTTGTTTTAAAACCAAAATAAAGTATTCATTCATTCATGATAAGGAAAAATGAAGAGACATTTTTTAAGAAAAACAAAAGCATAGAAAAAAAAAAAACATAAGAGGGGTTTTTGTTCCTTTTGTGCTGACTTAAATTTTCTAGCAGTCCAAGCAGCGGGCAAAAAAGACAGACATCAAATTCCTTCTCAAAATATCAACTACATTCAATTTAAAACAGATATCCAGTGATCACTAAATAAAAAAAAATCACTTTTACCCCCCAAAATATATTTTATTTATAAAACCCAGTTTGCAGTTCCAGGTTTTGGAGTTGGGACTGTAAGTGAATCATTCCTGTGCATGAATTTATCAGCCTGTCTTCTTTGTGAAGGATTATCAGGCTTATTGCCAGAGACCCTGCTGACAACAGGCCGAGCGCGGGCCTCCAATGCAGGGCCCGAGTCCAAACCAGCAGATTTATGTCTGTGTTTAGAGGATAAAAGGCCTAGCTGACCTATTCCAGTCAAAGTGTGTCTGCATGAATCTCTATCAAGACAAAATGAGAATGAGGTTAACATTACTCCTATTTCAGCAGCAGTGTTCTACACGGGATATCCCTGCTCAAAATCAGAAGCACCCACATCATTTAAAGTGAAAATGATGCAGCTGCAGCACATTAAAGCCACTGGTACGCAAACACAAGGCTCCTATCAAAACAAGAGCATTCAGAGTGTCATTCACCAAGATGAATGCTGGTTTTTTTAATAATCTTTCTAATTGACAACAATTCTACATGCTCCTTTTCCAACAAGCAAGCCAGACATTTTTCCTAGGTTTTGTCAACAAATAAACAGAAATTATATAATTCCTTTGTTGCAGCTCCGTGAAGAATAACGTGTGCTGCATGGAAAAGCAGATACACTATGTGACAGTCTTCATCATCAGCTCGTCTAGCTCTGACACAACCATCTGTCCTTTGTTAAATTAATTGCGTTGACTTCAAGGAGAGACTCTGTGTGTCCTGCTCTGCTCCATGATGCTGGCTTGCATCGTGTTCCACCGCCACATGGCTCCAGGTTGCTGCTCGCTTGATGACGCCAGCCAAAGCTCACCCACCCCCAGCAGTGTCTGTGTGTGTGTGTGTGTGTGTGTGTGTGTGTGTGTGTGTGTGTTTGTATGCAGGTGCTGGTTTCTCTGAGTCACCTGATGTGCTGACAGGAATCAAAGTGCAGAAGCACAGATGCATATCGCGTACACTTTGGGGTTTGGCAGAGTAAAGAGACAAATGAAAAGCCCGGCACAGCAATAAAGAGGAGGGAACATATTTCTGTTGTTGACTTTACTGAAGCAGATCTAAAATGATGCTAAATACAGTAAATGATTCTGTAGCTGGGAGAGAAACTTGTTGATGGGTTAGGTACGGTGCAGCTGCCCATAATGGGAAGAATAATCCAGCATCTGGGATTTAAGCAACTCTACACGTGCAAATACACTTAGACTGAGCAAGTGTGATATTTAGCATTATCATAGTGTGTTAAAACTACATTTGTCCACTGGTACTAAACCATATATCAGGTTGATGGGAATCTGAGAGGTATTTCAGCTAAATGAATTTGTTAACTATTAAAATAACTAGAACCCAGCTCATGATGGTAGGACTGGACCATTTCATGGTTCGCACTGAATTTAAGCCGTCACAGACGGCCCGAACATTTCACCACTGCTTAAACAAAGCAGTCATAATGCAAAGTGTTCAAATATAATGGTCAACGTTGCTATGGTGCTATGTTTGCTGCAGACAAGTCGTCTAGGTTAAAACATTATTTCCCACTGGGTGCACAGAATAACCATTATTTCCTGCTTGTAGTGCAAACACACAACCTTCTTATTATCCTCAGCCCAACAATGCCTTCACCCTTTTCTAGTCACACAAGTGAACAGCTGAATGGAGCGACCATGTGACTGACGGCAGAGAATGAAGGTGGGTGAACAGGTTCATTGTTGGCTGCAGCAGCTTGTCAAAGTCTGTTGTCTTTTAATGAGCCCTGGACTCAGGATGAAGAGCGCGCTGGATAAACTGGTGTAAGTAGTTGGGAAAGATTTATGACAGAGCCACTGGCCTAGGACTGATGATTGGTTGGGGTTAGGAGGAGGGCTGTGTCTAATTTCAGTACTTCTTTCTCTGAGAAGCAAAGCTGTCCAGGCAGATCTGGGGTTGGCTAAATCATCTTAACAGAAACCTTGACCATGAAGACCTATGTGTGAAACTGATCTAAGGCTGTATATAGTAACATGCAACCCAGCTACATTTCCCAGCATTCATCTAGCCAAAAGAGCGAGTCACAGAGATGACCTTGTGATTTTACTTCAGCCTCCATTGGAGAACCACAAAAAGGTTATTCAATGCTCTAGTCAGATGATCATACAACTCGTATTACATGTTGTTATATGGAGGGGCTATATCTTCAGTGATTCCTCAGAGCCACATGTGACCGCTTCTGTACTCAATGCTTTGTCATAGAGGAAATCCTCAGTTATCATTAAAACCAAGTTGTTTGTAACTTAAGGAAGCCTTAATGAGGCATAAAATAACCATTAGAGCAGTGGCTTGGTTGCATAATATCCCAGCAGGGTTGAGAATAATTAAAGTTTACAACTTCAAGATGGATAAAACCATGACACTCCTCTCCCACACACAGAGATTCACAAGACAAAATATCACATTTCAGCAACTGTTTAAGCAATTAAAAACTAGACAACAGTGTCTTTGTGACCTCAGCCCATTATCTGAGACTCACCGACTGAGCAGGCATTAAACTGACTGCAGCTTCTGCCACCATCAACCTATAAATATCTAATTCATGCTGCATCCACCCCGACAAGGTACATGAGCTCATTCAACTTTTGATTGTTTTGCTTTCACTACCACAGAAAAGCAGACAGAAAAAATATTGCATTGTGCATCATTAACACGTTTGGCCATACATCCATGTGTTAGAGGTCACACACCTGCACACTGTTGCCTTCTCTGTCCGCATGAAACAAACCTCCACTTTCAACAAGGTTGAGAAGGAATGAAATGATTGTTGAAAAAATGTTGAACATTTGCGTTGCTTTAGTTATGTTTGTTTACATAAAACACGGTATATAAAGAAATAACCCTGATGGAGAAACACTGTTGTCCATCGAGCAATTTTCTCCAGCAATCCAGCTCTTTTGTTCCATTTACAGGCCCACAGAATTGCTCTGATCAAATCAAGATGGCTGCTCTCCGAACCCATCATTCATCATTGCTGCCTCCACTGTATGGATTTTGCCATTGCTGATGTATCGTATGTCCACTTTTGCCATTACAACACTCTGGAAGAACTATTTTACAAACTGTGGCCTATAGAAACACTGGAAACACACTTTCATGCCACTGAAATACAGTGCATCACTATGGAGTCTCACACTCTCGCACACACACTCCTCAGCCCTTGCTATGGCCTCTCTTAGGGCTCCTGCGCTTGCACTAAAGCAGTTTATAGAAGCCTCCCTACATGGACACAGCTTCTGGAATAGCAACTGCTATTTGATCTGAGCGCAGGCCATTTCACCTCTCCGCTTACGTAGACCCTCATACAGATGCTATCTACATGCAACTCACAATGCTGATACACTGCACTGTACTTATTAATGCCAATATTACTTCCTTCACCTATTTCACACACTTCATCAGGATACTACACAAAGTTTATAATATTCAAAACTGTTGAGCAACTTGGCTAAAAGTCTAATAGAGTGAAAACATGCACATGTTCTCTGTTACAATGATATGGGACTGATGTATTTAACAACATTTAGCATTTTTTCCCCAAAAAAATCTGTAGAAAAAGGGACACATCTTTTTTAAGTTGATCAGTTTGAAGGGAAAAAACGAGCTGCGTGTGTGTGCGGTGCCTGCCTTCTGACAAGAATCACCTCAACAGGGTGACTGATGATCACATGAGCTTCACAGAGTGAATCATGGGAGAAGATCTAAGATGTCACCTCTCCCAGATGCAGCTGGACAGAAGCACAGTGTGCATGGATCAGCGGAGCACGTCTATTACAGCAAATTACAAAGCAGTTCTGCTATTTCCTCACCAATACTGCAAATTAAGACCTACAGGAAGAGGAGGAGGGGGGCGGCCTAGTGCTCATTCAAATATTCCTCTCTCTTAAATCCAATCTTTCGCCAGAGTGCATGAAAATCATGTAATTTGATTTCTTGCTAAAAAGGAATATACAACACAACTCATATATGGTGAAGCGACCACATGACAAATCAATTATGATAATTAGATTAAGGTCCCAAGTTTATCTGTGAGATTGATTTGCAACTTCATTTTCCTGGCATACCACACGTTTAGCTGAGGAACTTGCGGGAATTAAGTCCAAGACTGCATTGTCTCAGTTCTGAAAACATTCATCTGAGATTCGTTTTCATAAAAGTCTCAGATATTACAAGAAATGAATGGCACCGCTGGAATTTCACACGGAAAAGTCACTCAATCTTCTTTCAACAGCTTCACTATCATTTCGTTTTAAGAAGTTGTTAGTTGTAAGAAGTTGTGGCTCTGACAAAAGAGGTCCCTGCAGAGAAAAGATGGATGCCGATCTGTCCCCTGAACGACCTGTAGGGGGCCAATGTTGCATTATAGTCCCATTTAGGATCAGGTACCAGATGGGTTGACATGTTTGTCTAGTCTCTAAAAAATGAGATATAACGTTTAAGGACCAAAATGAGAATAAACAAAAATACATTTGAATATGCAGCATCCTAAGGTCTCTCTTCCTCCGCACAGAGGGGCATCACATTAGGTGGAGCAGCGACGCACCACATGTCACAATATGACTCAAAGACTTTAAGCTGCTGCTGACAATCCACTTAATCTAATGATGCATGTAAATAATAGCATCTTAGTTTAACTGCAAATCTAATTCAGAAAATGTAATAAATAAATATGGAGAAACCACAAGTCCCAGAGATGTTTTAACAGACTGAATGAAATGAACATTTCTATAAGGGAATAAATTGTCTTATTAAATCTTGTACAAAAGAAGCAACCCAATCTACTTTAAAATACTTCATCGCTCCGTTGAAGAGGATTATACAATTAAAACCCTTAAGTTCTGCAAATATTCTGTATCTGGATTCTGG
>JBBDHI010000005.1:12529440-12541819 GCA_037177115.1 Craterocephalus stercusmuscarum | reverse complement strand
TTTTATTTACAAGGCTTATTGGAACTATTATATCATTAGCAGTTTTGAATTGTTATAGTGTTTTAAAAATGAAAGAAGAAAAGCAATTCCGCTGTAAGTTCCAAAAATTATGTTAGTTTATTTGCTGCTACATTTTTTGAAATTTGTTGAAATAATCCACGTAAAGTTGGAATATTGGAACTGAAACGTAACTTTTCAGAAAAAATAAAATTTTGTCTGATATATTTATTTTTTAATACATTTTTTTATGCCTGATTTCTCTCATAGTGAACCTTAATATGATGGACTTTGGATGTTTTTCCTTTGATAATGCATCAGTACATTTACACATAATTAATCATTTATTGTTTTTTTTTTTTTTAAAGAAAATTGTTGTAACATCAATCACAGTGCATATATTCCCTACACATGTGATTCAGTTTCTTTTCAGTTGTTTTAGTCTTGAAAATTGGTCCAAAATGTCCCTTTTAAATTCTCAGCCCCTTGGGATATTCTCTCACTTGTTTGCATTTGTTAAAGCAACAGTTCAGCATGCAGAGATTCAATTCACTGTGACATAAAAGCCCAAAAGTTGCACATTCTCCTCTTTAATGAAATGTTTTCTTTTTCTTTTGTTTCTAAAAGTGCTTTTGCAAGTTAGTAAATGAAAATTACTGTAAGGTGTTTTTCAGCATCTAGTAGTCTGTCAGACAGGCACATTGATTTAAAAGAAGGTATTATTACATTTCAAGTTAATGGTCCCATCATTGGTGTATGTAGTAATTTACCCAAGCAATCCAGGCACAGTGATGAATGAGTCCTGATGGTGCTGTTAGAAAAAAAGAATCTGAGTGTATTCTACTTTTTTCCTACCCTGCTGTCACACACAGGTCAAAGACAATGCAACGCTCTTTGGATTTGCTTTTGGGTTGATCTACACACCATGCTCTGTATCTGCCTAGCTGTCTTGTATAAGTCCAGCCTTTGAATCCCATTTAGTCAGCAAGTTGCGTCTTTTCATGTGGTTTCTCCTCCCATGTTGTCATGTGGCCCCTGTATGTGAAAATCACTCATCATCAATGCATCCATTCATTTAGACAGTGTTTTAATGTAGAAGGTCAGATAACACAACCAGGCAAAATTAACAATTGATTGATTCTTATTAGAAAACTTGTGTTGAATATATTCTTTCTGTTCACCTGGTGTGGCCCGGTGACAAAAATGCAACGTTTAAGGTGAGTCCTTGTTTCCTGCTAATTCACTTTTTAATGGAGAATGTACACAGCCCTGCCTTCTAAGTAAAGTAATACTCTCAGAGGGAAGGAGCAGAGTGAAACTGATAGCTGACAGCCTGATGATAACACACCCACAACCTTGTGAAGGATTTCTTGAATGTTAATAGTTTAGTTTAGTTTAGTTTAGATAGATAAGACTATAAGTTTTCAGAATTCATTTGTAGTCAGGAATTTCCAGAGCAGAAACTATGCTTCAGCTAAGGAGCTAAGAGAGCTTCATTGTATTTAAGGATTTAATTGGATTGGTGGGTAATTTGCATCATGTGCCAAGTCTGACTCAAACGTCCAGCAGATACAGGCTACTTTCATGGCTAGGCTGGCCCTTTCTACAGATAATTAACTTTCTTTTTGTGATACTTTGATTAATATGTCGTATTTTTATTGTTTTATGCTAATAAATATCCTTGTTGGTGTAATATATAGTTGGCTTAGAAGGTTTTTCTGTGCGGTAAACACAACTCTAACTCATTAAGTGTATTGATGGAGGACCCCTGCTGCCGTCTGGCTCCAGGGTACAAGCAGAGGATCCTTTGGGACAGTGGCAGCAAGTTAAATCTGAGAGGAATTTTGAGCATTTGGAAGCGGGCTTAACACTTTTGGATTTTTTTAAGAAAATCCAGTGACACAGCACACAGTCTTGCTGAAAAGGCTGCCAGTCTCTGAGAATGCTGTCACCATATGGAGTGTTTTGTGTTATGTTTTTGTCAGATGCTTCCAAGTTCATAAATGAACTGAAACTTGACGTTGCGGCATAATTTGATTGCTGTTAACGATGACGAGTGAAAGCTCCACGCCGTGTTGGAGCTGCTGTGTGTTTAGATGTTGCGCCACACAGCGATCCATATATCGACTGCCTGCTGCTTCTGAACAACGTGTCAATGTATCGGCCCTCTCTGTGGAGGAGGTGCAAGATAGAAGCGAAATGCTGAGTCACATCTGAGCAACAGTCGCCCGGGTAACACCTCCATGGTGACCAGCTGGAGGAAGATAAAAGTCCCTCGCTGTGCAACTAGTTGTGTAACATCAGCCAGGTTTTTGTTCTTTTCGCTGCTGATTGTGTTGCTGTTATCGACTGCTTGACCATCCCTGAGCTCCCCCGCCCCTCCCTGGACTGGTTATCGATTCGAGAGCAAGTGTGAAACTGTTCACTTTTTAATGTGAGGAAGAACTTTAAGAGAGCTGCATCGATTCTTTTATTTGTCTCTGTGATGCGTGCTGCATCAGCCGGCTGGGATTTTTTGTGTCACCTCACGGAGGCTTGACAAGGAGGGCGAAGCAGAGAAATAATGAGGGCAGTAGGAATTATTCCGTCCTTAGACGTGGCCCTGACTATCATGTTTCTCAGATAGAGCAAAGAAAAACATGACAGCTGGTGCTTTGGCTCCTAATAACTGTCAGAGGAAGCCGTCGTCTCAGACAGTCCCTAAATGCTTGTTTTTCCCCACAGTGTGTCCAAGGTGCCCTGCATTTAAATGTCACCTCGATGGCAAACTATTTAAAAAAATCTGAGTTTAATCACTGTGCAATGATTGTTAGTGATTTTCTCTTTACCTCACACCTTGCAGTTATTGCTTAATGATCACTGGTCACAATGATTTCTAATTAATAATGATGTCTAATCAGTTTAAACACTGCCTGGGTGTGCGGTATGAGCCACAGCCTGGATTTAATATAACGGGTAAGAGTCTCTCTCTGGTTTTATTCACATCTAGCGCGCTGGATTTAAAGGGTTAAAGCTCTCCCTGTCCGCTGTATCCAGGACTGCAAACTTCTGATTACTGTCACAGCGCTCTGACTTGACAAGTGTAGACGTGTCTCATTACAGCAGATTTTCATCCCTGACAGCAGAGTGACAGTCACAGAGCCAGAGGCAGCGGGACGTGTGTCCGTCCTCTTCCTCAGCCCGCTGCGTGCGGACGCTGAACAGGGGAATGTATCCACTTTCACCGCTGCTTTACACATCACCCGGCTGGCAGGTGCTCCTTTTTGTGTCCCATGGTGGCCACTTTGCTCACCTTACAGGCAGTTGTGATGAGAATTGCATATTTCTTGAGCGCTTATTATTTGCTGTGCTAAGTTGGTTCTTCCTGTGAATTGCTGCGAAGTGCAGTTGCGGATGTTTTTAGTCCTTTCTCTCACACTTTCACACTTACTCTGTTGGATGACGTCATGAGGCAGTATAATCGCTTCATCTCACACTGGTCTCATTATATTATTTTATTATTGTCGAAATTATTATTAAAAGTAACCAAGTGGAGAATTACTGCATATATGGGGTTATATAGCAGGATGAGAACCATTAGAGTATCTTTTGTGTTATAAAATATAAGCTTTAGAAGTTAAAGGAGTTTTGTAAAAACACTTATGGAAAGGTCTACGGGATCACAGAGACTTGGTGGCAGATTTTGGTTTAAAGCCTTTTATCTGGATGGAAGTGATGCTGCCTAATGAAATGATACAACGTTGATTCTTGATAAAAGCTAAAAGTGCTCTAAAAATGATCATTTGGCTTATTATATTTCTTATATTTTTATTTTGGGGCAGTTGCTGTATCAAAGCAGTTTCCAACACTGTATCCTGTATGTTTTATGAACGCTTGGTTTGACCATGTCATTGAGCCCCCGTGTCCACGGTGGCTTAACAGCTCCTCAATGGAGATTTTAGCTGCTTGACATTCACCATCGGTGTGACCATGCTTCAGATGTTTTGGATTTTATCTCCACTAACCACCCCCCCCCCCCCCCCCTTTTGAAAAAAAATCCTCTTGTATGAATATTACTTTAACTACAGTCAGGATGCTGCAGCACTGAAGCTGATAATTCCGACATAAATGGAATGAAATCATGGGATGTTGGGTACTTTTTGACCATTTTGAGGTGGAAAAATAAACAAGCTCACCTCTAGGATCTCGGCCAAAGGGTTCGCCCTGTGGATCGGGTTGCCTGCCCGAGCTGTTCAGGCGGAAGTACTGCCTGTCAGTAAGTGATTGCTGCCTCGGGGGGGACGTTTCTTTTTCTCTCGTCTGCATTTTGTAGTTGTGTAACCCTCCAGGAAGGATTACTGGCCTTTAGTGTGGCTGTTTGCGATGGTACAGCAGGATTTTGGTAATGACAGCTCTGGCTGTGGTTGTATTGTTGTTGTCACAACAAATGTCAGCATTTATTTGTAATAGCTGAGTGATTTTTTTTTTCTTTTTTCTGCTCTCACAATGAAGTAACTGCTGGCAACTATTTGTAGAAAAGCCCAAACATAGTTAGCAATATGTTAGCTCAACTTTAAAGTGGACATATCATGTTTTTAAATCCTTCCTTTTCACGTGTAACTCTTTCATTTATGGTTTATATAAAGTAAAACTGCAATCCTTTGGTCTGAAATTGTTGTTAGTGTAGCTCCACACACCCCTTCTTAACCCCTGAGGTGTTTCTGTATAGTCAATGAGAGCAGCTCGATTTGCTCGATTTTAAATCTGAACAGACATTTCACGCCCTGCCCTTTCCTGGTTACAGAGCGTTCTACTCGGTTCAACTTTGCCCCCTTCAGCCACCTTGTAGCTTCTTAGCAGCTAACGATCGGCGTTTTTCAAAAATAACATGACCATATTTAGCAGACCTGCAGCAAAAACTCTGACGTAATTGACAAAAAAACGTAATAGCGAATGGAGAAAACTAAACGGACTGAAAAATATGACCCAAAAAGAATAATACGATATATACACAGCACCGGGAATTAATTAAATACATTTTTCTGCACTCCTGAACGCTCGAAAAAGACAAAAACGTGTATTTTAGGATTTTTATCCTTTAAAGGATTTTGCATGATATGTTCCCTTTAAAGCTGTTTTTTTTTTTAATTCATCCTCACTTTATGTTTGAAAAACTCATTTTTAAGTAAAACAAAAGTTCATATTCATATGACAAATCTGGGTTGAGTGGGCGACAGTATAGTCAGAAGAGATGGAACCTACTGGTGTTTACTTTTTTCAAACTGAAATTACAGCGCTCCATCAGAGTGTAGCATTTAGCCATGGCAGCGTGCTAGCCATTGTGTAAACAAAGCTCAAAAAACCACACTGACACCGCTGATCATAAATCACACTGCAAGGCTTCCAGACGTTTCAGTGTGTAGACGTCAAAGAGAGACTTGTTGATGTTCCACCGTGTGCAGTGTGAAGGATTGTGGGAACTAAGCGGTGCACATGCATGCAGTGCTCCTTCTGCTTTAGCCCATTGCTGAATGATGAAATGTTGGCATTCATCAGAGCAGGGAAAAAGGCCATGCCCAGGCCAGCAGATGCCCAGAGAAATAAAGATTTACAACAGATCCAAAAGGTTTACAGCTGAATCATTTATTCAGAATGAAATCATAAAAAAAAACCCAGGAGGTTAAGTGATGGCTGCAGTCAGTTTTTTCTAACTCTTCTGCAGTCCTAACTTGCAGAGAGTTGCTTCAGAAAAACTTTGGAAAAAAATAACCAAACCCTGCTCCACCAGTGCTGACTAAGGATGTTTCACATCTGCCTATGCCTCAGTCAGTCACATGCACACAGGAAACCCTCAGGCAAACAGAAAAAGGCTCATTTTATCACGAGCCCTCCATCAGCCCAGAGACACCGCGCTTCCTGGGCTCGTCATCGTAAGCACCAAACCTTAGACACAGAGCAGAACGGTTTTGTTGAGTCGATGAGCAGATAAATCTGCCGCTCAAGCACTTTACTGCGTTTTAGGGAAGTTAACTCTGCAGCCCTCTGAGCCGACTTTCACTTCTCATCCTCTCCGCATGTGCGTGGCCCTCGCTGAATGTGGCCACCGTGCAGAATCCTGATTGGCTAACAACTCCTCTTCCTCAAGGAAAAAGGTTATTCCATAAAAAATCCTTCATTTTCAAGCATCATCAGAGGCTCACGGCGAGCCGCGCGATGAGGATCATTTCAGGTCACTTCTCTCTGTGTAGTTTTCTATCATGTCCACTAGGGGGGGATGTTCTCCCTTCTGTTCCCTGATGAGGGGATCATCCCTCAGGCTACAAATACACCCCTCTGCTTTTGAGATAAAACTATCTCTTTATAAAGGCTATCACCTGAAAGAGGGGGTATGTTAGATGCATTTAAATTCTGCTCTCCTGTCATGTTGTCTAATTGATAAGTTTACTGGACTAAAAATGTGAACCTGAAAGCATCTAAGTGTAACTGTTGTCAACACTAACGGCCCATCATCCTACATGTCTGCGTACCCGATAGGGTCACTTCACCTCCTCACAAAGCAGGCTGTGTGTATTCACCGCTCCCCCCTCTTATCACTCAGGGTAGCGGCGCGTTGCTAAATGGAGTCGGAGCAGCTGTACCACAGAGGCTACTGCAGGAACAGCTACAACAGCATCGCCAGCGCCAGCAGCGACGAGGAGCTGCTGGATGGAGCCGGCATCGTCATGGACTTCCACACCACTGAGGACGACAACCTGCTGGATGGGGACGCTGCCTCCCCAGGTAGGGAGTACGGGATGTCTTGAGGCTCCCCTTCATAGTCCCAGCTTGACGGGCCGTGACCCACAGCCTCCAGTCAGATAGGACCGTTCCTTAAAGCTTCAGTGTGAATCCCAGCGTGCCCCTTCCTTCATTCCTCCCTGTTGCAACTTTACTGCTGAAGTCGAGACGTACCATGTGCATCCCTGCTTATGTGCGCTGCTGTTGTGTCGCCTTCATCTTGATCCACCGAAAATCTCTGTTCAGCCTCCACGCAGCATCACCAGCCCTGCTTTCATCATTTCATGTCCGACCTCACAAATGGTTCCAAAAGAATTAGGCAGCATTACACGTACAAGTGAAAGCAACTGGAAAATATCACCATTATTTCCTCTCCATCTATGACTCTGGAGTTTGCTTTCAAACGGATCTAGCAAATGGAAATACTAAGTAATCATACAAATGCCTTCAAAGGCTGAATTGTTAATGTTATTAAATGAGTTATTACCTTAGACCATGTATTTCTGTTCTTCTTTTAAACTTTTTAAAACAAAATTTGTTATTTAATCCATCATCTATTAACCTTTTATTAATTTCCAATAAGTGTCACCCAGGTAAACATCAACTTGCTGAAACCATTTGTAAGGCTTAGCGCGGCTGCATCTTTGCTTTGTACGTTTGTTTTGCAGCATTTTGTTGTGATAATTGACCACATATTTAGTAGTTTTGCCTTTTCTCCCCCCTTTTTCCTGTTTGCTGTGTTGTTTCCGTCCAGCAACCTGACCTGACCTTGTCTTTACTCTCCCGCTGCTGCTTTCCTGCTGCTTTCTCTTTAATGTCACGGCTACGCTTGTGCTTGCTTGGCTCTTCTTCTCCGCCTCTTGTCTCCCACAGACTCATCCTGCCATGCTGATGTGACACATAGACAGTGGTTGTTATGGAGCACGTGTCCCGTTCTGTCATCCAAACATCAGAGATTAGCATTTTATTGTAAAACATATTAGCTTGTTTGTTAGGCCTGCATGCTTCTCATCAGTTTCTGTTTAGTCATCTGGTTGTTGCTTATCCAGTAGGTCAGTAGTACTACAGGTTTATCTGTCCAATCAACATTCAGACAGGTGTGTCTGTTTGCTATGGCTCGTCTGGCTAAACACACCTCCCGCCTCCCTCCTGTAAATCGGACATGCAGCTGATCAAACAGAGAGCCCAGGCAGCAAAGATTGTGTCAGAGGTGACAGCTTGCCTCCGCTCTTCAAACGCTGACGTCACTCATACCGACACATCAGAAACCAGCTGCTCTGTGAACGTGGAGCGCTGATGTTGGACAACTTTTTTTTTTTTTAATTCAAAGTATAAAGAGAATTTTTTGTTCAAACTGTTTTGTTAGTAGAAGTTATCCCTGTTTTAAACCGGAGGATTAGGATCAGCTGTTTATTTGGCAGGGCTGGGCCGATATGCTTTCTTCTGCATTTAATTTCTTTTACAGTTTTTGGTTAGTTTTTTATTCTGTTTAAACTGAGATGCTTTGATATTGCCAATTTTGTGATTTTTGGTTTGCTTTTTTTGACCCCAGAGCATCTGAAAAAAATTTATGATTACAGTGTCTACAGACTATATCAGGACCCCCCCCCCACCCACCCACCCCAAAAAAATGTACATCACTTGTGATTCAGTTTGTAGGATTTATTCAGCAGCAATATGAGCAAAGCAGCTAAAAATGAAGCATTTCAATTTACACAATACAGCTGCCAGACCATCACTCTGCTTACTGTAAAGCCTGACAAATAAACAAAAAAAATGGAAAAAGTAATGGAAAGAAAAAATAACAAAAATGTTTTTAAAAAATAGTATTTTTTTTAATTTATAAAAACACATAACAGCAGCCACATCATCATTCTGCTGTTGCTGTTCTGTAAAGTGACAGACAGACAGCTAAACTCACGCATGCATACACAATGCATGGGTGTTTACTCCGTTAATGCCAGGCTGTCTGACACAATATGAAAGTTATCTATTACTGCCTCTCCCTCCCTGCTCTTCAGGTTTTATATTGTTGCATATGTTTATGGTAAAATATAGCAGGCCAAAAGGGAAATATGTTTGCTGCTGTAACTTTTTAACTCTAATTCATTATCTAGTAGCATCAGTTAAACTACTGCACAGTTATCCATGTTACATTATTTTACCCCCTAATTTAGTACTTTGGCAAAAAGCAAAGCACTTATTTTGTGAAAAGGGTGAAGCTTTTCTTAATATTTTAAAATTTTCAGTCACAGCTGGAAGTGGCCATGACAATGGTTAGAAGGCAGGGCAAGTTTATTTACAGCACATTTCCTGTTCAAGGCCATTCAGAGTGCTTTACATAAAACATTAAAAGCATTACAGATTACCAAGAAAGCATTCAGAAGTAGCAGCCATGTTGAAATGAAATGAACCAAACACACATTACTGCTGAACTTTTTCAGAATCAGTTGAAACTATAATAACAATCACTTGAATTACTAGAATGATAATCTTTTGAGAAAACCAAAATCCCTCAAATTTTGCTTTCATGTGACATCATCAATTTTTACTTTGAGCAACATGTTCTCCAGTGTGATCTGCTAAAGTAAGACAGAAAAAACAACCATCTTAGCTATAAATTGCTGAATTATATCATTGTGTTTTTATGTTTTATTTATTCATTTTCACTTTTATATCGTGCCCTGTTCATCTTCATACCATAATATCCATTATAATCAGGAATACATTTGTATTTGTGGACGATTCATATTTTTGACAAAGTTCCTGAACTATATGAAACTCCTAGTCTGTGATTTTTTTCTTAACTTGCCTTTTTTTTAACATGATAATATAACCCATTTATGTAATGCCTGCTGAGAGGCTAGTTTAACATCCAAAGAATGTCCAATAGTATGTGTCTTCAGAGTTACACTCCACCATTTGTGACTAATGGTGGGGCCCGGGGCCTTTTAAAGAGACAGAAGCCAATCTGGAGCAGCATGAGTTAAATGTTACAGCATAGTGAAGCATGACTTGCATCACTTGCATTGTTGCCACACCGGAGTTATTATTTCAATCTCATCAAACTCCAAACCTGTTTGATATGAACAGCCAGACACTTGGTATGTGAACATGAGCTTTCATAGCTGGTCGTTATCATGCTAGGCTTTGCATTGCACGCAGCATTATGGCAAAGTTTCTGTCCAACTATTAAATGGCTTCATTTAGTACATATTAAGTTTTGTATGATTGCTTCACTAAAACAGCTGTTTAGTGATTTTTAACTAATTATTCTTTGACAGAACTGCTGGCGATGGGTCACTAAGTTATTTGCTTTTCCACAGTCATTTTCAAATGTAATTATCCTGATCCACGTCACTGTTTTCTGAAGCACTTTGATGCAGACGAGTGCATATCCAGTGTGTTTTACATTTCTTGTCTCGTTGTTTATTGGCTAGTGTCATCAGCATTAAGCTATCACCGATGTCGGCCAGTCGCTGCTTTTCTTACAGATTTTAGGATTTAAGATGTGTTTTCACTTCACCTGTTGAACCTTCACGTGCTGTACGATGTGATGGGGATCAGATTACGTGCTAGAGTCTACAGCCTCTGCCTGCTCATTAGCTTCTTATTCTTTCTCTCTGAAATTGGACCTCTCTGTTAGATACAAAAGATGAAAGCTAATAAGAACCCTGCACCACGGCTGCAGATAGACAGCAGCTTCGTTGCAGCACTACAGCTCGTTCATTCAGAGAGATCAACATTTAATATTAGGTCCATCCTTATAATGTGGATCATACTGAGCCTAGGCTTATACCTGGGCTCACCCAGTGCTGATTGGTCTGTGCAGATGTGCAGGCGCATTCCTGTAAACTAGTTTGGCTGCCAGCTAGTGTGAGCGAGTCTTACAGGAAGTTCCTGGATGAATGCCCTTCCTTAAAGTTGGTGTGCTGCCTGTCTCTTTCCTACTTGTGCTATTTTTACGTTGTGTTAAGGGGTGTGTTCAGAAAACTTGTAAAGCCCTCCTCTGGGCAAAGACTGCAATGTGACCAAGAGGCTGTTCGGCTCTGTAGTCACATGGAGTTCTGCTCTGAAAGCTTTCGTTAGCTCAGAAGTAGTGCAGGAGGTTGTTACAGTGTGGCTGCGAAAGAACGAGCTCCTCACTCTAAAACTGATTTTATGGAAACTGAACTGGAGGGATTTTTGCTGATCCAAAAAATAGCTTTGGGTTGACGTGGATCGCTGCGGTTTCTTGAGGAGGGAAGTGACAAGCCATGCTTATCACCTGTGTCTGTACCTAGCAACGGGAGCACCACCCGCAGGTAAGAGGCCACGGACATCTGACGTTTGACAAGGTGCTCTTTGTTTTACAGTAACAACAAACAACAGGCTAAATCTCAGGAAGCTCTATGCCTGGGAACGGCGGAGGATGGGAAAGAACCAGATTTTTAGCTTTCGGGTTTCATGTAATCACACACAAATACATCATGTTTTCAAAACACCTCAGAAATGCAGCGGCTGTGATCTCTTTTTTACCTTCCCTTATAATTTGTAGCTGAAACCCATCTGGAATTATAAATAATAATTTTAAATCTTAGGGTGAATTGTGTGAAATGTCATTATTTAAATTCCATTAGGTATTTAAATTGTTTTATATTGTCCCTGAGAAACTGACACGTGTAGAGGTTTTAGTAAATAACAATGTAGATATGAACAAATTCTCTGAATAAAAGTTTTACAGACTCTAGTTCAGAATCTCCTCATTTGACATCTAATCCTTTTGTGAAAGAAGGCAACATTATGAAACACACCGCCCGGTGATCTTACCCAGCATTAAATCATCTCTAGTTCTTTCCAATCTCTTGTTTGCATGATGCAGACAAGAAAAGTATAAGTCTGATACCACTTTATTGTAAATTAACATGAATTAACATCATAAGTATCCACAGCCTCTTTAACAGACATTGAAATGTCATAAATAACGCCTTAGAAACCTAACATCCCTTGCCCCCAAACACTTTCTGTATACTCAGAATAAATAGCTCCTCTGCTGACTGAATAAAGTGTTAGTGTAAGGAATAAAAGAGTTTTGCACTGGTTATTTTCTACATTTGGGCTTCCTGAAGCAGCTCTGTGAAGCCAAAGGTTAATATTCATCTTGCAGGACATAAGCTGAGTGAAGGGTGCACATGGTGCTGGGGAGATGGGATTCATGACCACATGAATGCCTGTGAATTTTTTAAATACTGATTGATAGTATGTTTTTGTGTTCCCGGGTGTTAACCCAAAGCTTCTTACTCAACTACTCATTTAGATCAAATCACTGGAGCGATAGTCCTCCAGTATACAGAAGCTGAACAAAAAGAGAAACGAGAGAAATTAGCAAAATATGTGGAAATGGATCACAATAAACCTCTAAAAGAAATTTATCTTAATAAAGATTCATGCTGATCTAGATTGAGATACAACACTGGATCTGTATTTTTAAACTATTAATACGTAATAAGAAATAATCTGATGAATAACTTATGAGAAATTTAATTGTTGGATAATAAAAATCCCCTATTTGTGGACTTTTGTTTCGTCCAACCTCTGGTTCGTGAAAGAAATAATCATTCACATTTGATTTGTTTTTATCAACGTA
>JBBDHI010000005.1:12509504-12521280 GCA_037177115.1 Craterocephalus stercusmuscarum | reverse complement strand
TAAGTTTTAGTATGATACATTTATTTAAAGATTTACTCAAAACTGTGAGGTTGGACAGATCTGAAGCATTTCTACATGTTTCTTTTTCTTTTAAAAGTTCTGTTACGGTCAGGGACTACAGTAGTTTAAAAACCGGCAAGCTAACTTCCTCCAAACCCCTTTCTCTCTTCCTCTGCTTCCTGTCTCCTCCCTGCCTCCACTTCTTTTTTCCCTCCTCCTTTCCCGTCTCATTTCTTTCCCCCCTGTCAGGTGCTTTGGCTGGCCTGATTGACATTGCTGCTGATTGGATGAATGACCTGAAGGAGGGCATATGTCTGAGCGCCATGTGGTTCAACCATGAGCAGTGCTGCTGGACGTCCAATGAGACCACCTTCGCTGAGAGGGACAAGTGTCCTCAGTGGAAGAGCTGGGCTGAGCTTATACTGGGGCAGGCGGAGGTAGACGCGACACAGATCAGTCAGAGCTGCTGCCTTCCTTCTCTGATGAAATGAAGTGCTTGATTTCTCCTGTAGTTATGACCTGTGCCTCAGAAGTTAGTTGAATGATAAACGATTAAATAGAGGTAGCTCCTTTTGATGGAAACTGTGTTTTTGTTTGAAAGACACAAATACCAGCTGGAAACTGTTTAAATCATCCACAGTGGTTCTGATTTCTGCTGCCAATGAGATCTTCAGCCCTTATTAATTAACTTTTAGTTTTTTTTCCCTCTCATTCTCTCCGCAGGGTCCGGGCTCTTACATCATGAACTACTTCATGTACATCTACTGGGCTCTGTCCTTCGCCTTCCTGGCTGTCTGTCTGGTCAAGGTGTTTGCTCCTTACGCCTGCGGCTCAGGGATCCCCGAGGTGAGGAAAATGTTTGCTTATTTTAAGAGTATTTTAAGCTTTCTTGCTGCTCCAGTTTTGCGGTTGGAGGATTTTCTCCTTTTCCTCTGGAGCTGGATGAACAACTACTTTATACCCTAGCTGTGCACATCTCTATGCCTCAGTGTGTAAAGGAGTTTGGATAGGATTTTTCAGGACTATTTTCTGTCTCTCCAGCCTCGATTGATTTTCTGTGGTAGTCATAAACTCAGAGCAGGAAAGAAAAGAAAATATAAATCTGTGCAGCTGCCTCATAACTCTCCATGAAACAGCCCCTCTGTAATCGGTTACGTGCTCTTTCTGGGATCCACAGCGTGCGTCTTTGTCCATGCTTTGCCTTTTAGTTTCTTAAAGTGCCGTAAAAGTGTTAATCTAGGGGGGAAACAGGAAGAAGTGGAAGGTCTCAGTGCTCTCCAGGTCCTTTTTCTGCAAAGGGAAGGAAAGCCTGTCGTAGTCTGTTAGTTTGTGCTTTTTTTCCTGCAGAATAGAATAGAAAAAGTTTTAGGTTAAGTTAGATCAGGAGCTCAATCAATTTGCTTGAAAGTGTTTTAAAAGCAATGAATTGATTATCAATTAATTGTTGATAAGAAATTACTTGATTAAAATTAATTAATTGCAATTAATCATTTTGAGCCTGTAATTCCTCGTCAGTACGCATGAGGGCGCGCTTGATGCCAGAGGTCCTTGATACACAAGCTGGAACACCAGAAGCTGTCGTCTAACCATAGACATTATAATTAAATTTAATCTATTAAATTAAATTTCTACCCCTACTACTACTAATAATAATAATATTAATAATAATTAATAATAATAATATAACATTATCATTGTTTGCATTGTTCCATTTATGAACGTCTTGTTCCCCACTGTTTAAAAATAAATCTTTTATTTGCATTTTGTAGAGAGGACATTCTTAGTAGAGAGGAACCTATTGATTCATTCATCTTATTGATCATAGATCAATAAGATGAGGTAACTATTAATAAATGAATTACATGATAATTTGCATCCCTAAAAGCAATATTAAAGATGCACTACAGAGCTTTTGCACCTTTCTCAGTCATGTGCATCGTATTGACGGCTAATCCGGCATCCATCATGCATCCTGCCTCTACTGTGAGCTCTCCAGCTGGTGAAAGGGTGTAATCTTCCCTCTTATCTCATCTCTTTGTCTCCCGCTCTGCTTCCGATTGTGTCTTCTTGCATTTCTTTGCTGAATCGGCCACGGTGCCTGATCTGTTCACTGTGCGTCTTTATCACTTCTTACTAACTGAAAGTCGACTGCAATGTCATGCAGCTTGTGGATGAAAACATTTTCTAGTGCGTCTCCTCAGCTTAGGACACGGCAGGGCAGCTCCGACATGGACAATACATGTTTAATACAGTAAGTCTGAAGTGCATAATAGATGTCACTGCGCCATCAGGCGAGTCTGGAACGGGGAGCTTTAGGGTCAGAAAGTTCAGTTTAAAGCAGACTAATAAAAAAGGATTGTTTTAAAATTCATTGCTCCTCTTCTTTTGCCTCAGATCAAGACCATCCTGAGTGGGTTTATCATCCGGGGCTACTTGGGCAAGTGGACACTGATGATTAAAACCATCACCCTGGTTCTGGCCGTGGCATCTGGCCTCAGCCTGGGGAAAGAGGGGCCTCTGGTCCACGTGGCCTGCTGCTGTGGGAACATCTTCTCCTACCTCTTCCCCAAATACAGCAAGAACGAGGCAAAGAAGCGCGAGGTGAAGGAGGAGACACCTGGCTTTAGTCGCACGTGGCCGGAGAACATCTGTTGACGTGTTTCTTTACCCTCTCAGGTTCTGTCTGCCGCCTCGGCCGCTGGGGTTTCTGTCGCTTTTGGAGCACCGATTGGAGGAGTTCTCTTCAGCTTGGAGGAGGTGCAGCAGCTCATTGTAAATCCCAGTGACGCGCTAACTGGGAGTGCTTCGAGCTAACCGTTTGACTCTGCCGTCCTCCAGGTGAGCTATTACTTCCCTCTGAAGACCCTGTGGCGTTCCTTCTTCGCCGCCCTCGTGGCGGCCTTCGTGCTGCGCTCCATCAACCCGTTCGGTAACAGCCGGCTGGTGCTGTTCTACGTGGAGTACCACACGCCGTGGTACCTCTTTGAGCTCCTCCCTTTCATCCTGCTGGGGGTGTTCGGAGGGCTCTGGGGGGCCTTCTTCATCCGGGCCAACATCGCCTGGTGCCGGCGCCGCAAGTCAACGCGCTTCGGTGAGTAGCTGAACGCCAGCGGGTGTATCCCAGCCCGGTCTCGGTCTGACGGCATCCCCCTCTGCAGGCAAGTACCCGGTGTTGGAGGTGATCCTGGTGGCAGCCATCACCGCCGTGGTGGCGTTCCCCAACCCGTACACGCGGCAGAACACCAGCGAGCTGATAAAGGAGCTGTTCACCGACTGCGGCCCGCTGGAGTCGTCCCAGCTCTGCCAGTACCGCAGCCAGATGAACGGCAGCAAGGCCTTCACCGACAACCCAAACCGGCCGGCGGGGCCCGGCGTATACTCCGCCATGTGGCAGCTCTGCCTGGCGCTCATCTTCAAAATCATCATGACTATTTTCACATTCGGACTGAAGGTGATGCGATGTAGAGTTTCTGTCAGGCCGTTTCGCTCCGCACGTCTTCATCGGCGCTGACGCCAGCGGTCGTGTCTCGTCCGCAGGTTCCGTCGGGCTTGTTCATCCCCAGCATGGCCATCGGGGCCATCGCAGGGCGGATCGTCGGCATCGCCGTGGAGCAGCTGGCCTACTACCACCATGACTGGTTCCTGTTCAAAGAGTGGTGCGAGGTGGGAGCGGACTGCATCACTCCGGGGCTCTACGCCATGGTGGGGGCTGCGGCCTGTCTGGGTGCGTTAACATCAAAGTGACCTAATCACTCGTCCAAACATTCGTTAACTCTGAAGCCGGGTGTTTATTTGAGTTCTCACTCCTTCCTGTGTTTCCTTCCAAGGCGGCGTGACCCGTATGACCGTCTCCCTGGTGGTCATTGTGTTCGAGCTGACTGGCGGGCTGGAATACATCGTCCCCCTCATGGCCGCCGTCATGACCAGCAAGTGGGTGGGCGACGCGTTTGGCCGGGAGGGGATCTACGAGGCCCACATCCGGCTGAACGGTTACCCCTTCCTGGACGCCAAAGAGGAGTTCACACACACCACCCTGGCCAGAGAGGTGATGAGGCCGCGGCGCAGCGACCCGCCGCTGGCGGTGCTGACACAGGACGACCTGACGGTGGAGGAGCTGCAGGGCGTCATCAACGAAACCAGTTACAACGGTTTTCCCGTCATAGTGTCCAAGGAGTCACAGAGGCTGGTGGGCTTCGCTCTGCGCAGGGACATCACCATCGCCATCGGTAAGAAAACAAACATCTGGTGTTATAAACGTGAGCAGAAGCAAAGCCGTGAGCTCCTGTTGTTCTATGTGAGCAGAAAACGCTCGTCGGAAGCAGGAGGGCATCATGCTGAACTCCAGGGTGTACTTCACCCAGCACGCGCCCACGCTGCCCGCCGACAGCCCCCGGCCCCTCAAGCTGCGCTCCATCCTGGATATGAGCCCCTTCACCGTCACCGACCACACGCCCATGGAGATCGTGGTGGACATCTTCAGGAAGCTGGGGCTGCGCCAGTGCCTGGTCACTCACAACGGGTGAGTAGGAAACGAGCAGCTGCGCGTCAGGAGGAGGGAGGCGCTGGAAGGACGGGGGGACGGTTGCTCAACCCGGCTGAAGTGGGGAAATGTTGCACAATCTACATGTACACACTGAGGTGTTGCATGGCCTCTCAGACGTGCATGACCCGGTCTAATCGCTGCACCGCTGCCCCTCCTTTGTCCCTGAGCAATAACGGTGTCTCCTGCAGCTGCTGACTGACACTAACCACCGACGCACAACAGGCGTCTCACTGGGAGAAGACGGTCAACATAAACGCCTCTACTTTGCTTCTGTCTCTGGCTGTTTTACACAGATGGAGTTCGTTGTCAGCGTTGTTTATCTGAAGGAGCTCCTCACTAATTATAGTTGTGTAGATTGCTGTCTGATGAAGCAGTTGCACTTGATAGTCGATGAACTCATTTAGCAGATTAGCTCGCTCTGTTTGCTGTGACGACCACGGCAGGGGAACTGAGCAGCAGTGTTTGATTTTATTTATTTCCTTATGAGTTTCATAGTAAGGCTGGTGTTATTCTCTATTCTTCATGTCATCAACAAGTCTCCAGAAAAGACCAAAACCAGTAAAGTGCTTATCTTTAAACACAAAAAAAGTTGCAAGACTGTTTGTTTGTTTTTAAAAGAAAGTTTAGCAGTAACTTGAAATTCAGCTGAACAAGGTTTGGGATGTGGTTCATCCTTATGGGTGTAAATCACCGTTTGAAGATATTACATGCCGATTATACACGGTCACTTCCATTCATGTCAAACTGCAAAAAGCAACTTCTTCTAATTATGAATTTATTCCTGAGCTCAGTCAGGCATTCAGATATTTTGACCAATGCACTGCCATGCTCTTTCTTTATCGATTTTTAAATTCTTTATTGAGGTTAAATGTAATTTGTAGATATTAAAGCAGGTTAGAGTGTAGACCTCATTCCTGTTTAGTCTCAAAATATTTATAGAGCTTAGCTGTAATAAGGCGGTACAGTCTGATTTGATCAATGTTGACTGTTATAGTAAAACTCATACAACCCATTGCACATGTTCTTCATTAAGCATGTCTTAAAAATGATTATGGTGTTTTGTCAGTCAGGGTTGATTTCATTGGATTGTTGATCAATGAACTGGATTTGTGCTCAAGCATAGGTTCATGTTTTTTTCTCGGAAATGTATCGAGACTAAATTTGAACATACAAAAAAAAAAAACAATGATCGCTGCTGCATCCCATCTTACCTTCGCTGTGAAACCTTCTGATTTAGCTTCCTGTCTTTCAGGCCTCACTCATAAAGGACTGAACTAAACTCTGCGAGACAGATGTGCTCTCCTTATTTGAGGCATGACCCCACTAAAAAGTCGGAGTAGTGAAGTCCACTAATGAGATACTTGACTGTTTTCTGTGGGAGACAACAGCTCCCTCTGGTGGTGACTTTGCCTATAACCCTATAAAGCTCTGAAGGAACATTTCCTTTATCACCATGTGAGGTGTTGAACAACAGTAAATATCTGTGAACTTGTTGAGCTGAATCTACTGGTTTTGGTCTTCTCGTGACATTTACTGACATTCAGAAGGATAGAGAACGTTTACACACAAATTCAGTTTGCTCCATCCTCCATTTAAACACATCAAATTCATTTAAAGCATCTACTTTTACTGAGTTTTATCCCTTTGTGTTCATTTAACTGTGATTTTTGGATTTTCTGTTAACGTCACACTATTGTTTTTTTTTATGTTTTGTGCTGCTGCTGTTTGTTCTCTCTGTTTGTTTATCTGTTGTTGTTGTTCTGGGCAGTCCGCTGAGTAACAAGTGTGTGTTTCAGGATTGTGTTGGGCATCATCACAAAGAAGAATATATTAGAGCATCTGGAGGAGCTCAAGCAGCACACGGAGCCCCTGGTGACTAGCCCCACCCCTTTCACACGTGACCTCTTCCCCTACTTTCGCACCTGTCTCTTAGGCTCCGCCTTGTAGCAGGGGTGCATGAAACATGTGTTGACAGTTCCCAACTTAATCTCTTCTTTCTCACTTTACACACTCTGTCGTTGGTGGGTTGGCTTGTCGTGGAGTCATGAAGTCATACATAAACATGTAGATAGACGTTCCAGCTCCATCTTCATCGCTTGTAGCCGTTGCCGTTTTGGAGTCATTGTGTGTGAACGCTGTGTTTGAGTTTTGTGGGTCCTGTAATGTTGGACCTCAGTGGGAACTGTCACCCTCATCACCTAGGAGTCCCTTTCAGACACGTCCAGACACTGCACTGGCATTTTAATAAGCTTATAAAGGTCTTCAACAGCACACAAAATGGACATGTTTTTTATTCAAAGAGACAAAGATTTCATTTACTCTTGGTCATAAAACAGAAATCCTTCAAAAGACGAGCAAACTGTTAACATAGCCTCTGATGCTGCAGCAGCCATAAAGCAACTATTCAGACTCTCAGAGCATCATCTAATGTTTGTGTCACTCACCATGAATTGGCTTAAACACCACCATATTACAAGCTATATATATATAAGCTCAATGAACAGTGACGACTGGTGATAAAACTGAGGCCAGCGTCGGTCCAGCAAATAGCAGTCAGTGATTTAACTCTGGAGGTCGACAGCTTCCTGTGCTCGACCTCTGATGACACAGAAATATGGACACTAGGGCTGGGCCATATTAACCTATTTTCATATCTCAATCATTTTTTTCCTTAATCATGATATATGATATATATCTAAATATTATTATTATTTTTTTTTGTCAAATAAACTGTTCAAATTTACGGCCTTGAGTGCTAAATGCACCTTTATTAAGGATCAGAAGCACATGTGCATTAACATATTTGATTGAAATGAAAGTAGATGTGTATTAAACCAGCAAAAATACTTTTCAATGGCCATAACAGATTTAGGTATAACAGATTATGATTTATCAGTTGTGCTAAGTGCTTAAAATAAAGATACTTTTAACTCAAAACAAGCTAACTCGGTATAAACCATATTCCCTTATTCTATATCATGTGTGACAAAGTCTCGATATATCTAAAATCTCGAGATATTGCCCAGCTCTAGTTTTGATTTCATGCAGTTATTGTGCAGCAGGCGGCTGTTTGTAGGATCACTGCCCCTGTTAAGAAATATTATACAACATCTGCTGTAGCAGGTCAGTACTGCCATCAGAATTCAGATAGCAGAGATGAAATCTTTTTACTTGTTGATGATAATGATCAAAATAACGATAAAGGTGAAATGTGTCTCGGCGTTATCTTTGCACACACAGATGAAGCCGGTGATGGTGCAGCTTCCGTGTCTGAAACGGGCCCAGTTCCAGAGTGCAGCTCATCCCATTAAACTACACTGTGACCCACTGTAGATGTGCTCCGTGTCGTTAGCTAGCACCCTAACAACACGTTAATCCAGCTCCTTTTTTCACGCTTCTAGTCCCACGTTTGTGCTCAGAATGATTCATGCTGGGTTTGTTGTGACTTTTTATCCGACTGAGTGGTTTTTATCTGGCTGCACTGCCGTATGTTGCTCTTTTTTATGGTTTTGATGTCCATGTTTTGTACATTTTTAGTATAATTTTGTCCCCTCGTTTTTTTTTGCCCTCCTCAGTTTTTAATGATAAAGCTTTTTTTTTTTTTTCCCCACTCTGTATTAACTCTAAAATGCATCCCAACATGTTTCCTGCCAGAAGCAACCTACAGCTCACATAAAAATCCAGCATAAATGAAAACTCGCTCTGGGTATGAATATTTCTGAGCCAAACTGCAGGTCTGTCCTAACTCCGTAGCGTCAGCCTGAACGTCTAGGCTCACTCAGCTAACATCCTGTAAACCCGATCAGATATAACTCGGCATGTCTGCTGCCACATAGCCGCCACGCCAGTTGTGTGTCCCTCATTTCCCACTTA
Source organism: Craterocephalus stercusmuscarum (assembly GCA_037177115.1). Lineage (NCBI taxonomy): Eukaryota > Metazoa > Chordata > Actinopteri > Atheriniformes > Atherinidae > Craterocephalus > Craterocephalus stercusmuscarum. Next base: position 12,512,864 of record JBBDHI010000005.1, on the reverse strand, counting down.
AACCAGTAGCTTGTCATCCCATCAGTATGTTTTTCAAAAGAAAAGCCTGCACCTCCCTCTCTGTTTTCATTAACGGTTGCTTTTTCTCTTTTTTTTTCTTTCTTTTTATAACCCCTCCTCTCCCACATTTTGCTCTGGGTCTCCGCAGATCGACGACATCTGATCCACCAGATAAGCAACCACTTGGCGAGTAGTTAGCCACCGTGGGAAAGCAGCCGACTTTTCTTTGTTTTTTTTTTCGTTTATGTATTTATTTTTATTGTAAGTGGGTGGTGTTGTAGAAGGGAGGGAGACGACCTGAAGCGATGTGACTGATTCCCATGTTTCCATCGGTCTGTAGCGGTAGTTGGCATGGTGGAGTGTCACTGTGTTGAGTGGTGCTAGTAGTCTAGCTAGTTAGAGTGTGGTGACAACATGAGACGTCAGTAACAGGGTTTCCACTGAGCCAGCAGCGTACAGCCAGTAAACACACACATGCTCAAATTGGTGATTTTCCTAAGTTTTGACACTAAATGAGTATTTACATAAATATATCATGTTTATTACTAACATCAATATCAGATCAAATTATTTAAACCATCTAAAAACACTGCATGAACACTCCTCAGCGTGATTAGATGAGTCAGAAATCGCTTATCTGACGCAGGTCGACAGACTTTTACTGCATTTAATTTACTTATGTAGACAAGTGTGTATTCGTGTAATATGTTCAGAATTTAGACCAGGGGTGTCAAATACTCGTTTTAGTTCAGTAAAGCAGTCTGAAATTATTCAGACCTGTAGAATAAAGGGAAAACTTTTTCCCTTTGTCATGCAAAAAAGTACAAGTATGTTATTGAGATGTTTACGATAAAAACATGATGAACAACCTGAGACTCCTTGACAGAAGATGTGCAGATTTAAGGATATTATACTTAGGTTTATCATTTATGCATGGGTTATAATTATGGGTTAGAATGCACAAATCACAATTCATCTACTAAACCTCCAGACGTTTTATCACATGTACCTGAAACTGAAAAACACTATTTCATTATACGTTTAGAGTAACAATCGGTTCTTTCTAAGGTACAAACCTGTATTTTTCCACCTTTGTGTAGTGCTCCTGAACTGGCTGGCCTCAAACTGAAACGAGATCTGTTGAGACAGAAGTAAAATATTGCACGTTATCCCCCTACTTTGCAAATGTTTTATATATAAACATGAAAAATGTAATCTTGCACGGACACGTTAGTTGCACATATTTATAATAAAAAAATGAAATAATGAATAAATGAAAAAAACTTTAATAATCCCAGAGAGAATTATGGTCATCTTATATTTTAGCTTTTCAGCATTCAAATGAAATTTTTAAACACTCATAATTACCTTTTCATTCTGTATTGTGAGTTTCTGGCTCATAGCTGTAATAAAACCAGGGCTGGACGCGGCTGGTGTTGGTGGGAACACTGCGACAGGTTTTAAAGTGTCTCATGTCTCCTGCTGTAGCTCTAATACTCCCTCTGCCCCCATCCGCCCACACACAGGCCATCTGAGCTCTCCTCACTCAGACCTGGGTTCACATGCGCGTTTCAGCTAAATACAGGTGTGCTTTATTCACCGTTAAAACAAACGGCACACCTGTTTGGACCCAGCTCTGCTCTACTCCAGCTTCTTCTCCCTGCTCACACCTCGTTTGTCTTCCAATGATTCTCCACACCTGACCTCACTCTACATTCAAGAGCACTTTGTGATCATTTCTAAGGCTAAATTTTTATTATGACTGTAGCGGTATGACACAATCACACAGTAATGGTTCTCCACAGCAGAGGGAGAAGAGGAGCAGGACACGATTACGTCACAGGAGTTGGAAATAATTCTGGACTAAAACAGCAAACTCCACTTTGTTGCTACTTGATCTCATGTTTGTGACTACATTGATTAGGAAATAAAAACAGCGCAGAGTTAAATATTTAGAATTTTAATGTCCTAAATGTTTAATTTGACGTGTTTACTGAACATCAGTTTGTCTGAAGCAGAAAGGGTGAAGCTCCTGTGACGTAGCATCGGCTGGTTCCTGCTTCCCTTAGATCTAACTTTTTCTGCTCATCCTGTTCGGAATTCCCGTCTCTCCCGTAGGATCCAGCTCTTCCTTTCCTTCACCAGATACTTGGACTGAGAGCATAAAAACAGCTGGTAGTTTCTGAAATGACCGAGTGCCGTTTCTGAGCTGCTTTCATCTCTCCTCTTTCCCCGCGGTTACTCACCCTCCTCCTCCTCCTCCTCCTGCTGCTGCTGCTGACCGCTGACTCCTGCTTTTGTTGGCATGTTTGTGTTTTTTCTCTTTTATACTCAATAAGCCCACGAGGACTCAAATTTAAATCTCGTGCCGTTTTGCCAACAAAAACATGATGCAGTTTTCTCCCCCCCCCCTCCGGCCGCGGACGCCAGCGCCTCCCACAGCCTCTAAACCCGTCTCCCCCTCTCTGTCTCCCCCTGCAGGCGGCTTCTTGGTATTATCACAAAAAAAGACATCCTCCGTCACATGGCGCAAATGGCAAACCAAGATCCAGAGTCCATCATGTTCAACTGATCCGCTCCTTCCAGGACGGCTGGGGGGGAGGGGGCAGTGAGGAAGAAGAAGAGGATGAGGAGGAGGTGTGCCTCTTGAACGGATCCAATCTCTGACATTCAGACCCCGTTTTCTGGTTTTTCTTTTTAGTGTTCAGCTTTGTGAACCCTGAACCTCACTGACTGACTGTGGATCGCCCCCCCCCCACTGGGACTTAACAAGAAGGGGGGAGGGTGAGAAAAAAAGGTGATAAGACTTGTTATCATCTGGCTGCTGAGTAAACACACACACATCTCTGGTTGAAGGCACACACATGAGGAATGCACTTTCTACACACACGCTTAAAGAAATGACAAAAAGAAAAACACACTTTTGCACTCGCAGACGCCTCAGACATGCATGCTGTCTCAACACACACACACACACACACACCTCACCTGTAGAGTTCCACCCATTTGCACTCTTCATGTGCCTCGCCATCATCCTGTCCTGCGCATGGCCTGGTCGGGGTCAGAGGTCGGAATGAACCGCCGCCGAGGGACGCGATGAGGGACCTCGATTCCTCCGGGCCCCTGCATCCTCACGACCCCGTCATCCACACACACACACCTCCAATCTGCCCGTCCTCCAGAAGAAACGTGTTGTTTACCTGTGATTTAAGTATGTGTGTGTGTGTGATTATAGCGTCTCTACATTCCAGCCTGGTTACTATGGGAACTGAGAGGACATGCATCCGCTCCTCACAGGACACACAGCTGGGTTATGATCAAATGAGATGGCTTTAATGTGTGTGTGTGTGTGTGTGTGTG
>JBBDHI010000005.1:12268994-12281082 GCA_037177115.1 Craterocephalus stercusmuscarum | reverse complement strand
GTAATTGAGTTGACCTAAATCTTGTGGCATGTACTCAATACTGGCCACGTTAAATAACTTAGAAATATCCATGCAAATTGTTACATCAATTTTTTACATTGAGCCAGCACATCATTTGTTAGAGTGTACTAATACTTACCACTGCGGTATTCATTTTAGCATTGTTGGAATTTAAAATGTAATATTTAATCATAACTGTTACACATCCTTGAGGTATTTCCATTAACATTTTTTGACTTTGAAAATCTGTAATACCTGTGGTGCTATCAGTGAATAAATACCAGTAAGTAAAGGCGGGTTTATCATGGTACACACTGTTTGTTGATGAGGTTGCTCAGAGACAATTGAAAAAGCATCAGCTTTTCTGTTGGAGAGTTTTTCTTGGTGAATATATAATTTTGTACAATAAATTCTGCTTCTCATCACTCCTTTTCTTGCTTTGTGTGGCGTGACTCAGGCAGCGTTTGGACTTGACCCTGCCGCTACTGTCCTGCATCTTATTTTGTTTATCCCTTGACACGCTAATTACTTGAAATAAATTAGCTTGAAATAAACCCTGAAATTGAAATTGTCTGCTGTTCCTTATAACTGTGCGTTATTCTTGTTACATGGGGGGCAAAGAAAAAAGAAGGAAAGTGGAAGTCAATACTGAAGATTTTAACAGCAGATTTTTGTTTTCGGGTTCTTCGCTGCTGCACAGGCTAGGCGTGTTATGCACCAGGAAACAAATGCAGGAACGGCACTGTGTCCTTGAGGTGTGATCACTTTCTTGAAATTCACTGACCTGACAGAACAAGATGATCAAGGGACTTGCTTTTTCATAAAAGAGGTCTTTACGCCTCGAGTCAAATCTATTAAGTCAGTGTTGAGCTCCGTTGAATGATTTGAAGAGCGAATGAAAACAAGGCTGGAATACTTTCCGCGCATCGACATCTTGTTTCATATCAGATCACAGTCGGGCTATCTGAATACAGGCTAAGTGATCAGAGAAGTAAAAGCAGAGGGGAGGAGGTGAGGCAAAAATGTGGCCCGCTCATGTGTTTTGGTGCATGCATGAAAATGGGAAATTGGGGGGAAGCAACCTTGAATCTTGCATCGGCAGTGCAGCCAGAATAAATGGAAGGATTTGGGCACTGAAAAGATTCTTTCAAGACCTGATGAAGGCCTTTGTAAGCAAAACATCAACTTTTAAAAAAAATAAAATAAAAAACAAATAAATTTACAGGTGAAAACTGTGGGGAGGAATTATCTAGTTCTCCCTCTGCGTGTCATACCTGAGCTCGGTTTTATTGTGCAGAAGGGCAAAACACAATCACTAGTCTCAACTTTTCAAGTCATGTGCTGCACCCTTTTGTATGCAGGGGGAGACTCATTCAGCTCTGTGAAAGGTCGACAAATTGGATTAGAAAACGAGTTACATAGCATTGATAGACTGTACGTGTGTGAGAGTGCAAGTATGTTACAATGCCACAAAACACAAACATGATAGGTCAGCTAGTCTTCTTCAATATAAATGTCTGTTTTCCACATTTTTACCTGCACCAGGCCTTGATTCCAGTGTTTCCAGATGGGGCCAAACATGAAATAGTTTTACCCTTAAAAAATGCGTTAATTCGCTTTTGCACGGTAATCATCATCATCAGCCCTCAAAATATGGACAAAAAAATGCTGCAATGTGGAATTTTTACAGAGATAACTCATATTAATTTGCTCCAAGCATTGACTTATGTTTAACGAAAACTGAACAATAATTATGATGCAGTCTTTTATTTAATACACAATATAAGTGACTAATCTAAAATCACTTTGTCGGTGTAAAGCATTGTTCTGCTGCAGATTAACAGGCTAAATTGATCAGCAAACCAAACAAGCCCAAAAGTATTAACTATTTACATTTGTTTTGCATTTTAAGCTGTGTATTTGTTGTGTATTTGTTTTTCCATTTCAACACAAAAAAACTAATTTTGTTCCATTGACACAAATTTGCGGCTCATCTTTGGTTATTTTTAAATGCTGCTCGTTTGTTTCATTTATCTTTCACATAAATCACACTTGCTTCATGTTTATTTAGAATCTCTGTGTTTGGTTATTTTATTATCCCCTTTATTGGTCCTTTTTAATTAAATTTGTTTCATTTTAATAAGGAACCGTATAATATCTGGAGAGGACCAGATAATGCTACAGATCTTATTTGGAAACGATTGTTGCACCTCAGCCAGTTCTTATAATGCTTCATGGAGTTGAAGTAGACTTGTTTAGGTGCAATTTCCTGCAGATAGTCTCTAGTTAGTGATATACACCTCAATGGATAACTGATGCAAGACGTCCCACAAGCTGACAACCTGAATCAGTCATCTGACCACATCTATAAGGCTCCTAAGTCTAAACCCAGTCATATCATGTAGCAGTGTCCTCCATACTAAGTGGAGCAGTATCTGTGCCTGTACATAATCAGCTTATAACTATACATTCATTCAGTCAGCTTGAAAGGTCAGCGCCAGGGCAACCTTTAAGAAGTTTATCATTGCCATGGAAACAGATGGCTATCCTATAAATATATCCTATACTTTTTTTTTTTCAATTTTCTTTATATATAATCACATTGTGGATGTATCAAACTAATAATTTCTTGGGACCTCTTGACTATAAATACATTTCCAATCTCCACCAAAGCTTTAAGATCTTTGCTTCTTGAATTATTTTCTCTACCATGAATATCTCATATATTGTTTTATGCCACTATTTTATGTGTTTGGTTTCAGCCTTTTTTTTTTGTAATTGCCTTCATTGCAGCGACAATAAGTATCCCAAACAAATATTTGTCTTCATTATTTAACAGATTTTAAATGTGTAAATCCCAAAAATAATTCCTCCCAGCAAAACTTGATTTTGGCAGCCAATAATGAGATAATTCTGGATAGATTTGTGCCCAAACATTATGTACTCTTGGACTCTTTGCCCAAAACATATGAAAACGGTTATCTTCCTGTGAGTCACCAACCCTCCAGTGACTGGAGCATCCTGAGATGTGGACTTTTGGACTTGTAATAAAGAATCTACAAAGTCTTCCAACCAAAAACTCTCTAAGAATTTGAGCTTGTTATTTTCCACTGGGAATCGCAGTATTTCCTCCACAATTCTTCCACGATTAACTCTTACATTCCTTCTCCTACAGTATTTTTGCCTTCTATGAGATGTGTTTTCTGTTTAATTTTCTTGAAGACTTTTGTAAATTCTGGAAATTACTTTAGACCCAGAATCATATTTAGAACATTCAATCAAGGAGATGTGATGTAGGAGGCTTTTCAGTGTAAATGCAGGAGTCAGTAAAAATCTTCACCCTAATGTTTGCCTCCACGGTCTGTGTGAATGTGTTCAAAGTTCCTCCTCAGATTGCCAGTTTTATTGGAGAGTTAAATGATGATGAGGGGGTTTTACTCTTCTTTATTTGGAGTGAAATATCTCAAAATGAGTAGTCTGAGTAAGTGCTCTCCTTGAATCACAACAGAAAAAAGCTTTCTTTAAAGATAGTGGCAAAAGAAGTAGCAGCATCATTATTTGTAATTTTGGAGTTTTTAAAGGGTAATTTGATTTGGCCATTTGGGATTGTGGAAAAGTGCATTTTATTCTCATTAAAAATGCTCGGAGATTTTTAAAAGAGACCATATACATAATTGTGGATCTCAACATATTAAGTCTGTGTCAGTTTCTGTATTATAAGCTACATGACTGTCAATATTCAAGTAATCCATCTGTAATTATTCAAATAGTCACCAAACAGAACAACCATTTCCAAACGTACACCCAACTTTACACTGATATATTTGAAACTGTTGATGCTTTATTATTCACAAAGACCATTCTTATGGCATATCAGCTAGAAAGTGATCCAGTGATTACATGTACAACATTTATCCCACCCATAAAGTACAAAATGACATCCCTGGATGCATCTAAGAAAAATGGTTCCAAAACAATGCATTTGAAAAAAATGTACGCAAAAAGGTAACTTTAAACAAAATATCAGAAGAGAAATAGATAAGACCTATACAGTATATTTGAAAGATCTGACACAGGTCAAGTTAAAAAATCTAAATAGGGACATGAGTAGAATTACTTTTCTGTGTTTTATACTTTCACAAAAGTTTAAGCGTCTTAACTTCAGCTACCCAAAACTCTTCAGATTCATGAAGGTCTCTGATTTTCTCTTTGTTTAAAAATCTGGACCGCTTCAGTTTTAGTGTTCAAATACGGTGGTTTTTATAGCAACATTATTTAGCTTTTTTTTGTACTGGTTGGACAAAAGGTGTACACATAGTTGTGTGTTGACTCTGTGAGCAACAACCACATTTACGTGTGACTGGAGTGATAACAGTAGGCTCAGGCTTCTGTAAAGACAGTCTTTATCTACCAAGTTCTTTCAAATGTATCCAAGGAGGATCCTTATACAACTCACCAGCTTTTGGATCACAACAAAAAGGTAAAGATGTCTTCTTCTTTTACTGAAAGACTTCTGAAAGATGTATATCCTTCAGTGCTACCTTCCATTGTTCACTGGTATAGTCTCAGCCCTTGAGTGTTAACACTTTCAATTAATTGTTCAAAAGACACAGGTGCAGCAAATCCCTCGTGGTTTGTGAAGCTGGCTTACTGAAGTGGTATCTTTAAAATACTGTGTGAGGATAATAACTCCTCACGTTTAGAGGATTTCTCTTCTGACTCTACCAACTTCATTACGCTGTTTCCTGGCAGGCGAGTAGAACAAATGCCCCTCTGTTGAATTCAACATTCAATTTAAGAGAATATTGTCGAGCCACAATAAAAACATGAAGTAATTCTTAATAGATATTTTGTTTTACAAAATTACACAGAGAAGGCAACATAGTTTGGTGTCAAGTTAAAATTTCGAATACATTTCAAGCCGTTTCCTCAGTTGATCATTAAAAAATGCATAGAGCTTTTAGCCCTTGTGTATACAAAATATTAGTAATTAATATTATCAAGCAACTCTATCTATTTCCCTCTAGTTTGGCGAAATACTGCAGGTAAAACATTGGATATGGATGTGTCTGTACTCAACTGGCCCAGCATGCATAGACTCTACGACCCAGAGTCAGATGGCCACATTTCCCTTTCCAGAACAGTTTATTCCCTCAGAAAGAGACAATAACAAAATTAAACACAACACACATAGATACGGAGCTGCAACGTGAAAACAAAGGGAGAAAATTTCACCAAAATGACCAAAAATGAGACATGAGAATGGCAGCAGAGAGCACCAACTAGAAAGCCACAGAACCCACAACCGCAGCAATAACAAAGCATAAGACGATCACAGGACACAAAGCAAGCAAGAGAGACACTGAATCTATTATTTAAAACAAAAACAGACATTAAAAACTGGTCAAGACATAGAAACAACAAAATGTAAGAAAAAGTCAACTTTAAAATGCAAAAATTACTAAAATATACCAAAAATAAACCAAAAAAGGAGGCAAAACCACCCATGTTGTGAACGTAAATGAAAGCAAATTGCAAAAGAAATACAGAATGAGATGCCAAAAGAGAAAGAATATGTGCCGAACAACAAAAAAAACCTGATAGTGACACTAATTATCTATCAGATAGCAGGTCAAGCACAGGTGGCTCTAATTAGATAATTATGGCTGTGCTCTGTGAACGGCGGGTGACAATGTGCCATCACACATAGCATCGGGACACTGAGCAGCTACGTGATAATCTGCTGTGATTAATGTATGTAATCACATCTGTGCTTTTACAACTGGAAAATGTCAAAATGTCTCTTAAAAAAGCCTCGTCAGTAAAACCCGCAATGTGCCTTGCAACGACAAACAACCGTAGCGTGCATCCTGGACACACTCGCACATTTTCTTGCGTCTCTGCTTTCCATCGTTTAAAAAGAAACTCTCCTCTCCCCGCCGGGTTTTTGGGTCAGCTTGGTTCTCAGGAATGCAGCTGTGAACCTCTCGGACGAGCTTAGGCCCAACTCTTGTGTGAACTGTGTCAAAACATGGAGACATCACTTAGTCCACGAGAGCTGAGAGAGGCGGGCGGGTCTGGGGCCTCCACTGAGCTCTCTGCCCTTGAGGTCACCTGGCAATTAACCTCTGACCAGGCCCTGATTTCTTAATGTGTCTTCGTCTACACCCTTCTTAAGCTAGTGTTCAGGACTCTTTCATTTTGATGCAGCAGCTGGTGGAGCAGATTGCGACAGACACCTATTAATGGATGGAAAACACAGTGGCCAGAAAAGTTTGTTAAGCTGTTTGTTATATTCAGTTTTTACAGCTCATTTATACGCATCTATTTCTTTTTTTCCAACAGCCTCTGTTATGCAGTTAATTGCAAACTGCAAATAATGAGTCAGTTTTTACCGTTTCTTCTTCAACTTGCTGTACATGTTCCCGCACCTCTTATTTTCGTCTGCTCACTTAAACTAATCCAGCACCCCCACCACCACCACAACTGCACGACCTTTCACCCCGCGCACCTCATTGAAAGTCACATGACCATGCAGGTGTGGAGGGGTCTCTGCTCTGGCCGACCTCCAATTAGTGACCCTAATTAGTAGAAAGGCCCCCCTGATGGGTCGCTGAGCTGCTTTATGGGAGGAGAAGACAGGGGAGGGAGGGAGTGGAGGAGCACGGACCGAGCGATGGTCGGAAGGAGAGCAGGGGGGTCGAAAAAGGCGGGAGGGTGGCAGGACAGTGAAGCATTCCTGAAGGTCTGTGGACCCTCAAGAAAAGCAGACACACAAACACATACAGTGGCTGCCGGAAGAGAAACAGAGTCAATATGGAGCTGAGAGTTCATTTGCTGAGGAACAACAAACAGCTTTTCAGAGCTGAAGTGGAACTGATCTGATGCTCACTTGCATAAGACTTAAAACAGGAGTTGCAGAAGGCATCTGGTGCACATGACACAGGTTTTATTTTTCTCTTTTTCCATTTAATCATGGCTGACAGAGAAAACCTGGTTGTGCACCTTGTATCTGCTGTATATACAGCCTATCTATATATATATATATATATATATATAAATCCTACCTAAATCAATTCAGGGTTGTTGCTATCAAGTAGGGATGTAACGGTTCACTCAAGCCACGATTTGATTCACGATTTTAAGTTCTCGATTTTGATTTTTTTCCAACAAAATAAATTTTAGTTACTTTATGGCCAAATAATTTGTCTTTTCTTATATTTGTCTTTTTCTCCTTTGTTTAAAACTGTGACCTTGTATTGGTTGTTGTACTAACAAAATTAACACTGAACAAATAATTATTATAGTTATGGAAATGATCACAAATCTTTTTCTGAACAAAAGAAGTTTTATTTGTTTTGAACGTCATCTGCATTGATGCATTACATGCAAATTGAATTTCCTTTTTTCTACATCGATTGCCATTTAAACCAGTTTGAATCGATTTTAAATCGATTTTCAATGTATCGTTGCATCCCTAGTGATAGAGTTTACTTATTGAACTTTATATACATTTATAACCGCGGATCTTTCCAAAGAGATGTTCATATTTATACTTAAATTTTTTTGTTGTTGTATTTTTTCTAGACCATTTTTAATCGATTTTAAATCGATTTTCGAAGTATTGTTACGTCCCTACTATCAAGTAAAAGGTTGGGTACTCCCTGGATGAGTTACAGGCCAACATTATGCCAACACAACCAGCAATCAGTCATACAATCAGTTTTAAAATGCTTATTTATTTGGTTTGGGACTGTGAGAGGAAGCTGTAAAACCCTGAGAGAATGCACGCATGTACATGCAAAGCCCTCGAAACCTATTAGATCTATCTAATATTTTTTACAGCTGGAATAATAATTACTAAATCTATGAATAATGTTTTCATGTAAAGTACCTTTAAGCAGGCAGGAAGCTGCTAGGTGATGCTAATCGAATGTGCTTGATGAATTCATTAGCCATGTTGATGAAAGAAGTTGGTAGTTTTCCAGTCTGCGTCAGTTTGTTAACAAGATGCCAAGGAAGAGCGTGAAAAAAATACTATAAAAGTTTAAAACATTCATGATGTCTGCAAATTCTCCAAGTAGTTTATCTTCCAGCAAGTTCACCAAATGGTTAGAATGTTTAATGCTCTGAGAAATTGCTTAATATATGACATAAAAAATGTTGAAATTCATGATAATACAGTTATAAAAACTTCAAGAATGAGGATTTGTGTGGAAGGACATCAGGAAAAAGTCCCGTCTTTCTAAAAAGAACACGGCAAAACCGCTTAGATTTTCTGTTCGGGATGGTGGTGGATGTCAGGAGCCTCACAGAAACAAAGAAATGATGATAAAAGTTTTGATGATGATGAGAACTTCAGAGTGGCTGGGGTTCCCCAAAGTGTAGATGGTCTGATGGTTCAATCCAAGAAAAAAGAATCACACACTCTGATTGAAGCTGGACAGAGAGGAAGACAAAACAAACAGGATCACTGAAAACTCTCGATAGGAAAACTCAGCTGTCCTTCAGATGGCCCATGGTGAAAGCAATCAGGAGCCGTTGTGTCCAATATTCAGCCACATAAGAGAGCAAGGAGGAGAAGCAAAACCAAAAAACTGACAGATCCTAACATCTGCGTATAAACACACAAGAAGAAACAATAAGGAGATGTCCATAGTTCACGCCAACGCTAAAATAAAGCAACATGTCAGATCTTAAGCATGGCGGTAGAAGACTCATGATTGGAGCTTTTTTTTTCATCCACAGTCACCAAGTTGACTGACCTCTTCTACATTTAAGGGAAATCAAATGTGAGGCCATCTGTCTGACAATTAAAGCCCGGCTGAAATTGGGTCATGCAGCAACACAATGAACCCAAACACAGCAGCAAATCTGCGAAAGAAAAGAACTAAGAGGTGTTGTAATTGTCCAGCCACAGTCCGGCGCTGGCATCTTTAGAAAGCCGTGCATGAACAGACGCTGCAAACCTCTTTAGACCGGAGCAACAAACACTGAATTCCTCCACAACATGAGATAACTTCATTTTTTTACACACCGCTTCTACATTTTATCTTTTTAAATCATTTTATTTTCTTATTTTGTTTTTATATGAAGTGTGATATATAATAGGCTGCTGTTCAGCTGAGGTTTATTTACCTTTTTACAGCACCTGGTGAGGACCAGATTGTTGTTTGCATCATGTAACGACATGTAAAGGCCCTTTTCATGCTTTACATCACTGAAAAGGCTTACCTTTTTGTTTCCTGATTGCCACATAAATAACAGCATACTGGGGCATTCTGGGGAGGCCAGTGTCCGGTCCGAGGATAACTTAACTATTGGAGAGGATTACGATCAAACCGCCTGTCTCACAACCACCCCCCGCTGGACTCAAATCTGGTGCTTTAGCTTGACTTGTGTGTAGCTCCACCACCCACAATCCATCTGACCTCCAAAAGGTCAGATCAAAGCTTTATGAGACAAGAGCCCTTGTTAGCCACTAATTCACAAAGAACGGCGACACGTTTATTTATATTATTTCAAGTTATCATTGAATTTATTTTAACCCGTGCTGCAGAGTGCAAAAATTTCACATTTTCTGTGAAATTTAGTTGCTGCTCAGTGACATAAGATTTCTGTAGAAGCACAGTAACATAGAACAGAAAATGCACCTCAGTTTATTCAGTTGAGATTTGATTGAGCTCAGCTTGATTTGATCCAGTTCAACTCAATGAGCACTAATGACCTGCTTTCCGTGGCTGGTGTGAATGTAGACACTGTGCTATTTATACCTTGGAGTGGTCATTGACATTAAACTGAACTTAAGTAAAAACACTGATGCCATCTGGACCAGAGCCGTCCATGCTCTCTGAGGTGCTTCAACATCTGCCGGATGATTTTCGGGATATTTAATGAGCCTGTGGTGGCCAGTGGCCTTCTTTACGCTGAGGCAGCAGAGGGTGGCGGACACAAACTCATCGGTCATGTTTTTGCCGTGGAGCTGGACTCTCTGAAGAGGAGGACGCTGTCCAAGATAAAAAACATACTGGAAATCCTCTCAACAACATGCAGGACAACCTGAAGAGCACCTCGTTGCAGTATGGAGGCCACCATTCCCTCCTCTGGCCATCAAACTCTATAACTTTGCACTGAAGTGTAAATCAGAGCCGTAATCTCTTGTAAATATTGTAACTGCTATTCATATCTTATATTATAGCTTTGTTTCATTTTTTTGTCTCATTTCAGCCCTTTCTAATCTCACTTGGACTATTATTTCTCTTATGTCATTGTTTTATTGTTTTAATTCTCCTCTGGGATTAATAAAGTATTTGTGATTCTGAATTCATTCAGTTATTTCTGATGGTTTGGACCTGGTGTTGAATCTGTTTGAATAAAGTTATATTATCGTAAATTAATTTATTTGAACTTAATCTGTGAATGAAGGGACATCTGCACAAACAATAGAAAGAAGCATATCTCACAACAGTATTAAATTGCTGCATAAGTTCACAGCAAAATGAACAATTTGCAAATGCTTTTATGCAGTTTTGAGTCCTAAGTTATACTGATGTTGCCTTGGTAAACTGGTCAAAACTCTGAAAACCATTGTGCAACTATATGGTGGTACTAAGCCAAAGCTATTTTAAAATAAAATGTTAAATGCTTCCAGTTTCCAGTTACCAAATATTAAAAGAACATAGCATTATGATAGTTACCCTTTAAATAAACTATAAATTTGCAGATTTCCTGAACTAATATTTTATCCACTATTTGACTGCTTCATGCAAATAATTAGCTTGCTGTGAATTTGTTGGCATCAACAGCGGTTTCTCCTAATCAACATTTTTTGTAAAACTGAATATGTTACTTTTTATTTCATGATTCACACAAGCAAGAAGGAAGAGTAAAGTGCTGGCCCGGCATACCAGCACATTTCATATTATCATTGTTTCATCTTATCATGGGATCTTTGCTACGGGTTATCTTGACAATTCCAGCGCTGTCTTTGACAGGTTTCTTTTATTTCTTTTAGAAATACCCGAAATGTTGCTCACATTATGATCTCCTTTGTGCTGACTAAAATTGTAATTTTTCATATTTAAAAAAATTGTTAAATTTCCCTATAAATTTAAAATCATTTCTTTATTTCAAACAATATAAGATCAATGTGATGCAATCTAGAAGCAAATCTGTGTCATTATCTTGCCAACCTATAACAAGAAATACAGATCTTAAAGGAAATCACTGCTGCATTTACAACATGTATTTGTTGTTTTGCCTACACAACTCTAACACTAAATCAATAAAGCAGCTAAGGGGAATTTAACAAATAAAAACAGAGATAAAAGTCCAATTAGTCCAGTCCTTTTGTTTAACGGTTGAGGCTGTTTACCACCACAATTTCTTCCTCTAGGGCTGGACAGTCACCCCTGTCCATACCCTCCTGCTCTGATCCCCCAACCCTCCACCGGCCTCGCTCTAAAACAGGCCACCCATCTGGTCTTCTTTCTGAAAGCTCTCTCGCCTCTCCCTCACTCAAATAAAGGTGCCAATCACTATAATTGGCACCCCACAGATCAATTGTCCCAGCTTGAAAAGGTGCCCCTCACTGAAGTCTGGGCTAACAGGCAGATAGATGCGGAACGTTACCTTTAAAGACTAGACAAAGTTACCATTTGTTCTTTCTTTGCTCATAATTCTTCACATTGACATGTAATTTTGATGTTATTGAAAGAAATAATCAAAATGTGATTAATCCAACACATCTGTGTTCTGGTGACCTTGAATCAGTTGGTGCATCGCTCTGGATCCACAGCAATGTCGGTGAATCTCAAGCTGAAAACCTGCTTTTCGGTATATTACCGGAAAACAAAGTCGTGTGACTCTAGTTCTTTATCATGACTGATGTATTTATAAATATTTGATGTTATTCTATCACTTAATGCAGCATTTCACACTTTCTTTCAGTTATGTGATGAAAGCATCTGAAACCTTTCAGAGCAATGAGAGTTGCAGGTGTTATATTTCTCAATGGGCTTTATGCCCAGCTCCATTACTTCCTGAACTTCAACCAGCACCCTTGTTTCCTGTCTTTCATTACTGGACG
>JBBDHI010000005.1:12218130-12231777 GCA_037177115.1 Craterocephalus stercusmuscarum | reverse complement strand
TTGTTGTTGTCATTATTATTATTATGCTATACCTCATTAATTTAAATTAGCAAGATGTGCATGCAGTTCAAGTGAGATGTAATATTGAATGGAATTCTAACATTTAATGGTTATAAAACTCAACAAAAAACACACCACATGTTGAGATGTGTTATAATTATACATTTTCATTCCCTACCTATGGAGTACCCCTACTGTCACTTTCCAAAGCGCTGGCAACTGCACCACAGCTGCATATTTCCAGTAATCTTTGACTGCAAAAAAATGATGCATCAGCTGTACCAATAGAAAATGCTGACGGGGAAACTGTCACTCTATAACACAACCATAATAAAATACTTCAGTTTGAGTCTAATCATGGCTCTGCTGTGTTTTATTCATTTAATGTGACTTCATTCATTTTTTTAAATATTTTTAAAGATTTGTTGGACATTAAAAGAGCTAAAAGATTAAAGAAAAGGTGATTAAATGATACTTTAATTAATGGATAATTAATTGAATAAATATTTATAGGCTTCTCTTCGGGTTGAAAACATTGTTTACTAAGAGACACCATACAAATCATTTCTAGCAGCGAGATTTAAATCTTCACACAACCTATGTCCACTTGTACACATACCACACTCCAGTGGGTGAACTTTTGAATGGTAGTGCACTTTCCTGCCTCTGAGTTGCATGAAACTCTGTGTAAATATTATACGTGTAAAATAAAGTATGCTTAGATATATTCAACACTTCTATATGGTTTTGTCTATGTTGTTTAAGAGAATTTTAGAAAAGTAGAGTTTTTATGAGTACATTTGCATCAACAGGTGACAAAATCTTTGGATTGGAAATAATCAAAAACACACCAGCAGACATATTCAGACCCTCCACTTAAAAACCTCTGTGTTGTTTTACTATTTCTGTATATCTTATAAGGTTATAATGCCTAGATGTTACATTTCTTCAGAAAGTTGTGGAGAAGTATCAGTGATTTTCTTCGTTTTTTACAAAAAGAAACAGTTGAATGGACATCTGTGGAGTGATTCCATAAATCTTATGTTTATGTTAAAAAGCTAATAATATGCTCAGAATCCAGTGGGGCCCAGTGGAAATAGTTTCGCTAGATGTGAGCCTTCTCACAGAGTAGAGTTACTTACTGATTGCTGATTTTGTGTAGAGCCACAATACAGCTAGAACACCACTAACAGCTGCTTTTACAGAGAACACAAACATTCAGAGACAGACGGGATTAGCAGATGAACTCCTGCTACTGCTGATCAATAGCATTTCGCGTTCTTTCTCCCATCATTCCTTACAGGTAGAATTTCACTTTTCATTTTCCCGTTCTGACTCCCCTCTTCTCTTTAACTTTTGCTCGGTCAGCTCTGCATGTCAGTCTAAAAGGAAAAAGAAGGAATCTCTCTCCCTCTATCTCCCCGACCAGCTAACACCCAATGTGCCTTGTTCCCACACAAAAGCACAAAAGGTTTACACATCCATAAACATTGTTTTATGTGCGTATAAGCTGTGCGTCATGGAAGCAGCCCTCCCCCATGTGTTATGTATATGAATGAATGGCTTATACACGGGGAATGTTTCCTCCTCAGGAAACCCATGACTGCACTTTCCAGAAATAGAGTATAACTTGGTTAAAGTGGAAGCACTGCATCAGCCACTGGTTTCCAGAAGAGCTAGATCTGATGAAGACCAGGTTAAACCCCCTGCTAGCAGGACGAGCGACTTGTTGCTGAACCTGTTCTCCGAAACGTGAACGCATGAGCATCGAAAAACTGGCACATCGGATTTCCCACAGTACACTGCTCATGCAAAAATAAATCAGATACACACACACAAATGCACCTAGACATGCATAGGCAGAGCAATAGGGAAATGTGTAGGAGGTGTGACGCAAGAAATGTGAGTCACTGAGGCACAAAGCGGCCACAACACACATCACTGCCACAGTGTAACCTTTTCCAACAGGTCAGCTGGATCGCTGCTTTCCCTCAGTGGAACCAACATTTCTCTTAACATTTCTTTAATGTTCATAATTAAAGGTAGAGTTCAGCCGTTCAGGATGAAAACGCTTTTACTTTTATTGTTCTTTAGAGATATGGTGATGTAACTATAGCAACACAATCATATCAGCTATGAGAAACTACCAACCACATTTTCAGTGTTTCACACTTTCCAAAACCACAGAGGGATTGAGCAGAAAAATCATCCAGAGGAATTACATGTTTTTGATGATTTAGATTGATCTTATAAGGATTCATAAAGATATTAGTTTAAATGCATAACTCTGTTGCACAAATAGGCTAAACAATTTCAAGCATAGTATGTTGTAATATGGAATTTTGCACCACTTTTATATCAGTAGGTTTTAGAAGAGAATCAGATGCACTGCCATAGTCTTCCACAAGAAGGCGTAGATGCTGTCTTTGCCCTGGAGGGATGCCAAGCATTCACATAACTGTTTCTCAATCCTGTTTGTCACATCAGTGGGGGAAAAGGGGGTCAAACCTGATAATATATTGCAGCATTTTTCAAAGATATGGAGGTCTTATTTGACCAGAGATAAGACGGCAGCCTCTCCTGATAATTCATGGTGAAATACTAACTCTACGTTGTTCCACATAGAAAACACAAAGCTGTAAAGTTACGCAATTGTGAACATTGCCAAGGTGCAGTTATGGGGTTTTCTATTTGTGCAATTAGTAAGGAATAAGGCATTAACACTGAGTAATGTTTAAGAATAATTGCCTCCTAAAACTGCTTGCAGATTTTGTTAGCAAACACTACGGGAGCCCTCTATAAGAGCACACGCATTCACACACACAAACACTGCCCAGATGGGAGACAGATGTTTAATAGACAAGGTCAAGGAGTGCATACGATAATTATCTGCTCCACCATCTCTCAGTATTCTATGCATTGTTCAGATCACCACATCCACTTAAATCCTGGAAATTTCCTCTGGAATGGAAACCATGTCCTACTTTCACAGACATTTGTGTTTCTTGTCTTGTATTCTCTCAAGTACACACACACACACACACACACACACACACATATGCCACAGTACTCTTCTTATGGTGCGTTTAGCAGATGTGGACTTCTCACCTACAGTATCTAGACAATGACATCTTCTCTATTGATTTTTTTTTTTTTTTAGGAAACGAACTCATTGCTTTGGTAGTAGTTATCCAAACATCTTGTTCCGGTTTGCGTTTCTCGTATTCTCTCTCTATGTTTCTCCCCTTTTCTGGAAGTTTCTTGAATGCTCAGAAAAACTGCTGATGACAACAGCTTCCCTGTGATTGTAAGAAATAATGGAACAGAAGGAGAGGAGGAGAAGTTTCTAATCTCATTATCTCTGCCTAAACTAATCCGCTGGCATCAACACCTCCAAGTCACTGACACACTTTCACACATGTTGTAACCCTCATATCATACATAGATACACGCTGATCAATACAAGAGAGAACAAGATGTCTGATATGCAAGACACGCTGTTGATTGGATCAGAGGGAATCAAGAAAACCATCTTGCATGGAGGAACTGGAGACATCCCCAAATTTATCACTGGGGCGAAGGTATTGTAGGTGTTCGCACTTTCCTATCAGTTTAGAAACGTTCTTCTATCTTATCCCTAAAATGTCAGGTAATATTTACCCAGACTGTCAGGAAACTATTCCTCATGCAGTAAAAATGAATGATGAGCTTAATGAATGAGCTTAAGCCTCTATGTCTCTTCATGAATTATTTTTTAATTAATTAATTGATCATGTTAAAGGTAAATACAAACCTTCCATGGTCGTGCACTGAACAAGTGATATAAAATTAATTCAATCAAAACAATCGAACCAACTTTCAATACTCCTAATCAAATAAGAGGCGCAAATTCAATTGCAAACAATGCTATGGTGATAATGTAAATGTATAAGATATTTAATTTTCTTCTAAAAACAGAATCAAATCAGCTATTTGTATGCATTCAAGAGCTGTGAATTGTAAACAGGATCCACAATAAATATGATATAATATAATATAATATAATATAATATAATGTAATGTAATGTAATGTAATGTAATGTAATGTAATGTAATGTAATGTAATGTAATGTAATGTAATATAATATAATATAATATAATATAATATAATAAAATATAATAAAATATAATATAATATATAGTTTTCATTGTGAGAAGTGTCCTTCCAAAAGCAGCCAGTGTGCCTCAGGGACCAGCTGGGATCAGTTCAGCATACAAGAGAGGAGGGAGGGAGGAGAATCTGGAAGTCATGCGGAGGTGCAGTGTGTTTAATGTGAAACAGCAGTGTGAAGAAAGAACAGATAACTTTAGACTTCTCCCAACTGTCTGAAATGGACAGAGCTCCGAGGTCGATGCTGGATGTGGCATTTTCAGAAAGTTCTTGGAAAGGACTTGATTGCATCATTCCTGCTGTTGATTTTAGAAGTAAAGATAATCAAATATTGGTCTAAGACTCCATATAATCCATGCAGCGTGTTCAGAGGACTGCATGAAAGGCTTCACTGAGAGAAGCTCCTTCACCCTGCCCCCACTTCCTGGAAGCGTCAGCTTACATGTGATTAAAGACCCTCCCATATGAGTCCTTGCATCTGGCAGATCCAAGTCCCGCACGCAGCAGAGCGTGACACAATAAATGATCACTAATCATGTTTAGAGCTGCCTGATGAAGTCCATTTTTCTCCATGGGAAATAAAAAATGACGACCTCGTCTACTTCTCTTTATGGATTCTTGTGAGCAAATATTTTTGTAAACCTGTCATGAACTTTAAAACCTCAAATTTAGAGCAACATATTTATCTAAAGAGAAGACAACACCACCTACCCCTCAGCATCTGGGTGCACATGTAAATTTCCCATGAGCCCTTGCAGCTTTATGTAAGCATTGGTGGTTCAGTGGTAGAATTCTCGCCTGCCACGCGGGAGGCCCGGGTTCGATTCCCGGCCAATGCAACATGATTTTCCTTTTTTCCCTCCTTGTCCACTTAATTAGACCATAAGGAACATTCATACAAATACAATCTCATTTAGACATTTGATTTAAACTGAACACTTGAACAGGGGGCGCACCTGACAATACTTTTAATTTAGTAATGCATCATTGAACAACCCCTTGCTAAAAAGCACAAAACTTTAACAACACCCTGCAGTGCAACCTGACATACACTTTAGACGGTCACCTCTTAGTGTCATAAAACTCGCAAAAGCATTTACCTGTGTTTACATTATTTGATCAATTATGAAATGTGTTCTTTAAAAATAAGGATTGCATCTGCTTAATGGAGGTGAAAAAGGAAAATAAAAATCCTCTGTATACTGTTCTTTCTTATCCTGGCTTTTATCAGGGGTAGAGCAGAGGTAAAGGTCCCACTTAATCCACTCATCTGGCTTTCATCCAGGCCTCAGTTACACCAACATCTGTGCAGATTTTCAGGCCATGCTGTGTGTGTAAATAAATACGTAACAATACAGCCACCATTCATTCTGATACATAAACATTGTCTACTATTTTCACACAGCACAGATGGAAAACCCACATACACCCCCTTTACCTAACTCTCCGTACTGACCCAAATATCAAGAATCTACTTTACTCTGACACAGAGGGAAGTGGCAATGACGAAAATGATGCAGTGTAGGACAGCAAAAGACAGAGAAACAGCCAAATTACAAAAAAACTAATTTGTTATTGGCATCTGGTATACATGGTTTATACATTAATTTAATGTTTCATTAATTTCCTAAAGGAGCGATACAATTTTTGTGACATCCCTTTTGCAATCATTCTTCATGTAAACTATCTGTTAACTAAAGTGGGGACCGTATTTAATAAATGTAACGTTTGGCCACCAGGGGGCAGTAGCGCACCATTGAAAACATAGCAAGCTCTATTTTGTGTTAAAAACATCTGAACTAGCAGAAATAAACTCAAAAATGTTTAATGTACCAAAACTTAGATGGCAAAGTGATGTGATCAGAAAATGCTATTAAACTAAAACCATTGTTGAATATATAGCTGGATCATTCAACCACCAAGAATGAAAACTTGACAGACAACTTCTCAGAGAATTATCCAAAAATACTAAGGCTCAGCAACATTTTGTAAAATAAAATACCACATGGTTGTACTTTGATGGCTAAAGATAAATAAAGCAAGTGATATAAGATGAACAAAATAATAGATTCATTCAACTAATCCCTTCTAACTTCTTATATGTGGTGAATTAGGTATTTTGGGTTATAAAAAACTAGTCTGACAAAGCAATTATTAAAAAACATCCCCCTAATTTTTAGGAAACTTGTATGCATTTCTTATTCAAACAAGTGACTAAATAATGATGTTTCTCAATCCATCAACCTTCAAAAAAGCCCATCTACAAGCTAGAGTACATTATAAACAGCTTATACAAGCGGCCAGAAAACAGATCATCATTGCTCTTTACAGTTAAAACAACCTCACCCATGACTCTGGCGTGAACTTTGACTCTAAGACAGACGTCCTCGTTGGTTTCACTCAGCAGCAGCACCTCCTCACACAGAACTCCCTCCTGCAGTGCGATGTACTCACACTTTATCTTCAGGCCTCCTGGAAACACAGAGAAACATACAGAGAAGAGTGATTTGGTTTCCTCTTTTCTGCCAAGTTTCACTCTGCAAACAATTGCTCCTTGTTCATCTGCATGAGTTGTTGCTTTTTAAAAGGGAGACAAAACGTATCAGGCAAACAATCAGCCAGCCTGGCAGGCAAAATGCCAAAACAGCTGACTCAGAAGTAAGCAGTCATGAATTTATCACATCAAAAGTCATACACTTGTTAACATCAGCTGAGGCTGACATAATATAAAGGGTGTGACAGCGTGCTCAAAGTAAAGGTCAGTAACCTCCTTCAGTTACAGCCATGCAGTGGGCACGACTCCCAGAGACATTAAAGGATCACCTTTAGCCTATTTCAGCAGCTTTAGTGGTTACACAGGCACATTCAAGTTTTTAGTTGCAAACCTCCAAACACCTGATAAACCCAGAGATGTCGGTTGTTTAGGATTTACCACCTGCAAGAAGCTGCAGAGCGATGATTCAAGACAAAAAACTTTTGGTCCATTTCAGAGATTAACCAAAGTGTAGCTCACCTGCGTGTACAGTGATGTAATCACCAGGGAATCACCAATGTGCAAATTGCTGTTAATGGCAGGAATTCTTTAAAATTTGCGATTAACACATGCAGTGTAATTCCAGGAAATGATGGATAAATCATGTTGTCGCTCTGAAGATAAAACAACACAACGGATCTTTTAAACGGACAGTTTAGCTTTAAGGTTCTGCAAGACGAGACTGGGGTATTTTATATCAATTAAGTTCTAAAAACAATGCAGGAGAAAGCTACTCAAACAACTGATGATTAGCTTATTACTTAAATTTGATCTTCTTTGAAGATTTTCCTTCTGCTTTTATGTCTTTTATTGTATTTCTTTTAGGTTTACGATGAATGTACTTTTAAATGCTTCCCATTATAAGGTTACTAATGTTTTATATCACGCACCTGAATTCTCTTGTTTATTAACTGTGCTATACAAATAAACATATCTTGCCTTTATGTGGGCTTCCTAACTGCTTACATGATTATTCTATAATGATCAATAGCCTCTCAACAAAAAAAGTTTTTCAGAATTCTGCAACTAATATGTGATTGCACTCAGGACACTCATGTTGGCACATTGTTTTGACTTAACATGCAAGAAATGCTCCAGACAAGTTGCAACACAAAGACGTCCCTGTTTCTACAATCAGCCTGCCAGAACATTTCCTGATATCTGAACGATATGTTTACAAAAACAACTCCAGTAAAAAAAGAGGATGGACTTTACCACAGATAGCAAGATGCCCGTGGTTCAACTCATTTACCTTTATGTTTTCTGACTGCATTGTTTGCCAGACGTCTGCTCAGTGCAAGCCGAGCATGAAGGCTATAACTCCTCTCATGAACTTACCCTCTGGTGTCGGTGTGATGTCAGTGATCCGGAGGTGTGGACTCGGCACCGGTGCTGGACACACATCTCTACCGAGGCCTGAGACTTCTGGCAGAGTAAACACTATTTCGTAGCGGTGCTGCGTCTTCAGGAAGCCGACCTAAGATGGGTAGAGATATCCAAGTAGTTGAAAGGGAGAGGATAAAAAGATCAAGATATGACAATAAAGGAAAAAAAAACAGACAATGCTTTTATTCATGTTACCACAGGGACACATGAGTGGGATGAGAAGAGAGATGTAAAAATAAATGATTCATTTTAAGAGCATCATGAAATTTTTCCTTGAGGTAGTCCTCTCTTCAAAACAATTAGTTATTTCTCTGGTGACTTTAAAGCCTCCCACTTCTACACGACTTTCCCTTTGGTAATAAAACCTAAAATGTTCTGCATTGGATTCAATTCCAAAAATCATTAAATTATACCAATCCCAAGTTATTTAACAGTCAACAAATGAAGAGCTTAGCCATACTATTTATAACAATCAGACATAATATGAAGACCCCCCGCCTAATAGTGAGTTCATTCTTCATACTGCCAAAAAGAGCATCTGTGGATGTGCTGAAGTGTCTGGATGGGGTCTTTGAGGATTTCTCTTGCTTCTCACAAGTCCTACCTGATTCCATCATATTGGTATTTAAAGAATCATCTAGCCAGGTGAATAGCAAAACTGTTTCAGATATTTTTAGGTAGTTTTTGCTGGTGGTAGAGAGAGATGACAGGTCTGACTGGTCTCCAAAAAAAGGTTTAGCTATGGGGCATTTAGATAACCTGACTTAGTTTTTATTTTTCTTATCACAACGTTGCTCTAATAACGTTACATTTCACAATATCTCCAAAATTAGTCATTAACTCTCAGCAACACTGCGTGTGCCTATTTCTTAGTACATTGACATTAATTAGCATAACACGTTACCCATGGCAACATGGATACATGGAATTTATGACTAGATTGACATTTACAACCTGTTGTTGTAAATGAAACCCAGGATTTCCCTCCTTAACTGTTTATGGCAAACAAAGCAAGCTGAGGGGAAGCGTGTACCGATAGAGTTTATGATGGTAGGGAGGAGGAGGAGCTGAAAGAGTCGTGTTTTGTGTCAATATTTTTTTTCTGTCCATCTATACATTTATGGTTCTTGTTCTTAGAATAATAAGTTACTTTGCTTTAAGGTTTGTTTTCTTTTTCATACTTTCCATATAATACGTCAACATATAGCTATTTGCCTCTTACGGCATGAAATCAGCCCGTGTTAATAAAACTAACAATTTCTCATAGTAAGGATTATTTAATGTCCCACTAATTAAACAAGTTTAATATGACTGAAATTGTAATGTATCGTTTGTCACAGTGTTTGTTGTTATGATTAAAACAGTTGTTTAGATAATGCAAAAAGCTCTTGTGAAAGGCTCTTTGAAGTAAACGGCTCCCTTCAAAGTACCAGAGGTCCTGTCATCACTACTAATTTGTGATTATTTCCATATCATTGAATTAAATCGTTGCGTTAATATTTTGTTCAGTGTTTTGTTAGTTACACAACAGACAGCCATAGTTTGATACAAGGACAAAAAAGCAGATGTTGAAATAAAAAAAAAACATACTTCCATGACATATCTATAATCAAACATATCTTTTTGTTGAAAGAAATCTGAATAAATGAGTTTAAAGTTGTGAAAGTGCGGCCTGAGTGGATCGTTACATCCTTAGCGTTTAGTCAACTTTGAAGCTGACCATCCCTGGTAAATAACCAGTATTTGAAAGACGAGAAGTCCTTATTTTCTATGGTTTATCTACTTATAATCGGTATGGATTTATCATTTGTTCAGTTTTCTGACATTTCAGAAGTTCAAAACTTCTGAGTTTACAGACTCGATACATCTAATGATAGACAGGTTTTATGGTTTGCTCAGTATTCATTTATATGAAACAAAATTAATGAAAACTCAGACAGCAGCAGTAGCCGCCACCAAGTTATGGAGCGAGGAGGAGGAATAAGTTACAGTAAAATATTTAGCAAAGAGAAAAATTCATGAGAGGGAATCATCCCAGCAAGGAGCGAGGAAATCCTCACAGAGGACGCAGGATAAAAAGAGAGGCAGAGAGGGAGGCAGTGGGGAAGTGCAGGCAACGAGAGATAACAAATAAAGCCCCTCTGGCTACAGCTGCAAACGTTAGCTTCGGCCCCCACAACCTCGGGTTACAGCAACGCACAGAGCAGAGCATCCAAACTGCATTAAGATCCAACAATGAAGAAATACTGCAACACAAACACAATAACTTGCAAACTGTCCCTGAAATATCAAGGTCTTCAGAATTTCATATTTGTAAAAACAAACAAACAAAAAAAAACAAAGAGGTTAACAAGCAACCTGGGAAAAAAAACGGACCTTAAAAGAATATTTCACCCTCAGAATGATGTGCCTTCATTTTCTACTCACCCTCATGCTGATTAGCACTCTGAAAACACTTTTTTTCTGTTTTCATTCTCCATCAATGATGTTGTTTCCAGTAATTGATGGACGCTATTCACTCAGGACAATTGGGTTACATTGGACAGGAGAAGTATGGAGGAGTGTTGCCAAGTTTTTGTGGACTATTATGGATCTTTTTGCTCGGACGCCGTTCAAACATCACTGTAACCGAATTGATG
The DNA here is from genome assembly GCA_037177115.1 of Craterocephalus stercusmuscarum. Taxonomy (NCBI): domain Eukaryota; kingdom Metazoa; phylum Chordata; class Actinopteri; order Atheriniformes; family Atherinidae; genus Craterocephalus; species Craterocephalus stercusmuscarum. The sequence goes on along the minus strand of JBBDHI010000005.1, from coordinate 12,221,069 downwards.
CAGAATGAAAACCTCCCCATATCTCCGGCTGCATGATAAATATCAAAGAAGTGTTTTAATCAGCATGAGGGTGAGTAGAGAGTGAAGGTACATCATTCTGAGGGTGAAGTATTCCTTTAAAGCATTAAAAGTCTGACATTCATCATTGATGGCTGAAGACATCTTGGTTTTCAGACATGTTTTTTTTTTTTTTTTTTTTTTAAAGGGAGCACCTAATCGAAAACCAGCTTTCATATTTGCAGCAAAATGGTGGAAGTAAAAACTTGGCACGCCCTCCATTTTATTCTCTACGAGCACCTGGAGAGAATATTTGACTAATATTAATCCAAAAATAACAAAAAATTAGCACAATAAGGTTTTCTGAACACAATAATTTGCATTTGTTCGCGTTCTGAACCCTCTAGTTTCCCGTAGACTGATCTCTCGTGTCGTACTTGACAGCCGCATGGTCTCGTACAATACTGGAGTGTAGCAGGGGTTTTTTTGTGGTTGCTACCTTTCTGGTTAAAGGAGCGATACCTGATTTCACGTCCAGCTAGTTTAGTTAGCGATAGCGGCTAGTTATATAGGGGTTATAGCTCCTTTGAAGCGTACTAACTGGCAGTTTCTTTGTCTTAGCCCCATGTTTAATATTTGGTTTACAGAGACTTCACTATCTCTCACATTTTTGTTTTTTGTTGTCATAACACCAAAAGTATTTTCTTTTCATGTCACAGTTGATTATAAGAGTATCTGATTTGAGTTTAAATGTATCACTGATATTTACCTTCCTCTGATGTATGATATTGATTACATAAGCTCATACAGATTGCTTTGACCTAATAGACTATTATTTCAACATATCAACATAGTATATTGTAGTTTGACTGAAATGGCCCAGAAATGGTTTGACGTTAGCCTTTGCAAGTTTAGGGTAAAAACATTATTCTTTCGTCATTTCCAGCACAACGCTGAATAACTTTGACAGAAGCAAACCTCTGATAAGCTTTCAAAAGCTTTGAAGCGTATATGTTCAAAGTGACCTCTTCAAACTGATAACATTTTACAAAAAGGCTTTGCATGCAAGCTTCGTTTTTTTGGCTGGATTTTCCACAGAGAGAACAGAAAAATAGTTTCAAACTAAATATCATGGTCATCTTTTAAATAACATTCCCACTGTGCTTTTGAGGTCTGTGATCCAGCGGAAGGTAAGTTGTGAATTTTTTTTTAAATGTCCCACATTTTCACATGGGTCACATGATGAATCCTATCAGTATTTCTCTCAGACATTTTAGGGGGACTCAAATGAAAACTCAAATCTGAAAATGGTTCACTGATATGATCTGAAATCTGATGTGGGATAAAGAATGTCTGAAAATGTTGTTGACATCATGAAGTCACCACTATAAAAAGTTTTCACCTCAAAATAAATATTACAATCATTTAAGACAGAAAATAATCAGTTTATGTCGGGCACAAAGAAAAACCCTAAAATTTATTGTTTTATTGTTTTAATTAATGCAGATTAGTTAAATATACAAAAGCTTTCATCAAGCCAGAGGATGGCACCAAAGTCTGTGAAGCTGCTGCCGAACCAGTAAACAAATGCAAGTTTTCCTTTCAGGGCTTCGGAAGGAGTCGATCCCTCAGCTTGCCACGGCGACTGAATTCAGAGCTGTCTGACGGACTTCTGTCGCCTGTAAGCACACCTGGAATCCAGCCATATTTTTTGTCGACACAGAGGCAAACATCTGTTCAAAAGAAAGTCCACAAGCCGCCGACACCATGGGAGGCAGCATCAAGAAGCCCCATCGGCTCAGTGGATGACGCCTTCACGTTTCAGAGCCTCCACTCATCTGTTGCCTCTAATGTTAAAGCTGCAGCGCACCACAAATCTCTGCCAGAGCCACCAGATGAATGGAAGCGCAGGGTGTCTCTTGATGCTGCAGCTGTCAGTAAAGGTCATTATCAGCATGCTGTCCCAGCTTGTCAGGCACTGTCCACGAGCAGGACATTTTCAACTGAAAAACAAGCCTTCTATGGGCCTCCCTTCAGACCTGCTCAGCCCCTGAGAGGCGCAAGTGGAGCCAGTACTGGATACATGACATAAGGCCCCGATCCAACAAAGCAGGGTCACTCGTATACGGCAGTCCAGAGGAGTTAATAACATTCAGATAAAGTCAGGCAATCATCATATGAAAGACAGATGTTATATTAACTTAAATGGTTTGTGCTTTAGATTTTCACAGGCAAAGTGTATTTTATGGTCCGTGTTCTTTATGTCGCAATGACAAGTTAAATTTAGTTTATTTTTAGTGAAAAGGACCCTATGTTTTAGAGAGTTTGTGACAAGAGTTTTTGTTCTGTTCATAGAATGAATGGCTACTTGGTTTGATAAACACAGTTTATAAACTGCTATATCAGCTATTTTCCCTATTTTGATGGAGCATTTTATCCAAAAGCAGAAGCAGACAATCACAGACACAGTTTGCTTTTAGCATCTGTTACATGAGTGCAGAAGAACGAAAGAATGTGTAGAAAGGAGAAATATCCGGCTACGTGAGAAGTGATGTTAGTTAGATAAAGATGAGCAGGTCACTTTGTTTCCCATGTCTTAATATTTTAGAAATGGTGTCTTTACGTCTTCAGGATTATGTATGTCATTTTACTTCTATTCATTTTTCATACCAATAACCATTTTGCTAAATATCTACTTACACTTCACTGATGATTTATATTTTGCAATGGGAGGATGATGAAAATAAGAAAAGCAAGCAAGTCAGAATAGCAAGCCATATGACACAATTTTCTGCATTATAGTCTGATCAGTATAGATCAAACAGTATAGATCAGATCACATACAATAAGCATGTATGTATATATATCTCTATATCTATCAATCTGTTAATATTTATACACACACACACACACACATACAATCAGCCCTGAAAACAGCCCTG
>JBBDHI010000005.1:12118215-12129430 GCA_037177115.1 Craterocephalus stercusmuscarum | reverse complement strand
AGAGAGCACACACACACACACACACACACACACACACACACACACACACACACACACACACACACACACACACACACGCCCAATAAACAGCCGGGATGCAGAAGCAGGTAAACACAGCTACAGAGTGGGGTTAAACAGCTCGTTTAGACTTCAACGTTGCCTCTATATAACTTGCCTTGTGAGCCGTTTTCTTCTTTGACCTCATCGGTCTCCTCCTGACCTGGACTGGACACAGTTTCAACACACTGAGGAGCAGATTTTGGGGAAGCGGCCATGTTGAAGGTCGGGAAGGAGAAGTTGGCCACAGCACAGTAGTTGTGATCCAGAGACAAACCAGAGAACTCCACGACGGACACGTCCTCCTGGGTCCAAACTGTGCGGCTCTGAGCGGAACAAACAGCGCATGATGGATGCTTGCAGCACGCGGAAATGCATCAGTAATAGCGAATCAGCTGCGAAGGTAAAGAGAGTAAACTGGGTCAATGTTAAACCTGGTTTTCAGAGAGCCGAAGCTCGTTGTACACAGTCACTGTGGTCCAGGGATCAATCAGTTTAGAGACAGGACAGCATCCATCACGAGAGCACCTCCTGCTGGCGGCACAGGGGAACTCCACCGTCACCGACAGACGGCCGCCTCTCCAAGAGACGGAGACAGATGGAGGGCTAAAGGCTGGAGTGGGCAGAGAAAGGAAGTGTTAATTGCCTTAAAGCTTAGGCTTCTTTATCCACTTTCACATATTACACCTTAATGCAGCTATGCCGACAGCAGCCGTCAAACCAGAGACAGTGAACTAATCGATTCTCTTCACTATGCAAACACATGTTTGAGCTTGCTGCTTTACAGGAGCTGCTGATGAGCACTGACTGAAATCACTGTAGTCAAATTTGTGCGGCTTGATCCAGACTGTGGAGCCGGGGCTGAGGTGAACGCCGAGACGGATCATGTTGTACAGCTCAAAGTTGGAAAAGACCTGAGACACATCACAGCTGCGGGAGGAGATCCCAACGCACCACGGCACATCCAGCCAGGGATCCCTGCAGCACAACAGCACACAACATTTACAGTTCTGATAATCACTTCTTCGTATTCAGAGATTTTCAGAATTGTGGATTGCAAGTATAATCTGCTGGAGTTTCCGCTTCAGTTTTTACCAAATACGAGCAGACAAGAGTTAAAGTGGAGTTTTTCCAGCCCTCAGTAATATATTTAAGAGTGATAAAAACGGTTTAAAGAAGGTGAAATTAAATATAGGCTATACCATATTTACAGAAGAAGAATGAAGTACTCACACAAGCCAACAGACCCTTTTCCCCATTGCCAGTAGCAGCTAGTATAGAAATTGTGAATAATAATATAAAAAAACTCTTTTTAACCAGGGTTAATAGTGTTATCCTGTCTTTTTATCAAGCTCAAGAATGGTAGGTTCAAAGTTCCGCTGCAAGAATATATTGACAAAAATAGTAACATGCTTTGTACACAAACACAACTTTCATAAAAGTGAAGGAGGAAAAGTGTTTGCCAGTCAAGTGAAAAACCATCCAAACATAGTTTAAACCATAAAAACTGAGTGATCTACTGGTTGCTTTTGCTAAAAAGGGAGAAACTATTGCAGAATTGTCCTTAACTCCTCTCTGGTCTATAGATAGAAGCTTAGCTGATCATGCTGCCTTCACTTGGCATAGTGTGAGGTAGTAAACCCAACTGGATGTTTTGATAACTAATCTCCTCTTTCATAATTATTTAGTGCCAGTAATCAACTTAAAACCACCCAACCACCAGATTTAAGGGCTTTTTTTTAAACATGAAACCATTTACATTTTTCCTCTCATTGCGTCGACAGTCTGTTTTTTAGGTTCCTGCTGTTGAAATATAGGGTTTTCTTAATTGTCGTTTTTACTACTTTGACATTTACAATTTTAAAAATACAATTTATAGATTTGTCTTCAGACATTAATAGAAAAAAAAACTGTCTGGAAACATGTTTACTTGGACATAAGCTACTGCACATTACACTCATTTGACTCAAAAACAGGTCAAAAGACTCAAAATGCAGCTCATGTTAGAAATAATTTGCATTTTGATTCAGACTTTTAGAAATAAAATTAATTTAAATGTATCCAAAATCTTTTAGTAGTTCATTGTAACATTTTCATTTTATTGCGCTGTTGCTTCTGTCAGTGTGTGATGATTTTAGTGGATACAGTTTTAATTGTTCTGCATTACACTGTTTCCACTGCTCCCCCTCCCTCTTTTCACATCTATTATTTATAATATTTGTTATTGTGATCTTAAGAGTCAGCTCTGAAACAGTGAACATATTTGAAATATGCAGATAAATGTGAAAGACTCAAAACACACACGCACACGTTAACACTTACCCCTGTGTCTTTGTCTGCACGGTGTAGGTGATATTAGGACTGGCATGGGGACAATCCCACCGCAGGAGGCAACTTAAGTCCAGTGATTCCAGAGCAGTGTAACAGACTAACCCAGTCGACCCTAAGAGATTCGCACGAAACCCATACACCAAAATAGCACACACACACAGACACACACACATACACACAGATGCTCAATGACCTGTTAAATCTAACTGTCACAACTTTGTTAAGCCATACAGACATGGCAGGGAGCAGCTTGGCCCATGCAGAAATGGCAGCAGAAAAGACATTTAAAAAAAGTGCCATAATTTAAATTATAAACTAGAAAAAGACTAACTGCAGCACTCACCTGTGATGGGCAGGATCACAATGACACACAACCACACTGTGACACGGTGTGCTCCCATGGCAGCTTTGTGACCTCTGGATCAGGAGAGCAAGACTATGATAGGCTTATACAGCATGGAACAATGCAGAATACTGCACTCGCTTCAAAAGAAGACTGAGGCGCCTATCAAGGAGCCTCTGAGGAGGTGACAGAATAAGCTGCAGGGAAGAATGGCAGCCCGGAGACAACAGGACAGTGGAAGGGGTGGAGATGGATAAGGATTCAATTAAAGGATGGTGATTTTCAAAGTGAGGATAGGCTATCCTGTAGTGCTATCCACTTAAAGAGGAAGCTGAGAATAATAAATATATTAATGAGAATGACAGTTTAAAATAAAAAACATTTTTAGCAGCTTTTTCTAACCTCAATCAAATGTTCGCATTTAATTGACTGTAATCTTGTTCACAAAACTATGAAATTTGTTATGTAAAAAGGCAAGAAATTCAATCAAACAGTTCTTTTTTTCTCATTTAGTAAATATTGTCAAACATAGTATTTAAAACTGAAAGGTGGTAGAGATGGTATATTCCACAGATTGTAAAAGATTGACGTAGCTTCTGGCTCTTAAATGCAAAGTGGAGTTGTGTCTCAGTTTTTGTGGTTTTTTTCCCCCACAAGGGATATTAAATAAATAAAATATTGAAGAGAGGTGGTGTAAGGCAGTTTTGAGTTTGTTGCTTTGCTAACAAACCTATAGTGCTTTATAGGCAAAAAGGTGAAAAAAAAAGTCCTCAACAATGACACCACTGTCACTCCTTGGTAATTGGCACAAACCAAACAAAAGGTGGCTCAGCCCAGCATAGCTGCGTTTCCACACTTAAAACCAGCGTTGGGATTTTAGCTGAGATGACAGTACCTTCTGTTAGAGAGTGGAAACCCAGTTCCATCAAATTACTGCATAGCTGCAGCTCCGGAGCTTTGTCACACCAGATCATCAACTCTGACGCACCTCAGCTCTGCTGGTGGACTTACCTGATGTGATGCCCAGTGTACAGTATACAGGTCGGTACAGGTTGGAAGGTTTTGTATTGCTGCTTTAAAAAGAAAAACCCATAACCCATCACACAATCCCTGCAAAATCACTTTTTTTAAAACCAATTTTGTGACCTTTCAAAAAACAAAAAAAAAAAAAAAAAAAAACTGTTGTAAACAAGTGCAAAAGTATAAATATGTATATTTTCAGTGAATCTTTGAATCGTGAGACCTTCCATTTAAGCTTAGTTTTTACTATTATGTTAAAAAAAAAAAATCCAGTTGTCAAGGCTGCTCGCCGTAATGTAAGAAAAAAATTCCATCAACACAAAATAGCTAATCAAAGGCTCTGGGATGTTTAAAATTCAATTCAGTCATATTGTCTATTTAAATGGCAACAGAAATTGATATTTAATAAGCTAAAAACCTGCAAACAAGCTTAATGGCACAAAACAGGGTAATAAGCACATGCTGATAACTGGTGTTGGACCAGAATCTTTGTCTATCACACCAGCATGCTAATTAGCTAACTGCTAAAAGGTATTCATACAGCAGTACAATGGCAGGGTTTAATTTTATTTAGCGTGTTCACGTGCCAATATTATACGATTAGCAACACTGATAGGACGTTTTAAGAAACGCAACAAGGCAAAAAAGTGTAGAACATCAGAAGAACATCTGTGCAGTCTATCTTTTTATTCAATGCCGTTTTAAATAAGAATCTGTACATCTCGAGCAGGTATTTGAACATTCATTCCCAAATATAAAGATAAACACAGTTCTCTTAAACAGTAATACGGTTGAAGTGCTTAACCAGGCAACCAGAAGAGCCAACAGAGATCATACAGAAACAAAAATAGTCATAAGATTGGTGTATAGTGCGCACACGCATAGACACGCACGGCCTCTCACATTCATACCAAACAAACCTGTACATTACAAACACACACACACCTCTTAATAATTAAAGACATTAAATCAAAACTGCCTGTTCATTCAGAAGCAGCACCAAACATTGAAAATCATTGCAGCAGTTTTAATACTAAGCTTAACATTCCTGGTTTCAGCATCATACCATCCGTCATAAGAATCTTTACAACCATAAATGTACAGGATCCAACGGGCTGGGCCCCAAACTGCAGAGTTCGCATGCTAATCAGTTCTGGATGCTCCCATTCGATCCTCAGTAAATCACAGGCACGGCTGACATCACGGACTGTGATGCCCTCGGTCCAGCAAGGGCGTAACCACCAAAGTTCCTGTCCCACAGCTTCCCTGGGTTTTTCCTTTAAGTCTGGATAGTTTGTCTGTAAACCCATCTAGATACTCGGAGCTTCCTGTGCAACAAAAAAAAAAAAAAGAGTCTGAGGGGACAAAAAAGAAAAAAAAAAGCAGAAAAAAAAAGTATTGCTGCATTAAAATCTGTGCAAAATTTTAAGAAGACCCGCTCAGTTTCTAGTGAAGAGGTTTTGTTGCAGAGTGTACTTGTGGTCGCTCTGCATGCATTTGGTGTTGTGGAGGAGTCGGGGTTTATGTCTGCGTCCCTGGCAGCACGAGGCCCGGCTCCAGGCTGGTGGTGGTGGCTGTGGGGGTGGGGGAGGGGGAGGGCGGCAGGCCCTTGGGTCCCGGAACAAGCAGCCCGCGGGAGGCCGCGTGGTCCCCGTTCAGGTTCTTGTAGGGGTTCCTGCGTGGTGGCGCTCGGAGACACACTGAGGGAAAGCGAAGGCCTGCCAGGCAGCATCCGGGACAGGAGATGACCTCTTCCTGGTCCAGAGAGTGTCCGCTACCGGAGCCGAAAGGAGAGGAGCCGGCAGGGTCGCTGGGCGGGGAGTGGTAGCCGTTGTTGTTGGTGGTGGGAGTGTTGGTGGCTGGAGCGCCGGTGGCAGCGTTCCAGCCTAGTGGTCGGCTCGCAACCATGTTATGGTTGTCCAGACTGGAGAGGGGGGGGAGGCACGGAGGCCCGTTGGAGATAGCGGCCCCCCAGCCGTTAGAGAAGGGGGGTGTGGACGGCTGGAAGGGAGTTGAGGAGTGAGAGGGAGGGGGGGGCTGTTTAGAGTAAGGAGAGGAGGTGCTGTCTTGTGTGTCTGGAGAGCTGGTGCAGTCCATGGGCTCCTCATTCCTCTCCTCTTCCTCCTCCTCCTCCTGGTCTTGGTCCAGCAGAGACAGAGGCTCCATAGACAAAGGAAAACCTGAATCGCCCGTCAAGCGAGTCTCCTTGTCTCCTCCTAACAAACTCTCCTCCTCACTCGCTCCGTTCGTCTCCCTGCTGGAGTTGTCCATTTCGGAGGTCGGCTCCTCCTCGGTGAGGACAGTGTTCGGTGCTGATGTGAGGTACGGGGGGGGCGTGCAAGGCAGCGAATGGCAGCGCCTGTGCCTCCTGGGCATGTCGGCGCTGTTGGCTTCCGATGCAGGAGCGTCATCGCAGTCTGGCGGAGGAGGCAGCGTGAAGGTCAGGGAGATGACGGATTTACTGGGAGTGTCAAAAAGCTTGATCTTCCCGCCTTTCAGATCCTCTCGCTGGGAAAAGGGGTTGACCCGAGCCGGAGGAGCCAGGGGAGCAGACGGGGGCGTGTCTGGAGAATGCAGCATGTCGGATTTGCTACGGGAGAGGCGTGGATCTGACATGAGGCACAGGGATCGCCTTCGCATGGGATGAAGAGCTGGAGAAAGAACTTTAAAAAAAAAAAAGAAACAAACCAGAGTGATGTGTTAGTTTACAAACGTAAATATTAGCTTATTCATATAAACCTTCTGAAATATGACCCACCTTTGATTGGTTCGTCCTTCTGCCTCGTCTCAGCGTGCCTCCTTTCCAACTCTGCTACAATTTGGGAGAAAGATGGACGGAGCTTTGCATTCATCTGGCAGGAAGGGAGAAATAATGGGCAAAACAGTAAGAGACACTGAGAACCTGATGCTCCAACAACAACAACAACAGGCAGGGATGCTGTATGCAAGAGTCAGAAGGAGTTTTTCTTACATTACAACAAGCAATTGCCAAATCCAGAAAGTAAGGGGGACATTCTCCCACGATCGGCCGAAAAGCTTCGACATCCAGACCAAAATCCTGAAAGAAAGCAAAAACATTTTTAAAAATTTCCTGAAAAAGCTTTGAAAAAGAAATTGGGACTACCCCCCCCACACACACACACAAAAGCTTAAATATCGTATGTTCTCAGTGTCTAATGATGACTGATTCAGGCAGTGGATAACCTTGACTGTTGTTCTATCAAATGGCCACAAGGGGGAGAAATGCTCTCATAATGGCTTCAAAATCTTCCTTTAAAATTGATGCTGCATCTTTAATGAATATCTAGAAATAAAAGCTGCAGACCAATTTCTACATTTGCACATAGCGACAGATAAATCTGTGCATTGTGTTTATGGACAGATGTCAGACAAATTGTAAACTCAGAGAAAAAAATCTAATATCTTTAGATACTTTAATTTTTATTCTTTTAAACACCAAATGGAAATTCATTATTAATGTTTTGCAGACATTAGAATTTCTTCAGTTTCATGCAGACCCCAGCATCAGCATGCTCACAATCACTAGAGCTGTGCACAGCGATGCAACATAATGGATCTGACGCGAGCAGCGGAGTAAATTCCTCACAGCATTTCAGTTTTCTACCAAGATAAGGAAGTGAGCTTCCTCTCCGTCCGAGATGACAAATCAGTAACATTTTGAAAGCGATAGATCTGCCGGTTTAGGTGTTGACTAAACCAGCTCTGCTATGGTGCAACTTTAGCTTCAAAATCCAAGTCATTGTGACACTGCAGGTTGCACAGCAGTCGCATGCAGGACGAACATTTTAGATACAGAAAGATACTGTCCCTGGAAATCAGACAAAATGAAAAATATATAGCGCTTCTAGGGCTGTCCCAAAACATTATTTTCTGAATCAATTCATCTGTCGATTATTTTTTCAATGCATCGATGCATCTAACGATTCGTTTATTTTTTCAATTAATTTAATAATCTAATGATTTTTTTGTGCTTGATGAATATTAAAAAGAGTTAGCAGCACTCTTAAGTAGTCTTGACAAAAATCCTCTTACAAAAATGTGTTCATAGTTCAATTTGAATGAAAGAGTTAAGCTGCATCTGAGGCTCTCACTTTTTTTCCTCTTACAGAAGAATAAATGTGTAAAATTTGAGTAGCTGCAATAAAAATCCTAAATAGCACACAACAGTACCATATAGTAACTTCAGAAGAGAAGCAACAGAATAAAAATAGCATGAAGCGTTAGTTTAGTCCACTTTCTACACAATATTAAGCAAACGGTGAACAGACAAATCGCCGTTAATGATGCACGCTGTTAATGTGAGTTGCGATACTTCAATTACTTTGAATCTGGCAGTGAAGCTGCCGGTGATTGAGAAGTTGGTAACTGGTAAAATATTACACAATCATAAAAATGATCCGTGTTAATGTTTGATTATGTCATGATTACAAAAAATAAACTTGAGTAGCCTTACAGAGCTTTGCTGGTGTTTACGCTTCACATGTGCGTTCATTGCAGTCCTGCTGTGAAACGTCATTTTCACTTTGCAGAGCTGGCAGAGTACCATGTTATTTGGCATTTGTAAAATAATCGCCGCATTTTCATAGCATGTGTTCGCAGACAACGAGGAGGACCATGAATTATAGCCTACTTGTTGATTCTGAATTACCCGCTCGGTTTCACGCTCTCTGCACGTTTTTCTCGCTGCTCTGGTTTCCGCCAATTGCATTCACAATAACGCTGATTCCGGTTTCTCTTCAAATAAGAGCATTCATGTTTTTTGTTATTTTTCAGTTGCCTCGATGCACATTTTATAAATCGACGTATTTATTGAATTGATTACGTCGATTCATTGACGCGTCGGGGACAGCCCTAAGCTCTTCCCATTTAACCTTCTCACATGTGGTGGGTGTGTTTTTGTAGGGACATTCTGATAAAGCAATCTTGCATCTTAAAGTAATCTTCTGTAGATAAGGAACAGGGCGAGTCGAGTCTACATGGTTCTTTAATGTATAAAGGCGCTCATTTATCTTAAGCTCTTTACTTCATTTGTGTTTTTTTTTTACCTGAACACCGTTATCACAAAGAGACCAAGGTAAAACAAGAAATGTCTCAAATAATGAGCATGTGACAACGCATGTACAGGAAAACTGCCAGCCCTGGGATGGAAATGGTCATCAGTACCTCAGTGCGCGGCAGGATGTCGGGATCGGCCTGTATTCTTGCAATAATCTCACACAGGATGATTCCATATGCAAACACATCCACCTGCACACACAGGACGACAAGCGACAAGATCAGATAAAGCAGCGCACACAAACCAAGTTTTACAGTCTAGCTTTTATTTGATCCAACTTTAGAGGACTGCTAGTGGTTTTTCATTTAGCAACATTTTGGGGGAGGAAGGGGGCTACCCATACATTTAACAGAGAAGCACATTCCTTCCAAGTTATTCCTCCTTCTATACAGTGACTAATCAGGCTTTCCCATGACTTATAACACAACACCAATTGGTATCAGAGGAGAGAAATAAATAAATCAAACAGTTTTATTTCGATGAAGGATTAATTGTTGATATCACTGATAATGTTTCATAGTTTGGCTTGTTTGCTTTGCTGCCAATATACAAGTTTTATGGCAGGGACCAACACTAACAATCTAATTAAACTCTACATAAAACATTAAAAGCATAAATGCAAGAAAGAATTACAATAAAATAATTTAAACACAAAATTAAAAAAGCTTGTAAAGTACTTTGAATTGTCTTGAACCTCAAAATGTGCTATACAAATAAACTTGCCTTGCCTTTTAGCAATATTATCTAAATATAATGAACCACCTTCTGATATCTGCTTTGCACTAATTTGAAGTTTCCTCCAAGTCCTGAAAATATAACAAAAAGGGTTTAAGTGATATTATCTAGTTTTCATTGTTTAATCATCAGGATTTCCACATGGAAATTACTCCCAACTCAGGCCAAAAGAAAAACAAAATCCACCCATTATGTAATAGTTTTGTTTGCCTTTGCCATAATGGATTTCTAAAATATTTATTGCTTTACATCACCGCCTGGCTCCTCGGTTTATTTGACCACCATTCGTCACGCCCACTACGGACCTTGAACTCTTGCAGGAACCTGGATTTGAAAGAGGGTGAGGAAAGCGACCTGTCGTTACCTTTTCATTATACACCTCTCCTCTGAGCACCTCCGGAGCCATCCAGTAGGGGGAGCCGACAACAGCCAAAGGCTCCTGAACTTCTTCCTCACTGCAAAGAACAAAGAGGAGAGAGAGAGAATGGAGGAAGGAAAGAAAAAAGACAAGCCATGTCAAGATGGAGATTATTAGCTGAAAGTAAACTTTATTAAAAAAAAAAAAAAAAACAGTTTCAAGTAACATTTCCACGAAAAAGAATAATTTTATTTTATAATTGTTTTATTCCCAAATCTCTCGTCATATAACTCATTCAGACCACACAGGAAATCTAAAGTAATCTTCAGGTTTTTTTTTTTTGTTGGTTTTTTTTAAAGGCAAGAATGATTCCCACTTTAAAAAGCCAGGATGAAGGATTAAGGCAGTCAGTTTGTACGTCACTTGGAAATTTAATGCAGCTATTGAAAAACAGTGCAGTGATTGCCAGTGTACATGAGGGGTGTTAACAGCACATGGTGGTAATCTGAAATGGACAGGGAATGAGATTTTAAAAAGGTTTGGAAGAAAATAGACACTAGCCAGTCAGAGAGCTGATTCTACATGGTGAATTAGAGCAGCTCACTCTCGCCAGAAAGACTCTTCTTGAAAGAACTTCCCATCACTAAACTGTGCTCTCATTTGTTCAGGGACCTTTGCCAAGCGCCTCTTTGCCAGTTTTCTGCATAACAGCAGAGCTTTGCAAGCTAAAAATGATGAATGGATGTTAGGTCTGTCACAGTCCTGCGGAGGTGAGATGGACAGTCACCCATTTAAAAATCTCTTAAAAAGAAACTTTTAAAATAACCATAATCACCATTTTATCTGTATGAGATTTGCACACAGCCTGCAGCAAAGAAACGCACTTTAACATATTCCTGTCCAGGCTTTCCAAAAGCAAAGCCGACTCAATGATGCTTGCGTAACGTTCAATTTGACTTAATTTGCACCCCATTCCGTAGCATGCGATAAATGAGACCAACAAGATGACAAATGGTGCGACGAGCGCAATCATGACACTAAATGTGATTAAAGCAGAGTCCAGTCTAGAGGGATGAACCTGCTGCATATGAGTGTTTCCTTCATGAAAACGGAGCGGTTTTCAGCTACACAGATGCTGTTGTGCAATTCTAGCTGATAGTTTATTTTTTTACAAAAAGGAAGGAACCTTGAGCACATGCTTATGCGCACACAAACAAAAGAGGTGGGGGGGGGGGGGGGGGGGGGGGGGGGGGGGGGGGGGGGGGGGGGGGGGGGGGGGGGGGGGGGGGGGGGG
>JBBDHI010000005.1:11948460-11964458 GCA_037177115.1 Craterocephalus stercusmuscarum | reverse complement strand
AGGTTTAAGCTTGCGCCAACCCTTTTCCCCCCAACGACGCTTTTCCGATCTGAAAGAAAAAAAAAAAAAAAAAAAAAAAAACACCAAAACTAGTGAGATATCAATAATCAGAAAATAATGTGGTTTTATGCTGAACAGTGGTACTTGTATGTATGCACAAATTGGTCATATTTTCCACTTGGTTGTAGCCCTTTTGCATGGCAAATTCACTAAATAAATCACATTTCAAATTATACTGCTAATCCAAGCTAAAACCACTTACTAACCAGCTGATATGTGAGAAAAAGGGTTGGCACAGTACATTTCATTATCAAAACCTGCCTGTTTGCACTGATGAGTCCAAACAGAAAAAGTACGCACAAAAACACAATGAATTCATCAGACCTTCAAAAACTGTTGGCAATATTACTAGAACTGTCAAATGTCACTTTATTTCAGATATATTTATAGTTTTAGTTAATCTGTCGATGAGTGGTGACTACAGTGATAAAGTGGGTGATGAATAAAACGAGTCAGACCAGCTGAGAACATTTGTATATATGTGTGTGTATGTGTGTGTGTGTGTGTGTTGAAAACAAATCTATAAATAATTCAGAAATTGCATTGAAAAGGCTTAATCGAATCAATATTGGTTACTTAGTGAGAAATACAGACTTAAAGAGCAGACAAGTAACCAACTAAGGCCGTTAACTTCTGCCAATTTTGAGGTGTCAAAGCTAGCCGCTGCATGCAAACAGATCTGTCACAACTAGCTTGTTAGCTAAAGCTAAAACTGTCCGCTGCCCCGTTAACAGCTCGTAAATAGAGCCAAGCTGGTAAATATCACGGTTTTCAGTAGTACTGTGACTCAATAATACTTACAATTTTATTACAAAAACAAATCTTCGCACTCGACGCAATCCTGTCCCAACCGGATATTTGCCCGCGCCAAACTTCCAAAATGAGCGTGCGTCACCACGCAGGACCACAACAACGCTCCTTATCATTCGCCATTGCTGAATCACTGCTTCAACCAATCACAGTTAAGTATACAGTCTTGTGTACTGCTCTCCTCCGTTTTCTCCATGGATATCAACCTTTGCTGTCAGTGTTTCCACAACTTCTACATTTTGTATAGACAAAGATAAAAGAGAAAAAAGAAATAATAATAAAAAAACGACAAACATAAAGAAGAACTGTTTTTTTTTATTTTTTTTTAGCTTTGGCAGTTTTCTAATAGATTGCAAATGTTATCTTTATTGTATTGAATATTAATGTTTCTTTAAGAGCTATATTAAGGACAATAACATTATATTACGTTGAATTATATTGTTATGATGGTGATGATAATGATAATTGATTTCTCATTATTATTATTGTTATTATTTTAATTATTACTATTGCAATTGTTGTTACTATTCTCCACCTCCTATATAACACCAACATCAAATGAAATTTCAAACTGTTATTGTTAATTGATTTATTTATTCTCTCTTTTTTATGACCTACATTTATTTTGGAGACTGTGGTTGATGTGGAGCATAGGACCCTGTGAGATTAACTTGTTTGAGTTTGAATTTTGGAGAAAGTGTAATGAACACCACAAAATTGAACTCAAACAGCATTTTGACCTCATACATATTGAACAGAGGGTACTGATCACATGATATAAAAGTCCAAATTCTCAGCATGATGTAAGGATGTTTTAAGAGAGCATGTCATTATTCAGTCCTATTTAGTTCTTTGTTGCTGAGTCAAGCAGTGGGGCGCTTGGATGTACCTCACACAGCAAGATCTTGTATAAAGATACTACAGTTATTCCAAGCACTTTCCTCACACCAGCATATTTAAGATTTATTTTCATCCCTCTTATATCCTAAAACGAATCCAGTTAAATCACTCATGAAAACGGCTTGACAGAGATTTCTTTAAAAATTGCAATTTGTAATGGAATATTTTGAAGTGCATGTATTGATTGAAATGATAGAAATTATGATAGTATAATAAAAGAGGATAATAACTATGGATTCCCTCAAAGTAGAGTCCTATATGATGCAGCCATAGGGGCATCATCTTTAACTCCAGTCAGATATTCCATCTGTCAATAAATCTATTCAGTTTGGTCTTTTTTTTCTTTCAGCTTTAAAATTTTTAGTGGTGGTTCTGTTGTAAACATCCTAATCCTACACATCCATCTGTGTACTGACACCTTACATAACTTTTAATCAGCTCTCTGACACTGCAAGCTGAAGTGACAGCAGATGAGAAAACTGAAGGGCAAATTTCTTATTTTCTTGTCTCTTGTATAGTTACCCAAAGTAAAAAACATACATTTAACCAATCACTCCTGTAGCTTACAAATATGTGTGAGGTGGAATATTTTCGCTGCGTTACCTTGAAGATTGGTGAGGTACATTTTAGTGAGCTAAAATCTACCTAACATTTTAAAAGACGTCTTCTACTTTCTTGTTCAGCAAAAAGGACGTGCGCGAGCATGAAAAATCAAACGTCATACGTTACGCGCTGCGCTGAACTTTCAACCAATCACATTTAAGACGTATGTATGTATGTCCCGCCTTCTTGTGTCTTCATATCACTTCGCGGCTGCTCGCTGGCGCTTTCTTTGCCTTGGTTAACATTTCTTTGACTTCTTCCTTTGTGAAGTGAAGGACGACCGGTAAGCTAAATAAACGACATTACGCACGATTTCAGCAGCTAATGCTAAAGTAAAACAGTGCAGTAGCCCACGGTACAGCTATTTCTTCGCATTTCTTGTTCACTAATTAAGCTTTTAAATTTTTAGAAGGGGCTGCAAGTGTCCTACCACTCGGTTTTCTTTATTATCGACATTAGATCAAGAACAGTGAGCCTGCTTTGATTTGCTTTTATTTTAGGAGGTTGTAAACGTAGTCGTATTATTTGGAAAAATAAAAAGACTTCTTTCTGTTTCATTTACTTGTAGGGGGACGTTTGTTTGTTACATGTTTGCATTAATTTGAAATGAATGTTTACACCACATGGAATAAGCCCATTATATTTCAAGTATCACAATACGGGAAAAGAAGTAGTCAAGCCACATGCTCTTTTTTTATATGACCGATTGCGTTTTGAACTGTTTGACACCTTTTCAATTTCATGACTGAACTGCCTTTAAAAGGGAAGTCCGACTTTATTGTTTCTTTGTCAGTTTCTTGGTCACACATCTAATAAGCCAAAAGGTTTTCACAGTTGTGGGTGTGACTTTGATGTACCAGATGTTTCTGTCTGTTTACAACTTTATTACTCACAGCTCCGTCTAAGAACTAATCATGGTCCAGGCTAAGTCATGGATCCTGGCAAAGCATTTTGACGGCTTCCCAAAGGACAGCGACTTCAAGCTCCAGGTGGAGGAGCTCCCTGAGCCCAAGGATGGAGGCAAGATCACTTTATTTGTTGTCTTGGCGTGGGATTAAAGAGTGCACTTTGTCTCTTTTCAAGAATGTTGTAATTGTTAAACGGTAAACAAATGAAATGAGTGTGTATGTAAATGTTTTCCTCCAGAGGTGCTTTTGGAAGCAGTTTTTCTCAGTGTGGATCCATACATGAGGTTGGTAGAGAGGATAAAAAAAAACTTCAAATGTTGTTAGATTGATCACTCTTCTGAGTCATTTCTTGAGCTAAAATGTTGAAAATATCTGTTCTCACCAGGCCGTTCAGCAGGGTCCGCATGAAGGAAGGGGACGTCATGATCGGAACTCAGGTGGCGAAGTAAGGAGAACAAACGATCAGTATGCACACTCAAACAGGTCTTTTATCCGTTGTGATGTACCGTGCGATGTGTTTACTGCAGGAAAACAGTCTGCACCTGCTATAAATTACCAAACTCTTTGATTCACAATGACTAACGATCAACAGCGGAGGTCAAAACATTGCTGGCTGATTATTCAGACACGGAAATCTGTTTTCACTCAGAATGTTTTGCAGATAAATCTGCAGGATTATTTGATCAACATGCTCTAAAAACCCTTTTTTTTTAAAAAGAAAGCTGTCTGAGACTCGTATGTTGTGCATTTTCTGCAGTTTTTAGAGGGAATTTGAGTCCTAAAAAATGTGATCTGCCACACACGGGATGTGCAGCGGTCTGGAATAACAAACACAACTGTGACAACACGTTAGATGCACGGTTGTTCTCGGCTTTGCATGATTGCTGCTTCTTCTTTGAAGTTAAATATTGTAAGGTTAATCCAAAGGATTTCACCTTATGCAGGATGGCAGCGGCCACTGAATTGTACAACCAGATAAAGTGCAGGACTTTTACTCTTTTTTGTTTTTTTCTTTTTTTTAGTAAGTTACATAGTACAAGTACAAATTTCTTTTGTCTCTCTTTATACACATCCTTCTCCAAGTATTTAAAACCTATGGCCACACCCATTTAATGTGAATCACTGGAGTGTAATTACAAGTGTGACTCATGAAAAATCATCTTTTAGTCCTAATTAACTCCTATATGCTAATTCCCATCAAGACTATATTACATTACGCCTTAACCAATAAATGAAACCATCAAAACAACTAATATTGCTTAAACAAAACAACAACTTCTTCCCTCAATCTCCTCAGGTTGCTTGGTTAGTGCCAATAAGTGCAATTGAGAACACCAGGCTCTTGTCAGAAACGCTCATAGGTGCACCTCCATGACTGCACTCACCTCTAACATGACCTCAGGGAGAGAGAGAGAGAGGTTAGAAGCAAAGCAAAAACGTATACTGAAAAGAAACCAATGCCTTAACTAACCGAATAGGATCTATTTTTAGAATATCAACACATCAACAAAAAATAAAAGGCATCAGGGTTTACGTACATAAACCAGAGCCCCTGCTTAGTGACTGGGTATCTGCAGCTCCCTCACAGACAGACCTAGATTTGACTCCCCGCACCTTGCACCTCCGGTGTGCTTCAGGCATGCTGATGCAGGATGTGGGTTTTTAATCTTTTTTTCTGCGAAAATTTATTCTCAGTATATGTGTCTGTCCTGTACGTACATAGAGTTCAGAGTTATTAGTGAAATTGCATTTTTTTTTACTTTGATTATCAAAAAAACAAAAACAAAAAAACCCCACTCAATCCAAAATGTGAAAAATATCAGTGTGAGCCTTCTACCCATTCATCTCTAGAAATGACAGATATGGCTCCAGTTAAAGAGTTTGCTGCTTTCTGCTATGTGGTGGAACTGAAGGATTAATTTAACTCTACTTTGGTTTCTTACTTTTTTTTGTGCAAATGATTTATTGTCTCTGATCTATTTGCAAGCCTGATGACTACTAAGAGTCTTTTAGAATCGTTAGTTTCTCTTAAATCATTTTCAAGGCGGCTTAATATGTATTTAGGTCTTTCTCAGACAAGTCCAAAATTTGTATGATCCATGTATTATCTGCCTTCCCTCTTCATACAATCCACCCCCACCTCCTCCCCTCCTGCTAAAAACGACCTTTTTTTCTCTCTCTCTTCTTTTGTACAGAGTAATCCAAAGCAAAAACCCAGCATTTCATGTCGGAGACCATGTTGTGAGTAGTGGTGGTTGGAGAAGCCATGTTGTCTCTGATGGGACAGACCTCATTCCCATCATGCCCGACTGGCCTCAAGATGTGTCACTGTCACTGGCTCTGGGAACCATCGGCATGCCGGGGTACGACCAACATTTCCTGGACGTGATGTAATAGGATGATTTTCATTGAAGGAGAAAATAGTTGTGGGTTTTTTTGTTTTTGTTTTTCTAAACGTGTGTTTGGGGGAAACTATCATGGAAATATGTCCACAATTAAGTAAATGAACTAGATGTTTTGTCTTGCCGGTGACATCTGGACAACTTCATGGAAACAATTACATGTTATTAGGGTCAGAAACACTTCAATGAAACTGGAGGGAAAACAAAACTGCTGCGTGCAGACTGACGTGTTTATGCCAAAAACTTTTATCAGTTGCTACAAGTACAGAATACCACTGGGTAAGATGCTGTTTGATGAGTAAACTTCTTTTCTGTACGATGGGATCTTCTAAGTTCAAGATGGTTTCATATTATGGGATTCTTAACGGCAGTGTAAATAAAGTAGTGGTGTTTATAAAGTGATTTTAGTAGAAGAAACAGCAGGAAGTTTGCATTATCAGGACTAAGAAGACTTCAGTGAAACTGTAAAATAAATGTTTTTTTAAAGCTATAGTTTATACTTCTTATCCTTTTCTGCAGACTCACAGCTCTGTATGGGATAGAGGAAGTTTTGGGATTGCAGAAAGGTGAGACCCTGCTGGTAAATGCTGCAGCTGGAGCAGTGGGCTCTGTGGTGGGACAGATTGCAAAGCTCAAAGGCTGTAAGGTGGTGGGCTCCGCAGGCTCTGATGCCAAAGTGGCTTACCTCAAAGAGCTGGGATTTGATGAGGCCTTTAACTACAAAACTGTCAGTTCCCTGGAGGAAGCTCTGAGGAAGGCCTCTCCTGATGGATATGACTGTTTCTTTGAAAACGTAAGCCATGCTCTTCATGATATCTTAATGTTTTAAATTGTATTTTAATGTGTAACTGAAGCCTCTGATTTTAGGTGGGAGGTCCTTTTTCAACTGTTGCTTTACAACAGATGAAGAACTTTGGAAGAATAGCTGTGTGTGGAAGTATCTCCACATACAATGATGGCACACCCCAGACAGGTAAAGTCTGTCACAGAACACTTTTTTCTGTTATAGTCTGAATCTTTTAGATGTTATTTTCATTTGTTGTGTGTTTAAAACAAAGTGACTCGCAGTTAGAACTGTTTCTTGTGTGCTTAATTAGTCACTAGAGGGCGACATTGTCTCTCTGAAACTTTATAAGGCTTTATTTTATTTTTTATTTTGCTTATTATTATTTATTTATTATTTATTTTAGAGGGGTTGTGAGGTAGACCATCATTTTATCATTTGTTCCCTATTTTCTTAGGACCTTATCCACACATGACCATGATCTTTAAGCAGCTTAAGATGGAGGGCTTCATGCAAAGCAGGTGGCAACACAAACATCCTGAAAGCCTAAAGAGACTGATGGCATGGTTGAAAGAGGTAACACTACTATTCTGACACTATATATAATTAGTCTTTTTTTTTTTTTTAAGGTTTTTAATGTTTACTGAAAATCAATGTGTATCATCCTCTGTGTAATTTATCTGATCTATAAATTCTGCCTCTGCAGGGAAAACTGCGTTTTCGGGAGCACATCACAAAAGGCTTTGAAAACATGCCAGCTGCATTTATGGGGTTGCTGCAGGGAGAAAACGTTGGCAAAGCCATTGTGGCAGTCTGACATCACCTTGCTTGTGGAACAGAGCAACATACTTATAACCACAATAGAACAATCATATCCTGTCACTACTGATTTTATCTTGAATGCTTTTGTGCTCAAAAATCTCCTTGATCTTACTCCATTCATGTAAAATGTGACGCATTTCATGCTTTGAAAAGTCTGATAGTTTGACTGAAACATTCTGTCCTTTTACATTTAATTTGTATAATTTCTAGAAGCATTTGCACTGTTTTCAATTTTCATACAATAAAGGTTGACCATTTTGATTAAGCTGTTATATGACCTGTACCTTGATGATCCGCATGCAGCTACACATTTTTTAAAGCTAACGTTATGAACCATGGGTTTTATGGACAATAAAGGTTACCTTCTGCAATTTAACTTAATATTGCAGACATATAGATTTTAAATGCATACTTGGGTAAAGGTGATGAAAAAAAACGGTGTGATCTCTTAGGGTCTGAAATGAGTAAGAGAAAGATAATGAACGCAATAAGTGTGATTGAGTAAAACAGATTACAAGGCATGTGGTTCGTTGACAGCTGCATGGTTGCATAGATTAGTACGTTCCAGCTAGTTGCAATCCATAAAATAGTGCAATTTAATCTTTGTACAGAAAGTTGGATTTAACAGTATGTACCACTGAGCTGGGTGACTACAGCGAAAATAAAAGGCTTCAACATGTTGCTGAAGCTGTGATGCAGGCAGAATAAATGTATGAATGTCTCTTGACCATTCTGAGAGGAATATATTGCGCGTTTTCTCGCGATATTACATCATTAATGAGACACGTTGACTCGGTCATTTACGGTAATCCAAGAATTTGTCAAGTCATTGTGACTTGAATCCGTTTCAACTCATTCCCACAAAATTTTGATTAACAAAATTATGTATTTTAAACAGTTCAATAGTTTATCTTAAATGACAGGGGTTAATAAGTTAACCATGTTTGGTAGAACAAATGTAGCAGTTTGAAAACTAAAAGTGGAAATAATTTATATTCTTTGGATAAAGAACATTTGTCTAAAATATATCTGATCTTTTTCAGATTAAATATAATTATAAGTGAAATTGTCTCCTAAGAAAGCCCATTTAAACTGTCATAGCGCAAATGTTTTGCTTCGTCTCTGATGCAATTTACGTTTTACTTTGTACACCCTGCTGTTCAGACTTCCGCCGTAGTTTTGGCGAGCTTGATCCCGCCCTCATAAATTCGCTAAGCGTTTACTGGAAATAGGGCATTTCCGAACCTCTGGGCTCCCTGTTTGTTCAACGAACCCACGTCTAAACAAAGTTAACCATGGTTCGCGAAGTGGAAAATCTGGTAAGTAGTTTTATACTGCATTCTGTAGCGTTTCTGCGGCAATATTCTGTGATTATAACACGACAGATGCGTTTGGCTTCACCAGCGACGTTCCACGCTTTTCGCCGGGACAGGCGCGCGCCTCCGCGCTCTCCCGCTCGTGACTCGCTCTCCTGCTGAAGCACGTTTTTCTAGTCGCTTCTTTTTCTAGTAAGCGGTGTTATCCATCTGAACTAACCACGTGCTATTAATTTACATCCAGAAAGCCAAAGCTGATCAGCTTCGCGTTTTCTTGGGAATTCCTGGTAATGATAAGTCACCGTTACTATGCGCGAGACTGGTGGACTTTGCCATGTTGCGACTGGGTGCCATATATTAAAATACTCAAGAACGATAATGCGGATCAGGTTCCTGGCTCGTTGGTTAAAACACGAGGGTGGATGGAGCTGCTTTTGTTTGTGCTTATCGTGGGAAGCGACGCTCCAGCAGCTGAAACAACTTGTAGCTAACACCAGCACCGAACATAGCGTGGAAGCGACGTGGGCAGCAGGCCCTGGCTGCTCACTGCAAGACTAGAAGAGGAAGGTAGGGACCTCACACATCTTAGTACGGTTATACTAATAACGCAGGGATTGATTCATTATATGTAGCTCATCGCTAGTTTCTACCATAACAAGGCCCCGGTAGGCGAGCAGCAGCCCAATCGACAGCAAGAACTGGGTCAGAGTGCAAACGATGTCTTATTAGCCGCCGCTTTTCTCCAAAGTGTCTTACAACAGTCTGTCGTGTATGTACTGTAGCGCTAGAACGGAGTTTAAGTCAATGGATCTCTTAACAGGTGATTAAAAACAACTTTTTTTGTCTCTCAAATTTTTCAGGATGACTTCAATAAAATCCTTGCGGAGGCAGGAGACAAGCTGGTGGTCGTGGACTTCACGGCTACCTGGTGCGGCCCCTGCAAACAGATTGGCCCGGAGTTTCATGTGAGTATGAATGATTGCGATCTCATGTCAATACCAGCCGAGTTACTTTTTAGCGAACATCAGGGATAAGTTATCGACAGGATGACGGGCAGAAAAAGCAGATTATTTGAAATAAACCTCTGACAAATGCGTGTTTTTTTTTTGTTTATTTTTCTTTTTTTAAATGAAAGCCTCTGGGACAAATATTTCTGTATATGCCCTGAAGTAACTTTTTCCACCCTAAAGGCTTAAAATCATCTGTTTGAAGTGGAGGCTTGTTGCTGGGGTAACCTCCTTTTGTTTTTGCTATTCCCTCCTCACAGATGAAGCGCCTGCCTCGCTGGAAAATATGATAGATCTGTATCCCTTAAAAATTTGCTTAGTTAACAAACTAAGAGTCCATGTTTGAAGACTAGTTTTGGCTCCTTACCTACTACTGCTCTTGAACAGGAGCACATCTTTCCCCACTATTGCAGCGTCTGTTATGTACACCTTTTGGGTTAATACTGATTTAACTCTTGCAGAAATTGTCAGAAGATCCTGATAACAAGAACGTAATTTTCCTGAAGGTGGATGTGGACGAAGCTGAGGTAAGTCTGCACTTTGATTTATCTTAATATTGTTTATTTTGTTGTAAGCTTATAGAAACGTATAAGTTTACTGTAACACCTGAAAGTTCAGATATCTGATGTCTTTACAGCTTTAAACAGGGGTTAAATAAAACTGAATAAAGTTTTATTTTTTCTGGGTTTTGGTTTTATTTTGTTGTCAAAAATAAATTTTGGCTGTATAATTTCTCCCTTGTGTAAAACTGTAAGGGAATCCTGTTCAGTGACAGAGGAATGAAAGGAGGTGTTTGTTTAGTTGCAGTCACGCCCCTACATACTCCACTAAAACTTCTCAAGGCCCCGATTACAAAATTATGTAATTGTGAAATCGAAATTGTGTTATCGAAAACCAAATGATGTAATTGTGTTCTTGCTGGAAGTAATGAAGGACTCTTATCAATAGGGCTGGGGCCATATGCTTTCCTCCCAATTTTGATTCCGTAACGATTTTTCTTTCCTGACGATTTGATTTAGACTCCTATTCTCATGATTCTTCAATATTGCAGATTTTTGTCAGGAACAAAAAATTTTTTGCTATTGTTTTTTTTTTCTTAATTTCGATGAGCAAAAAAAACAGTAGCCAGACCAATGTTCTGCCAACGTAGTACCTGACAAGTAAAAAAAGCTAAATTCAAATAATATAAATTTAAGAAAATATATTTTTAAAAAAATTGCATTTATTTGAAATTTTTTTAAAAATAAGATTAAAAAATTATGTAATAAAAAAATCCCGATATTCAATAAAATTTTCCCACCCCTATTTCTCGACTTATCGGGCTGGCCAAATTTTTTTCTTGTTGGAACCGAGAAGTGTTGCGTGATTGGACGTGCGAGGTGGATTTAAATGACAAGCAAGCTGCTTCTTAGGAGTATGAAATGTCCTGATGAAAAATAACTTTTTTCTTTCCCCCTTGGGGCCTTGAGAACAAGAACAAATTCCTTCCTTCTTGTGGAAGATAAGACAAGCTTAAAGCAATGTGATTTATCTATAAAATCAATTTAACTGGACTGTGGATCTGCAATCTGTGGATCAGGTGACAAGTGAAAAAGCTGAATTTTCCTGCTCTTACTAAACTGCACAATCAGAGAAAAACTTGCTCCAATTATTAAACTTGTTTTTGATCCAGTTAAAAAATATATATTTTTTCCTGGAAAAACATCTTGCTGATGTTTTTTAAATTAAAGTTTTGTATTTTTTCAGGGCAGTATTCAATTGGAAGTTTTATATTACCATGGCTGTAAAATCCAAAATATGCAATTTGAAGATGATCCCACTGAAAAGACCCAGTAACCCTGAAGTCAGTAAATCTAATCAAAAAAAAAAAAAAAAAAGTAAATCTTATTTTTTCTCCCTCCCCCTCCAAGGATGTGAGCAGCCACTGCAAAATTAACTGCATGCCCACATTCCACTTCTACAAGAACAAAGAGAAGGTAAGACCAAAGGCCGCCTCAGATTTCTTATTCATTCTCACATCAAGCTTAAGTTGATTCATTTTAAAGATTCACATCATCTCCTCACTCTTATTTTGGATTGCGGATTTCTCTTTCGCTCTTCTCTGCCAATGGGGTTAACTTCCGATCAATAAGGGAACGCTCTTACTGGCTGATCAGAATCCAGAAGTTAACCCCATTGACGGAGAGAGTGTCACGCCAAAGCTAAAAATTAGCCGCTTTCGCTAACTGAAATGGCCTGGACTCATACATATGATATCAATGAGTCATTAATTTTTATGGACTTTCCCCCTTTTACCACATAATATATCGTGTAGAAACCTTTTTTCTTAGAAAGAAAAATGGTTCTTTCTAAGAAAAACCATTATAAGATCAGGTATATATCCTTAAGGGGCTTTGGATAAAACCGGCTGCTAAATGACTATAGAATAGGTTTATTTTCACTCTGTAAATATCTTTATACATGAATCTTGCACATAATGGGGAACAATTTTGAACTTTTGAACTGCTTTAATTCAGTCTGGGTGTACTATTAAAACAGTCAAAGTTCAAGATTACATAAAATGTTTGAGGTACACTGAATGAAACTTGCTCTTGTTTTTTGTCTTTTTTTATTTATTTAATGCTCTTTCTGTCCTGTCTTCCAGGTGTTTGAGTTTTCTGGCGCCAACTTGGCAACACTGAAAGAAAAATTAGCTGATCTTAGATAGACGGAAGCCTCCTTGACCAATCCACACTGTCAAACACAGTAGAAGCTGTTCTACCCCTTGAAAATGCCTGAAAAGCTATTCCAGTTTAATTTCATGCATGACATCAAGTCTTCTGTCCACTCTGGCAATAATTTATTCCACTCATGTGATGTTAACATTGTCCTGTTAGTTCAGTGTGTGCATTAACTGCCTTAAAGACCAGTTAAATACAATTCCAACCTGATGACCACTTTTTACTGTCCTGATTAATGGCTGTACCTTCTAACGATGTATGCTGGATGTTAAACAAGGTGGATTAATAAATGAGATACTCACACTTTGTGTCATTACTTTTAAAAATGGATGAAAGACAACAGGACTTCTGATGCGGGGCTGGAAAAACCCCTGCTCCACAGCTTTAACCCATATTTTATGCTTTAATAAAAATGTGAGAATAGTTTACACATATACATTGGACCATCACATCAATAGTTTTTACACATCGTACAAGTATATAGCAGCAAATGTTTAATACTGTTGAGTCTCTATATGAAAAAATACAGCTTTATTTTACAAAATGGTTCTTGCTTTGCAGAGATGAGTGAATGGTTTACAAGTGTGTCAATTTAAATATACAAGAATTCCCTTCATAAGATGATTCACATGGAGGAGACTGGGACCTTTAGAAGTGGTAGTAGACCGATTTCCTCTTCCTGCAAAAACAAGAAGCTCATTAACTCCCTGGAAGTCTGGCATTAAGCCTCCAAATTTTTTTAATCATCTAGTTTCACACTGAGACGTGCTAAATAACTTTTTTCAGTCCCTGAGACCACTGGTTGCCAAACCTTCTGAGCGACGACCCCTATGATGACATTGGTGTTCATGACCCTGATGAGAGTTATTATGTATCAGATAAGGCTTGAAAACAGTCTGTCCTCATAAGGAAGATTAACACATTAATGCATAAATCCACATTAAAGAATTGAATTAAAGTGTTAAATTTCAATTTATCTCTTTGTTAATGGTTTAAAAAAATAATTTATTTGATAAATATCTTATATATTTTTCACAATAATTAGGTGATCCTCCTGAAATGATCTTGCGACCCACAAGGGGGTCACAGCCCACAGTTTGGGAACCACCATTCCTAGTGGCCTTTAAACTGACCCAAACAAGATAATTAAAAAGTATGAGCAGAATAACTTTTGGTCTGATTAAACCCAAAGCTTGAGGTGTGTGTGTTTGCAGGATGACTTCGGGAAGGAAAACCAATTGTTACTAATGTAATAACAGTTAGTCAAATCCTTACAGAATTTTCTGGTTTTAAAACTTAACAATGATCATATTTAGGCTTTTAAAATTTCTTTAAGGCAATTTTTTTTAGAGTGAGTGTGTGATCACCTGGAGCAGTCATGCCCACTCCAGCCTGGACTGCAGCTACATTTGTTCGGCCTGATGCATCTGCCTCCATTCAGGCAAGGCGACGAACACACAGCTGTGTAGAAACCATAAAACAGCACAATCATCACTCGTGTGGCTACTTGCAGAAAATTCTGATACTTATCACCAGGTTCTTTGTAAAAAATTAAATCAAAACCAAAAAAGAAGAACATATCAGAGCGATATACATGAACTCACCAGTGTGACAGCGTGTGCCAGTCCACCCAGTGGGACACTCGCACTGGTAGGGAGCCACACAGCGTCCTCCGTTCAGGCACGGCAGGATGCAAATAGCTGTTATCAGAGGAGAGACAAGTGGAAACAGGATGTGAATTTACAGTCACAGATATGTTGCTTTGCTGAGATCAAATCAAGATACTTGTGACTGCAGCCAAAACATCCCTGTAAATGTTTTATTTAATAGCTTCAGTCAGTTCTCGTATAAATTAGTATCTTATAATCAAAATTATTTTATCCTCTTAATACATTTTTATCAGAAAGTTCATAGATAACCCTGAGGTAACGTTTTATTTTTATAATGTGTTCAATGTGTTTATGTGTCAGGATGCTAACATTTTCTATTAAATACTCCGTAGACACTTTCCTCTTATTAAGACCTGAGCAACAAATTTCAGATGATCTCCAGAACCATTATAACGTGTAGGTTTGAGCTTGTTTTTACAGATTATCCATTTACTTCATTGACTCCAGCTCACAGAACTGGAAAAGTACAAAACCAGTCTAAAGTCTGAGTGCAAAGCAAATCTAATGAATGAAAACAAGTGCAATCCTGCTATATGAGCAAGCTGCCTTCAGAACAAGTCTGGATTCATTCCTAAACACTACGGTGTTGAATCACCTCTTTCTGTGGAAAACTGGTTTCTGTGGGTTTCCAGCTCTGTATGTGTAAAGCTTCCAGAGATTTCTGAATCTTTTAAACATGTTTAGTAAAAGATGAGACCTTCAAAGCCTCTTTGGATTAAAACCAGTCATATTACAGAGTGTTTGATGTTTAACTAACCTAATTATTCCCATCACGGGCTTTTCTAGCAATACATAATTTTCTTAAAACTTTTAAATCCAAAATGAACATCAGACTTTTGATATTCTGTCTTTGTATCAGTTTAAAGAGCATTTAGGGAGTCAATCCACTATTATAGTTCCTGCCACACCTTGCACACAATGCAGTTTAATATGCAGAAAAGCAGGTAATAAAAAGAATAATACTGTGCTTTCTGCTTACAAGGAAGGAAACAGTTTAATCCTTCTTTCATTAACTGCTCTTTATTATTACATTTAGGCTTTCCGTTTCTTTTTAAGAAGAAAAAGTAGACTAGGTCTATTCTGAGCTGTGAGGATGACTTTTAAAGGTAGATGAAATGAGAATGTCTTATTTTCTTAGCCGTGAGCAACCTTCTGCCCGTCCATCCTGACTCTTTGTGCCCTATTGTCTGCTAAAAACCGGCTCAGCAAGCGCCTCTGGATACCTGGATTAGATGAATCATTCTTTTTCGGTCAGTCTGGCATGTAAGGATCATGTTGTGGGCGTTCGTCTGGAGTAACTGTGTCAACACAGATACTCTATGTTTAAATACTTACGCTCCTCGCAGAGTCGGCCCATCCAGCCCTCGGGGCAGGCGCAAGTGTTGGGCCGCTGACACACGCCTCCGTTCTGACAGTGCAGCCAGCACACCGCTACGGTAGCAGACACACACATACACAAGAGTACTGTGTTAAATTTGGTGTATTCATCACACAGACCGAGAATTAATCAGTGAACTCCCTTCCCGGTAAAATAAGGAATCAGCTGTCATCAGTTTCATGTTACGTCTCTGGGACATCTGGAGCAGCTCTGGGCCATGAAACCTCATGCACACAAGCAAAAGCCGAACTCATGCAGCACTTCGACGTTCTCAGTAACACCCAGATGATGTAAGAGTGCAGACAGAAGAGAAAACAAACTCAGCAGTGTCTGAGGAAAGCCTGGACCCAGCCCTTGTTTTTTACATGTAGAACGTTTAAATTTGAATTTCATGTTGCATGGGACTTTTTCTTGTATGAAACTCAAACAGACTAGATTATATGGTTTGTTGGCTGTCTGCAGCTACTGATAAACACAGATGCCCATAAGTTCTAATAAAAGCATGAACAGGCATTTTTATCTATTCATTTAGAAGTAATTCCAAAGGGCAAATTTAAACATATGTTTGATTAATTTTATCAAAGTTAAAGTGACGTCTTAGCAGAATTTTAGCTTGGT
>JBBDHI010000005.1:11906646-11924044 GCA_037177115.1 Craterocephalus stercusmuscarum | reverse complement strand
ATTATTTAATTATATATAGTTTTTTATAACATAATTTATATAATTTATAAGCTATCACAAACAAAGAAAGGGAAAAATGATAATTTCATGGTTTATCCTCATCTACTCTGTATTGTTTGTTAGTGGATTAGATTACAAATAAATTAATAGTCCTAGTCAGACACACTTACTGGAGCAGTGTTGTATCGTCGTTGCACCAATAATCGTTGTAGTTCCGTAAAAAGGACATGAGAGGCAGTAAGAGCGGCCGTGTTCAGGCTGGTAGTAATCTCTAGGACAAGGATAACAAGGAACCAGACCGGTGCGGGAGAAATGACCCGCTGTGCAGGGAACTGCAGGGGGGAAATTAAAGAAATTAAAGATGGTGATATGCAAAAATGAAGCCAAATATTCTAAAAAAAAAAAAGAATTTTCTGGAAAATGTGTTGAAAATAAGTTATCTATGTATTCTAAGTAGAGGACTTTTATCTAAAATATATGTTTCCAAGTTTATCCAGCCAATTTCCACAGGCAATCAACACTTCCAGATAGGAACATGTTATATTTGAACTTCAGCGCAAAATAATAATAATAGAAACACTTTCCTTTGAAGCCAGTAAAATCTTGGCTTTCTTCCTGACTGGCATTTCTGAATCCCTCAAGTATAATTAGGATTAGTCAAAGTAGAAAGCAGGTTGTGAACTTTGAACTGTTAAACTGCATCACCTCCACACTCTGTCTCGTCCACGGCTCCTCTGGTGACCGTAGAAGTTTCATCAGGACAGACCAAACACTCTCTGGCGCCAAAAGCAGGCTGGAAGTGACCCAGTTGGCATGACTCGCAGATCTCCAGGCCGTTCAGAGAGTGGCTGCCGGGTTTACACTGCCCTGCATGCACACAGCGACCGCAACAAAAAGAAACAGACAGGAAATAGACTTTTACATTACATCAACTTTCAACATACAGTGCCTTTAGTATTCATTTATATCCAATCACATGAATAAAACATGCTCATCTTTTACAAACACAGAGACAGAAGACTGTTTTCATGTTCTAGAAACACACCTTTGCACTCAGTGACGCTGCGGGAGTGCAGGTAGGCTGTGGAAGTTCCCTCAGGGCAAGACTTACACTCCAGCTGTCCCTCCTGATCCTGGTAGGAACCCAACCAGCAGCTCTCACACTCATTATACTCCAGAGAAAAGTACGTTCCCACTGGACACTGGACTGCAAGAGCACTTAGATTTAGTCATTTACATAAATCTTACAGAGTATCATTAGACTGTCCATTTATCCTGTTGCTAAGGAAGCAAACTCTAGTACACATAATCAATCGTACTAAATTAATTAAGGTGTGTGCACTCATTTCCTCCCACTCACCACACATTCTGCCTTTAAGCACGGAGCCCGGCCTGCAGAAGAGAGAGGCCTTCCTGCTCTCCAGGGATTTGGGATCAGCAACGATCATCTCCGAGGATACGTGGAAACTGGACAGCGGCTGCTTGGCCAGCGTTCGCTTCAGGCGATTTGTAAGCAGCTCGAGGGTCCGCAAGAGCCTTTTCTGATTGGCCACTTCCACTGAGTCATTCCTCGACAGGGGCAGAGGGATGCTTGCTGGGAGAACGGCCAAAGTTTAAAGGACTGGAACAAAGAGACGTCTCACGGCAAATACCATCATCAACATGCACTTCCGACTCTCTCCTGTCGTGTATAAAGGTAACAACTCTCAGTAGGGATGTAACGATACAATGAAAATCGATTGAAAGTGTTTTAAATGGCAATCAATGTAGACAAAAGCAAAAATCAATTTGCATGCAATGCATCAATGCAATCAGTGCAGATGATGTTCAAAACAATTTAAACTTCTATTGTTTATAAAATGATTTGTGATCATTTCCATATCTATAATTACTTGTTCAATGTTAAGTTTTGTTAGTACAACAGGCAATAGTAGGTCAGTTTTAAACAAGGGAGAAAAAGACAAATATAAGAAAAAGACAATTCATTTGGCCACAAAGTAACTAAAACTAATTTTGTTGTAAAAAAAATCGAGATCTTAAAATCGAGAATTGAATCGAATCGTAGCTTGAGTGAATTGTTACATCCCCAACTCTCACTAAAGTGAACACAGAAAATCAGAGCTGTCCTACCTGTGATGTTGAAATAGATCTGGATTTTCTGGTCTCTGGTGGGACCAGTGATCTTTTTGTGCCTCTTGGTGCGGTGGCGAGGCTGCATGGTGCCGTCTCGCTGTCGGCTGGGCAGCTGCCGGGTGCCTGTGGCAAA
Source organism: Craterocephalus stercusmuscarum (assembly GCA_037177115.1). Taxonomy (NCBI): domain Eukaryota; kingdom Metazoa; phylum Chordata; class Actinopteri; order Atheriniformes; family Atherinidae; genus Craterocephalus; species Craterocephalus stercusmuscarum. The sequence continues at coordinate 11,921,778 of JBBDHI010000005.1, read as the reverse complement.
GCCTGACTCAAAGTAGGCATAGTCCTGTCCGCCCTGAGGACCCCAGCTGTTACTCCACCCCCCTGGTGCTGCCGAGTTTGAGGAGAGAAAAAGTCAGAATGATGAGCTGATAAAGATGCTTTACATTAAATATGGGTGGGATGTTTGCTTATTAGTGCAATCAAATCTAACCAATAGAAAATCCATTGTCATAGTCATAATTGTACTCCAGACAGTGACCCTGTGACATCACTTCCAGCTTGCAGGTGACGTCATCACTGCTACAAATGTTGGGAAGCTATGGAGAGGAAGAAAACATACCACACATTAGAGCCGGTTCACAGCTCAGCAGGGTGTGTGTGCGTACAAGTCCTCACCATGCCCCCGAGCTTGGCGCTGAAGTTCCCTGCAAACGACTTGACCAGATCTTCATCATCGCATCGAGACGCTTTAAAGAGCATCTCAAACGGCTTGAACCCGTTGTTTGCTACACGGTTAACTGGAGGAGAGATGAGAGGATACATACAGGACCTGACTTCATGTGTGCTGCTTTCAAAGTACGTCACAGGTCTGATATACATCTTAGTACACAAAATAAGCTGTAAGGATTTAAAATGTGGAATCAGATCAGCAGGTGCTGCGTTCACCTGAGCAGTCGGGTCTTTCCGGGGAGTAGGGTGGCTTCCACACACCGTTGTAGGCGCAGAAGTAGCTGTGCACGGTATCCTGAGTGAAACTATAGCCCTCCTTACAGTGAAGAGTACAATTAACACCCTCCTCTTCTTCAGAGCAGATGAACTCTCCATTCACGGGGACATACGGTTGGTCACAAGTCATGCCTGGACAAGATACAGCATAATGTTGCTATCATTATTTAACTAAATAGACTAAATCCACAGGAAATGCATTTTTACACATTAAACCTTTAAGTGTAACTTTACTGTCTGATAACGCAGTTTGTTTCAATGTCTAATCTCATGGTTGTATCACAGGAAATATCAACGTATTCGGTTTAATCCCAATCACATACAAATAAATGTATCAGAAAAAAGATGGTAAAACACCAAAAATTGTTTATTTTTCTTGTATACTGTATAACGTTACTAGGTTTGGTCCTCAGGGCTGCCATAAATAAAGCCGTATCAAAAGAATAAATACTACCAGGAGAAGAACAATAACGTATATCCTGGACAAATTTAAATAGAAGGACAAGACTTGCTAACATATAAAATCAATAAAAATNNNNGATTTAATAAAAATTAGAAAGTTATGCACTTGGTGAAAAGATGTCTAATTTATTCGCTAATTCCTACTCGCTGTATGAGTTAGAGGATCACATAGTTGGCTCATCATCACTTTAAAACCCTACTAGGGTGATTTTCAGTCACTGCTGAAGCACAGTTTAACACTAGCATGTATTCATTTGACCTACAGAAGGAATTTCAACCATTTTCCCCAAAAAGAGAAATAAATACTAAATACTTTGAGAAGTTTGTGTTTTGACTTTAAGTTCTGGTAAGATGAATCATAGTACACATCACATCTGTTTGAAGTTATAAAGAACAAAATAATAGATCTGCCATACTTCCACAACACTTAATATATAATAGTAATAGTAGATTATAAAGTGAACTAGAAAATATGTTGTATTTGATGAATTGTTGTATTATTTTTTATCTGCATGACAGATTCAGGCCTATTTGGTTGCAGGTCATTTTTCTCTTGACGCGATGCATTTTGATATAGACCGCACTATGGACTGAGCAGAGAGTAGTTTCAGACGCAGTCACTACATTACCTTGCACCGTTATGGTAAGGTTGCATGTGCGGCTGTTTCCTGCTGCATCGGTTGCGATGTACTGGACCACCGTCTCTCCAACTGGGAACAGAGAGCCTGGAGTATGGCTGCTGGTTACTGTGAGGCGACCACCTGACAGAGAAAACCAGAAATTAAGCCAACTGATCAGATCAGAAAATTATCCCTGTGAGGGGCAATTTGTTGTGCAGCCAGAAAATGACAATGACACCACATTCAATAAATATAAAACTAACAACAATAATAACAATAACAACAAAGCAATCACGCAGGCTAATTCAGCATACACTATTCATTGAGCCAATGGAAGCTGGAATAAATTAATTTTTTAGTCTATTTGTCCGGCACCGTGGTATAGCATACCGGCGACCAGAGGGCCTGTATTCATGGGACAAGCGGCCGGGTCGGGTCAGCAACGACAGCTTTAGCTTTTCTAATACCTCTGGTCCTGTACAGGACAGAGAGCTCCTTAAAGCTGACCCCTGCTAACCTGCTGCATCTTGTCATGATGCTGTTTAATCTATTTTTATCCTTCAAGGTCAGAGACCCCGACCAGCAGATAAAAGAGAAGGTTAAACAGATTCAATAAAACAAGAATTAAACATCTTCATAAAAGTATTGAAATAAATCAGCCACTAGTGCTCTGATTGGAAATTAACATCAATATCACAAATGTGAAACCGGCAGCTGGTCAAGTACTGCAATTCTTTATTAAAATTAAAGCAATAAAAGGTTTTTCTGGTGTGTGTCAAAGTTGACATGAATGGTAGAAAAACTTATGATTTCTAAAGATCTTAAAGAATGTACAAACTTTAATATCAAGATAGTTTTTGCCCTGTTTCCCCTGCCACTCACTGTGGGTTTGCTAAAAGTACCAGATCATCCTGAGAAAAACGTTTTGCATAGAAATCCTGTAGAGGGCAGTCTTGAGCCAAACTTAGTTTTTCTGGATTAATGAGTAAACAATAGTATCCAGTAGACAGTTGAAAGTTCTCTGAATGTCTTCAAGATAATTAGAAAGTGATGGAGATGGAAAAAGCAGCTGTCATGCGAGGAGTTTGCTGGGGGTTTTAAACAAAGAACAATGGGAATATGTAGGCGAGGATGGCGGATGGAGGGGAAAATGAGAGATCGGCCTTTTGTTCAACGCCAGTCCAACTCCTGCATTAACAGTAGCAAAGTCGTTCCAAGACAGCTGACACACGTCTGGCCTGCTGGAGTCTCCCTTTATATTTAGCCTGCGCGTGTGTGTTTGTGTGTGTGCGCCTAACGAGTCATGACTATATATATAGCTGGCATCAGGGTGTGGGCCTGGAAAAACAAAACATTGACGTCGAAAGAGTGCTGGACTGACGTTGTGTGGACCCGAAGCAGCCGCAGCAGCCTGTTATTACAGAGCGTGGTGGGTGTGTGAGTGTGTGTGTGTCTGATGGGGGTGCACCTCTGCACACAGGTGGGGAATGATTACTTAGTCTTGGTAGTGAGTGAAAAATTAAATTTGGGGCCCATGCCTGTCTGAGTTTGTGAACCATCAAAATATGTGTTTATGTATGGAGCCAGAGTTACATGTGCCCCGCTGAATAAATCTGCTGTGTTGCCAGAGCCCCTCGAGAAGTCTGTAATATTTTGTCTTTGTGGTGGAATAACCTTCATAGACTCCTCTTTAAGATAGTCAATGACTCCCTCATAACAACAGCAGCTGCTCGACGCTGTCCTGTGGTCTCTGAAATAAGACATCTGCCTCATTGAGCTCCAAGTGAGCTGCATCACACAGATTTTTGTGTATTAACCTTAGTTTCTACGCATCATTATTCCACATTTCTTCTTATTTTTGATATTTTTTGGGTGGTTCCTCTGCTACATATTCCCAATCCCATGTGTCCCCCCTGTCATGTTGACGGCCCCCCAGTTTGAGAACCGCTGACCAAACCACTTAAGTGACTTGATCCAAATTACGTTTCATGTATCCTGTCAGAAATATGTCCATTAACTCCCTTTTTTCCAAACCTTTAGTCTTTAGTCTCCTCATCTTTTTCCAGATATCTTTTCTTTTAATAGCCACCTGTATGTCCTGCACACATCACAGCACAGTTTAGCGGAAGTCCAGAAAAGTATTTTTGGCATCTAAGGTCCAGTTGCACAATGATTGACTAAAAGCGTGCACAGACCAAGGCAAATATGCATTTCTTAGACCATTGTTTTAACCAGGTACCTAAGCATATACATGGTCCATTTTTAGATAAAGATAATCATTCCCATATAGAAACCATGCTTAATTCCCAATTTATTAGAGATGGGAAGGAAACCGGCTGCAAAAGAAAAAAATAATGTTTTGAGCAGGTTCAGAGAATAGAAACATGTTTCATGCTATAAGCTGTAGATACGAAAATAAAAACTTTAAAATAGAAAAACAGTAGATGAGTCTACAGGACTTCAAACTGCAGCTATTTAGTCAAATTGTGCGACTCAATTCTGCAATTACGTGCACCTTTGTGACTTTAAAATATCTTTAATTTGTTACCATACTTCAATATCTCATAAAATACCCAAAGAGAATAAGCATGCGCATTAATGTGTCCTATGAGAGGTAATCTGGATACAGGCCTCTTGTCAACCTGTGTTGGGTCAGAGAGCAGCTACGTGTTGCCTTCAAACCATCGGCTGACCTGCATCTTACAGTACAAACCCACATTTCTGTGGACAACAGGATGTGGAATGAGCAGGTGATATTGATTATTAAAAAAACCCTCCCGACATGAAACATCTGCACAGTTTACTGTAGCCATTGAAAACATGTTTTTTAACTGGGGCAGGATGATAAAGGGAGATACACAGATAGAGCTGCAGAGTGCCAACCAATCAGTAAAATTCAGGAACAGCCACCATGTGCTACATTGATAGGGCAAATTCAATTTTTAAAATAAGAACAACCTTTGTGAAACTGAATGATTTTTTCTGTATATACACTTCTATATACAGTATGATGTTTGGCTAGGTCAAACAAAACGTGTGGAGGCGTGGTTTGCAGCAGGTATGAGGGATGTGAATTCTGCGTGTCAGAAAGTTTAGCTGATGTTTAGGACATCAGCTAAACTTTCTGTATAGAGCAAGCCATGGTTTTGTACGTACTTTACACATCTTTTACTCAGCTGCTCCATGGTAACTGTACAGCCTCCAGCCTGGTTGCTGGGAGTCTGATTTAGATCTGGGTTGTTGTGGTCGAATCAAAGTACAGTATATAATGTTCATTTAAAATTACAATACTCAGCCCTGATTTTTTCCCCCCAAATACTTTCTACAGATTAAACCTCAGATTTGAACTTTATTATAACAAAAAGAAAAAAAAAACATTTAAGTTTTAAACCTCTACATTAAAATAAATGTCATCTCCACCAAGAAAATGATGAACACAGTCTTGTTTAAAAGAGTCTCTCTGACTAGAAAAGAGAATATTTGCATTGAGTATTCCAGCAGTGTATGTGTTCACATAATTATAGAAATCGGCGTGTGAAATATGGATGGAATGAGTGCACTTTTCCACAAAAGAATATTTCTCATAGCAATAACACCTGTGGCTTTCCACAGCCTGCATCTGTTTTAACAGTAATGACATTGGCAGACACTGTAGCTGCTTCTTCTGTCCACTAGTCCTATTCTCTCCCTCTTCCGTTTAAACCCAGATGCTCTAATGTCCAGGATCCGCCTCCCTCTCTCTTTTATTCACACATACGCACATACTTCCCCTCCTGATCCCAGTTTTCCTATCATTCCTTGGAAAGGATCCTGTTAAACCATCATCAGCAGAGACTGAAGGGTGGAGCAGAGTGGAACGGATCTACAGAGACGGCGACCAGACATACCTGAGTTGTCGGAAAACTGCGGCACGTCCCAAACAACTGGTGTCTCTGTGTCCTCGGCGTGGACCGTCGGCGGCGACCTGCACCTGTCAATCACCGGGGGCTCCGTATCTGGAAAAGGAGAAAATGGTTTTCTATAGGAACGGTCAGAGCATGGTGATCAGACAGAAAAAAACACGATTACCTCGGCACATTGTATTAAACTGCTACCGTACAAAGACTGAAGCAGATGCTAAGAAGAAAAAAAAAAAAGACAAAGTTGGTAGCAGCGTGCTAGGCTATGATCTGATTCTTTAAGTCAGGGGGCACAAGTTAAACACATGTCTCTAATAAAAAACCACAACGTTCCACCGCCATAATAACACATGGAAATGTTCACGGCTACCATGCTTGAGGTTTTTCCCCCGACTGCAGTGATTACTAAGCGGCAGACACGAGACACCCTCGTTTTTCACTATCTACAGCAATGATATTTTGGCACCTGCCGGGACAGACATACTTCCTCACTGGTGACTACGTTGATGAAATCATAATTTACTCTTGCAAACCCAGAGGGAGAAAAAAACAAACAGATGGTGTATAATGAAGGACACAGAGGCTGTACTACAAGCGAAGGACCACTGGCTCATTTTGCACATATTATTATCATTCTTTCCCCCTAACCCTTAGACTTTCTTTGTTCCAGAAAAGACATAAACACTTATCCAAACAAAGAAATCAAAGTTTAATCTGTGGAACTGCATGAGTGGTGGAACCAAAACCTTTCCAGCATTTCACACAAAAATGTGCCATTGGAGACGTGCCACAGGCCACATACACTATCCATTGCAGGCTTTGATGCAGTCTCCAGAAGAATGAGCTCACCGATGACAGTGACTGTGAAGGAGCAGTTGGCCTCGTTCCCGGAGCGGTCGGTCGCAATGTAGGTGATGGTTTCCTTTCCGATGCGGAACAGCTGAGGGGGACTGTAGATGGGTTTCACCTGCACGGCTACCTGCAGACACGAGTCAAGCAGAATATTCACACATTCTTTTCTTCGTAAAACTAAAATATTTAAAAATTAATTATTTTCTCAAGTTTCCCACCTCTTCTTTGGAGTTGTCGGTGGGAACTGGGATGTTCCAGCTGACATTAGCAGTGCCACGCCGCTCGTCTGTCTCTGCAACGATGTCTTTGGGGCACTGGAGCCACGGCGGCTCGGTATCTAAATGCAGCAAAGAAAGAAAAAAAAACAGAATAGAGTCATATGTGTGATTTAAATAATTAATTATAGTCCAGCAAATTAAACCAGATCCAAATGTTACAGATTCCATCACATCCTGGAAACAAAATGACCTCAGTCTGCTCCTTGTTATCAGTGATGGAGCAGCAGTGTGATGTTATCTGACCTCTGATCTCTTTAATCATGACACGTCACACGCTCTTTATTGACAATGATCCCATCAAAGACAGAAAGCACCAGGATGGAGAGACCCGACTGATGGTGGGGGTCTTTTTTACTCCATAACCTCCCTGTAAAACTAGAGTTTGACAAAAAAAAATGTGAAAACGAGCGAGAACATAGCTGATAAACGGGGAACATAATACTTTAACACAGTGGTTCCCAAAGTGGGGGGCGGGACCCCTAAGGGGGGCTCAGACATATGTCTGGGGGGGCGCAGATAGGTTGAATAACCTAGCAAAACTGCTGCTTTGCTAGCAGTTTTCCACTTTGCACTGCTAGCAAAACATGGGCACATTTTTTATAGTATGTGTCCCTGAGCTTGATCAGGTGACGGTCCTGATCAATGGTGGTTTACTAAGAGAGATCACAGTCTGAAATTTTGACATGGTTTTAAACAAAAGTAACAAAGTATCAGCCGATAAACTCAAGACTGCTTCATGGCGCTTTTCTTCATGTTTCTGTGTACGCATCGGGTGCATTTGGTTGTGTGATGGGGGGCCTTGACTTTGTTGTTGATGAAAGGGGGGCCCAACACAAAAAGTTTGGGAACCACTGCTTTAACACCTTATATCCCGATGCAGTTCAGCGTTGAGACCAAGCTGTTCATGTACTTACAGGATTGTGGAATATAAATATTTACAGTTATTTAGCTAAGTGGAATCTAAGTGGAGAAAAAGGTAACGACATTAAGGCACCATCTGAAGCACTGCAGCATCATTCTCGGGAGTTTAACCATCAACCAGAAAGTTGCAAAAGCAACCATCAACAATACTCACCAACAGAAAAATTATTTAAAGAAATAAGTCGTATTTTCCAGGTAATATGATCAAATTGGGATGGATACATTTTTTATAGCATATTTCAACCCTTTGAATTCATATTCAAAGTTAAAATTGCGAGGTCGCAACTTCTTGGAGGGACTGAATTAACTTGTACCCGCATGTGAAAATGAGCTATCGCGCTTGTAAATAAGTAATATTGCACATTTGAAGTTTGTTAATCACGGGTTATACTGGGTTTTCTATTATCCTTTCAGTAGATACACAGCAGAAACTGAAACTGTTGTTTCCCAGTTCACAAAATGTGCGATGATGCAAACTGGAATGAGCCCAGTAAGAGGTGGTCGGAGGACACTGGCAGATTTCAAGTAACATACTTGCTCCATGAAGGTAATTTGACACTGCTTTGCCTTTTCTCTTGCTTTGAGTGGTTTAGACAGCCTCAGCCTATCTGTGGTTGTATTAGTGAGGAAAACAATTCCAGGAAAACTTCAGATCTTTCCGAACAAGTTGGGAGTTGTGTTGGGTTCATGAGTACCCACCGGCGAAACGCAGTTCCGGCCTAAATACTTACCTTTGAGGCCAAAGCCTGTTAGTGGAAGTCCTGGTCATCAAACAAGTGGTTTAACATGAACATATTTCAATAATGTTTAGAATGATAGAAACTTTAAACCTAGCATTTCTCCATGATGTTGTTTAGAACCACCACAAAGTATCAGGTCTAATTCTCTATACAACCATAGAGGTTCATCTCAGTTCAGGTCTGTTTCAAAGAGATGACTCTCCCATTGAGGGTGTTCATGCCTATCGAGTTGTGTAAGATAGCCTCTCTCATCTGGACCTGATGACCCATTCACTTCGGCATCCATCTCTGTTCAAGGCTAAGTCTCTTAGATCCGATCAGCCTCATTCATCATTATAACGAGGGAGGCATGTTTGGCTTTGGGTGTCATTGAGGCGATGATGAGAGCACACTCAGCTTTGTCACAACTTTTGTTTCCTTGGTGCACATATTCCGGCATGGACTCTTCACTGAATTTGTAAAATATTTTTCTCCCTTTTCTCTGCTTCCTTCAGCCTATTTGTGACAGACAGAATCAGAGAGGCTCATTCCCTCTCTGCCAAACCATTACGAAACACCCACAGATGACTCATCCACCCCTACCTCTCTGTGCATTTTCATGTTTATGGCACCTCTTCCTCTCCCTAACAACAGCAGTGCCTTCATTAGCCAACTCTCTCCATGAGGAAATGAGGGGATTGAGGACATTCGGGGGGAGGCAGGCAGAGCTGCACTGCACCACCTGTTTCACCTGCAAGGCATCTGGAGCGCTGCAGTCCATCATAATGATCTCCAGAGCCCTTTCCGAGTTGTGGGGGAGACACGAGAGCTCGGACATGGTATGGTTTGAGTTAGTGGACCCAGATTCTGCTTCAAAACGAGGTTTCCACCATTCTCAAAGCAGATAAAAAAGCACAGAGAGGGAAAAGCAAAAATCTCCCTCCAAGTTCCCTGCTGATTTCTTTTATCTTCCCCTTTCTGCACCAGTTTTATACATCTTTTTTTCAACTTTTAACAATCCTCAACCTCCTCTTTGATAAGACCATATGTTACAAACGCCAGTCTTACCGTATACAATTAGTTAAAGATTTCAGTAAGTAGATTGAAAACTACCAGGGAATCTGGTCATATGTTCAACAAGGAGGGAAATGAGCTTACATATAAAAGAAATATAAATAACTGGGCTATAAGATTGTGTTTTTGAGTGTATTTTTGAATTTTTGGATGGTGGTAGACCACTGGCTTCTTGCTGATCTATTATATACTGTAATTACAGTCATGATGCAAGAAAGAAAAAAGGAAGATTTCACTAAATAGATATCACTATATCACCACAATAATAGGTGAGAAAGAAAGTCAGACTCTGACCTAAACAACATCATCCAACCAAACAGAAGGGACTTGACCTCAGTGTGCATCACATCCGTATTACAAGCCTGTAGCTAGTTTACAGCTCAAACAGCCATAACCTCTGACCCCAGCGCAGCTGTAGAGAAGAAGTCATATTCCTCCTCAGGGGAAAGCACAGCGCGTTACCTGCACAGACAGCTTTATGGACATTAGCGGTCCAGTTCCCAGAGTTCAGGCACACTGCCTTCCTGTTTCCCTGGAGACTGTAGCCTTGGCGACAAGTGAGCAGGCAAACGAAGCCCGGCGACACGGCCCTTTTCCCGCAGACAGGGGGCGACATCATGATGTTCTTTAGGGTCTCAATCGGGGGACAACGGACCTCTGAAGGGACAGAACGAGACAGATGATTAATCTGAAGTTCCAAGTTACTGTGTTAAAACACTTTGTAGATCAAACTACGGCTAATTTCACAAGCCTGGTTTGTCACTAGAAGCAGAAAGTCTCCTTCTCCATTTAGAAGAAAAGGTAGTTTAGTCACCGTGCGTCAAAAAATCGTACAAATGCAGAAAAAACCAAAGGTTTTGAGCACATCCACAGCTTTTATATTCTGAAAGGGTCTTAGGATTTTTTTTAGGGCTGCTAGTTTTGACATCACATTTTCATTCTCCTTACCCCGTACTTAAGTTGTGTAGGCTCCATCTGTAGGATATGAAGGGAAAAAAATGTAAAATGTTCACGAGATGAAAATATTTCAGCGTCCTCTGAGGGCAACAACGTGTTTCTCTCCCACTACAGTGCAAACAAACACTAAAACAAACCACTCAGCTGCAACGGCAGCCCACAGAGCTCTCATAGCTGAGTTAAAGAAGTAATGACAGTCTGCAGGAAAACACTCTGACGGTCAAACAAACAAGCTCCAACTCAGCTGGTGCGGAGCAGCAGAGATGGCATATATTGATAAGTGGAGAGTTTTCCGGAATCAGTCGACTCAGGCTTTTTAAATAGCGCGACGAGCTGATTGCTTGGCACTGAGCGAGTTCGAGCCGGAGGCTTGCGGCTAAACACTCTTACACTGCTCCTTTTTTTGTGTGTTTGAGAGCTCTTTGTGGTGGGCATGAGTGAGTCCAACTATTTTAACTTAACTATCGGGTTTGAAGTGTGTGAGTGCTGCGAATGACCGTCAGCCTTCACTTTGCTGCTTTGAGAAAGCAGATGCTTTCCCTGAAAATGGGTCCAAATGAGCACCATAGGCTAAACCGCTGTATATGTGTGCTTACATATGCGTGTTAAACCACATGACTATGGTGCAAACAGTACGAAAAGTAGAGAAAATGTTATTTTAGAGTCATTTAATAAAATAAAATAATATGAGCTTACAGATTCATGTGTTTACATGAAAAAGGGATTTTCTGCATCTGAGTAAACCGAGAGCTGCAAAGATTTATTGAGAAAAAAACAGCAAATTCAATAACAAAGACAGAAAAGAAAATGTTAGCTAATTCTGCAGATGGGAAAACTATGAAAACTGGGATGAAGAGGTGAAAGACGAAAAAAAGTGAACAAGACAGATTTACTTGCACATGTGACTGTTTTATTAAAGTGGATATGATTTATTTTTCACCATCATATCAACAAAAATGGCTAAATGAATGTAAACGTCCAGTAAAAACTCATCATTTAAAAGGGTTTTGCCAAAATCAAGACATAGATCACCTGATCTAAACAAGACTGAAATAATTGATAAAGCAGGACCAAGCTTTGCCTTACCAAGCATCTGACATTTCATACTGTAGGTTTTTGAACATTTTTGAACATTTGCTTTGCTGCTGACTCACTTTAATCACAAATTTCATGAAGTGAATTCAGTGTTTTCTTGGCAGCGTGCTATTTAACCTTTGCTCCATCCTGATGTACTGTGCATTTTGGAAAAAAGGTTTTTCCACTCTTATAACTAATCTTCATGACACTGTCTCAGAAAAACAGACAAAGCAAATAATCTGTTATCATGTTTGACAGTAGGAATATCAGGTGAAGCAGAGTGCATGCTCTCCACCACACTTTGGATTATGAATTGTATCTAAATATCTCAATCTTTGATGGATCAGATTGGAAAATTCTGCTTCTCATGGTCTCAGAGTCTGAGTTTTACTGATCTGCCAGAGGGCTACAGTATATTGACATTTTAGGCTTCTGTCTGACTACTATCATGAAGATCTAATGGTTGTCTCTCTTTAAGGTTATTTTCAGAGCTAACACTCATCTACACTGTAAAAGTGGGGTTTTTCTTTCAAAGGAGGGTTGCAAGATTCAGCTGGTCTGCTTTCATATTGTGTTAAGTCAAAGACACTGAACCCTTCCATGTCTGAGGTGACACAGCATCAAGAATTACTAAAGAAGAATAAACAAGACAAACAATTAACAAAAAAGCTTCTCATCTAACACAGAAAGCGGACCTGCACCAAAGCCTGTTGGTCTTGAGTTTTGTATTCTGTTTTTACCGTGTGCTGCACCAACTCGCTCAGCAAGAGCAACAGATGAGGCACCAGACGGTGAAGGCACTGTACCCACAATGCCCTGAATCACACACACACAATGCTTTGTGTTGTAGTCCACTTTCTGCATTTGGTTCACTTGAAGGGAAAAAAGACTTGTGGTCAGCTGCCTGATCACACCTCCCTGTATGAACCCGTCTTTCTGAGCCAGCGGGGCTGGTGAGAATCTCCTTCAGATTCTCCCATCAACACAAATGTGGTCAGTCTGTTTAAAATATGACAGAATCTGATGGACTTAAGCTGCTCTGAAAGGTTTCTGGCTGCTCTGCACCAGCTGCTGCGCTTCAATGAAGCTCAAACTTTGTTTTCCATCCCTGTCAGCTTACGATCATTTGGATGACTATCACTCAGTGCCATTTTAATGTTTTATCATATTTTTGCTGTAAATATCTCAGAAACATTTTTCTGATACATAATAACATGATAATAATAAAAATAGGGGAAGGAAGGGCTTACCCACACACCGAGGTTTGCTTCCACTCCACTGAGAACTGGCCTGACAACTGAGTGTGGCGTCTCCTTCTAACCTGTAGCCTCGATCGCAGCCCACATGGCACTCGGCCTTGTAGGACGCGCCGCCATTGCTGCACCGCAGGAAGCCATGCTGGGGCCGAGCAAGGGGTGGGCAGGAGCGCGCTGAAAAAGCCAGAAGACAATAAACACCAGGATCCAAAGCAGCAAATGGAGAAACAACAGCTGAAATATTTATTGTTACTTTTAACTAGATCTATGTCTTGGTTTATTTTTCCACCTTTATTTATTTACTTCGTTTCATACAAGCAGCCTCGAATATTTTCGCATCCAGCAACAGAGACAGAAAAACTCTGTGGTGTATCATCTATAATTCTAGATTACTGACATAATGCAACCGTGGTTTACTGTAGATATCATGCTTCTCCACTTCTCCACGGCAACCAAACAAGCAATTTTGCTCTTCAAAGAGTTTATATTGTGGAAATCCTGAAACCGAGATATAACTGATAAACTCAGGTACTGAATATAAATCAAAAGACGGGGAGGAAGCAGTAATAAGCAGAAGGAATGACTCATCTTTAGCAATAACCTGGGTGCTATCATTTAACCCCAAGTGTGAAAGTCCCTACGAAAGAAGAAAATATGGGTCTGTGTGTGTCTGTTCTGAGTTATGCTGGGTGTGTGGCGTGTTATTTCTCATCACCACCCATAGACAGGCAGACAGTTCAGAGGAGACCCCCTCCCTCAGGGCCTAACTAGCTGGGAGGTCCTACAGTATGTGGCAAAGACGAGACTTAGAGTAACTCGTAGGAGCAGACGTATGCACACACACACACTTAGAAAACATATACTGAAAGCCACACACTATAAATCTTCAACACACACCCTTAAATATTCAGTGTCTTGGTATTTCTGAGTCACTCTGCTGCTGCCTTTCTGCTAAAACCAGCAGTTTCCTCATTAATCCCTTGACCTCTCCAGCTCCCTCCTCTCCTCTTTCTTTCCATTCAGCGTTTCTGAAATCTCTTGCATCATCGACTGTCCATCCTTCGCTTTTTTCCTTTATGACTCTTCCTCTTTCCGCCATGAACCCTGTCTCCGTCTCATCAAAGCCCCTCTATCGTTCTTCCTCTAAACATCTGGCTGGGCAAAAAGCAGTAGTTTCCCCGGTAAAACTTAAGAACATCTGATCTTAATCCATCCTAGAAATCTTTACACGCTGATTTAAATCAACTCCCACGTGTTTTGAGCTGTAGGAGACTCAGCAAATCAGCAAAGCAGATCAGCTCATATTCGTCAGCTTGACAAGTTGATTTAGTGCAGTGTAAATGTTTATGGTGGTTGGTAGACATCACAGAAGGGTTTGCAATGCTCTGATTAACGTCTCAGAGCTTAATCCAGATTTATACAGAGCACATTGAGGAGTAGCCTGTTGTTATTAATAAGAAGAAAAACATCAAATACAGCATCGGTGCACTGAAAAGCATTGCAGGCTCTATAAAAACATATAACTGTGAGGATGGGATGCATGTTTGAAGCAACAAAGTCCAGGTCAGACCATCTACTTCAGCCAAAGAGACTTAACGGTTTACTTAAAGTTATGTCCTGTTTTCTTTACTTTTTCAGCTGTTGCAGTTTAACTTCATGGTCTGCTCCTCTGTCCTTCTGTTCTTTGTAAAGTGTCTTTCTCAAAGTCAACAACTGAAACACGAGGTCAGAGAAAACATGAATGCGACTACAGCCATGCAAACCAGCCACCTATTCACAATCTTTATTTAAAATACTGCAGGGAACATTTAAAAAGTGTGAGTGAGGTACATCTCCAGCTATCCCTTTGCACTTTTTTTGATAATATCAAAACCTCCACTGCTAGGATGCATAAACTTCAGAGCTAGCTGCCTACTACACCCTGAATGGCTAATCAAGGAGCCACACACACAATGTTTTACAGTGGCATCATTGCTTTTTAACCCTTTCATGCACTACAGTGGACACCCATTTGACAGCAGTTTTCCAGAATATTTATGTGTAGGGATGGAAAATTTCGCCACTTCAGGGAACATCAGTGAGTCACACAATAAACTTTATTGACTGTAGAGTAAATATCTATACACGTACATACATACATTGTAATAACCAAACTTTCTTTTGTGATAAACAGGAAATGAAAACAATAAAGACATATTGTTATACAATATTCATATTATAGAAATATAAGACGCATATTTAATTAAAGGTAACGTATCATGCTTTTAAATCCTTCTTTTTCACAAGTAAATCATTAATTTATGGTTTATATAAAGTAAAACTGCAATCCTT
>JBBDHI010000005.1:11894578-11906546 GCA_037177115.1 Craterocephalus stercusmuscarum | reverse complement strand
AAATATGACCCAAAAAGAATAATAAGATTTATATGCTGCACCAGAAGTGAATAAATTACATTTTTTGGCACTCTGGACCGCTTGGAAAAGACCAAAACAGGTATGTAGGGGCTTAAAAAAGTGGATTTTCCATGATATGTTCCCTTTAATGATTTTAAATAAAATATAAAATTACATTAGATAAATAAAATGTAAAATGTAATGACTTAGAAATTAAAAAGCATCACTGTATATGTTTATGGTAGTAAATTACTGTATGCAAAAAACACAGTTTCTTAATAATTCATGCATGAAAGGGTTAATGGGCCTTCCAGACCAACTGAGATAGATTTAAAGAAATAAAACAAGCTAGGGAGCTTTACCCCGACACAGACAGGTCTGTCAATGCAAACCATAGAAATCCACCAAACACACAGTGTGAGCCGTGAGGTGTGTAGCTCACCTCTGCAGCTGGCTGGTGTCCCTGACCAGGTCCCGTCAGCCTGGCACAGTTTAATGCTGGTTCCCTGGAGCTCAAATCCTTGCTGGCACCGGATTCCACAGGCAGCATCAAAGTGGTTGTTACACACGTTTTGTACAAAAAAGCCATTTTCTGGGGGAGACAATGCTGGACAGTAGACCACTGGAAGAGCAGAGCAGAGGGAAAATATAGTTAATTCCAAATTACAGCATGGCTAACATACCGACACAATGTGAACACGTGCATGTAGGAAACTCTGACTCTGGACCAGTAAAATAAAATGATTGTTCCTGGCATAAAACAGAAAAAGCAATAGTGTAAAAGATCACATGTCAAGCTTCACCCTCTCATCTACACAAAGGGGAAGCAGAGAAAACACAATGTAGTGTGCGAAATTGGTGATTAATGGACGTCGTTGCTCTCTGATGGATTGTCAAGTGGAAAAATCTCTGGCTCATTCTTCAAAGAGAGGGAGGGGAAATTAAATTACTGGAAGCAGATTCATGGTCGGGGAAGCTCTAATCTCATACTTCTGTGGAAGCGTCTGTGTTTTTTTACATCTACAATTATGAGCCTTCACAACTGAATTCTTATTAACTGAAAAGTCCTGCTGCATGAAAACACAATTTTACTTTCAGAACATGTTTCCACTGCACATGCAGTGCAATGCCCATCGTTAAGAACTTATGAGGCCTGAAAAATCCCTCCGGTTCAGAGGTTTATGAAATGATTACCCCGCTGAGGGACTTGTGTTGTGATGAATTAGAGGAAGAGCAGCATGAAACATGTTGAAGGGAAAAGCACAGGTATCACTCTTTGAATCTTTGTGTTTTCCTTACTGGCTGATGAGTAAGGGTAAGTTCAACTGAGTCATGGTAAGGAAATTTGTCTCCTGTCTGCAGAAAAATCCAGCATGGCAACATTTTACTATGCAGCTTTGAAGCAACAATTTTAAAGCATATGTTAAATATCTAACTTTCATTCTCATTCCTAGAAGATGTATTAAAGGAGAAGTTTGGGATTTTGCAACCTGGAGCTATTTTCTGGCATGAAATACTGTATGATCATTTACTCACCAAGACAGTTGTGGCGCAACTTGAACTCCTTCGGATGATATAAAGGACCCCGGAATGACAATAATACAGGAAGTACAAGCTGCTTCCAGGTCATGGAGGGATCGGAGTAGCATTTTCTAACAACACATTGGTAAAATGAAGGAGTTTTGTGGCAGATAATGCCTTATTTAGAGGCCGACCGGCACTTGCCCTGAACGCTCCCATTACAGTATATGGATATATGCTGATCCCGTGTGGATCTAAATATCTTCCAAAGGAGTTCAAGTTGCTTCACAACTGTCTGGGTAAGTAAATGATCGCATTTCATTCTACAAAATACTGTAGGTCCATGTTGAAAAATACAGAACTTCTCCTTTAAAACTACATCAAAGTGTTTTAAGCGAATAAAACTCTAACTCTTGGTAGTTTTTCTCAGCTGTCCTCACACAATTCTCCATATTAACACAGTAAAGGTGAGCTGATGGAATAAAAATTACAGTATAATTCATACAGTATACTGAGTGAGACTCTGCAGCCATGAAGCCAAAAAGGTAAAAGGAATTTTTCCTAATGGAGCAGTCTTTTTCTTGGGAAAAACGATTGACTGGCAGTGTTTAAAGTAGCAGAAATATAACGCCTCCTCAGGGCGTAATCGCTGTTAAATGAAATGTTTCATATCTGATGGCGTGCTAAACGGTTCAGCTTCTCTTACCCTGGCAGGTCATGCCTACAGGCTGATAGCCGGGCTTGCAGACGCAGTCATCTATGGAGGTGCTGCCAGGCTGGGAAGTGTGCTGTGCATCAGGGCATGGCAGGCAGGTGCTCAGACCTCCTGGTGTTCCCTCTGGCTTATAGGTGCCAGATGGGCACGCTGCGCAGAAAAGAGACAGAGCGGTCAGAAATCACAGCCAAGAATCTTAGAATAAACATCCACATGTGATGCTTGACATGAGGACAAACACCGAGGGGGGAGTTGGATGAGGAAATTGATGAACTGAAAATGTAGCTGGAATGAAAAAGTATTACATCATTTGTAATACATGTTTCTGGGAAAATAGCTGGGCAATATTACTTTAAAAACACAACTTAAAAACACTTCGCATCTAGAAAGTCTAATGCTTGGACCCAGACAACAATATTGTTTTAATTTGAAAAACACAACTTAAACAAACCGAGTAACCCCTTAAAAACCATCACAGGAAGCCGGTATTACTCACTGACAGATCTCCACACACAGGCAGTCAAACATAAAGCCAACACCATCATAAAAGACTCCTCACATCCAGTCCACAGTTCATTCCAGCTCCCTCGGCTGTTACCAGCTACCATTAGCAAGAAATCATTCGTTCCACCTGCATCAACATTTTAAATAAGCCTTAACTTTATTTGGCTTGTTGGTATGCTTTTAATGCCTTTTATGTATATTTTAACTAGTTTATTTTGTTTCTGTTTTGTATTCTGTGAGCCGCTTCGCCATGTGAAACTCCACTGCTTTGCAAGGGACAATTATTTATTTTTAAGTCAACTGTTTTCTCCTTTACTTTGCTGTGAAGACAAGTGTCAAAGCAGCCAGCATTATATGAGTTTGAATAGGCTACATCATTCATCATACGCCTGTGTTGCAGCGTTGTTTCTGCGGAGTGTACACTGACCAGAATGAAAGCAGCTTCCTGAGGACGGACACATCAAATATCCAATCAAAACCTGAGAATGTAAGATCTAATGAAATTCCTAACACAGGATGTTCACAGTCCAGGATGTGTCTGAAGAAGGGTTTTTATGTTTCTGAGACAAAAAATATGTCAGGCTGGACAATAAAATCAAATCTATGTACAACGACAAATCTACAGAAAAACTACCTGACCAGGAGAGCCTTCTTTAAGAGCACCTCCATTTTCTTTTTTGCTATGAAATTTGAACAAGGACAAGGAAAACCATCACAAGCTGTGGTCTGATCATGTCTTCCAGCTCTTGTTTATAGTTTTCTCAAGTCGTACAACTACCAGAGATTCATTAGGATTTTTCCAGTTTCCTCCAACATCTGTTATCACTCCCAGCAATGCTTCAAGTCATATGGGAATAAAATCAAGGGCGTGAGCTTACAGAAGAGAATACAATGATGTTTTAGGCCAATGCTACTGGAACAGGACCTATCTTCAACCAGTTATGAAGAAAATGTCGGGAAATTTCCTTTTTTCACTCATAATAGTAATCTGCCTTTAAATATTTATTATCAAGAAACACTAAGGCATATTTCAGAAGTATTCCCTGACATATTGGCACCATCTTCAAGATGTTCTGCAGCTTTAAACATGATTTAAAAGACTCTGTTCAGATGAGACTGCTGTGTTTACTGTGGCTCCACACAAATCATGAGCGCTGAGTTCATTTGTTGATGCACAGCAGTTGTTATTTCATTTCTGGGTGTTGCAGTGTTACTGGCATCGTAATCTATACAAGCAAATCCAAAAGTTGTTGTAATAATAAAACAAAACAAACCTTCCATATCGACTGCAGCTTTTTTCACATAAAAAAGGCCACAGAGGAAAGCCGTTTAATTTGGTGCCATGCGAATGCAAAATGAGAAAATAATAAGGCCCTTGATCCACACCCCCGCACATCGTTTAAACACTTAAAACAAATCTAAAAATGAAAATGTACTCACATTCTCATGGGACTCAAAGTCCTTTATTTCCAGCAGAAAAATTGTAGCAATTATGACGTTGAGGACTTATTTTAGGACTAGAAATCTAAAATGAAAGAAATAGATGAGTGCACTGAGCGAGCAGGTTCAGTTATAAGCACGACTAAAAGGTGCAACAGAGTAGCCACAGAACTAATATTCTTCACAACTCATTTACTCTTCTTAAGCCAAATGCCAGGTGTGAATTTCCACAGCGGAGCCAAAGCCAGCAGGGCCTCTCCCCTCCCTTCCCCTCAGACGCAACCGGTCACCCAGGCAGGAGATGCTGACCAGGCGGCAACTGCTGGCAGTGAAACACACCCGGTAACCCACATCAAATGCAAACACAGGGAAAAGAAAAACATGTGGAATAAGTGGTCTGTTGCAGGTTGCCGTCTTTATTTCAGAATAAATGCATCTAATACGACCCCTTCGTTCTGTGTCTTTCAAACTCACAGGAGGCATATTAAGCAAGACGGAACGACAGCGGAAAGCGTCCTCTCGGTTCAGATCCTGGGAATCTGTTTTACAGCTACATTTAAGCTTTACAGGAAGCCTATTTATTTTTTATGTGAATGATATTTCACACAGATAGCAGCAGTGGAAATACTGTACCTGAAAATATAAAACTTTCACTCTTGGCAGGATGAATGAGCTGGCAGGTAGAAATGTACAGAGACGGAATGTTGATTACACACACACACACACACACACGCACACACACACGCACGCACACACAACCTCACACAAATTGTAGGAAGACCAGACCCGGGATCTGGCAGCGAGATTTAAGATAAAGAGAAGGAAGGCTGATCAGGAGAGGACAAATGATGACGAACTGTGTTTTAGAAACATTGGGACGTGGAGAAAACCCGGGACCAGTTAGCTCCATGCTGGAGCTAACTGTGTTTGCTGGTCGAAATTATACAGCAGCCAGACATATTGTTTTGGATCCATCTATTACTGCCTGTGGCTCTGAAGTTAACTTTAGAGAAGTGTACCCGTCATTTAGGGAGGAAGTGAACTGTCAGCAGTCAGATGACCATAAAACTGAAAGCTCCTGCTGTGTCTGGACAAGCTGTAGCCATGTGGATAGACAGCAGCTGGTTAAAGACAACTAGTCGGCTCAGTAATACCGTTAAGAGAAGAACTTTACAATCAGAAGCTTTCCATTAACACTAAGAGCAACTTCTGAGCCCTCAAACCAATAATGAAGTTAAATGAGACGTTCAGCTTGTGTATTCATTATCTGCTTTCTGAATCTCAAGCCTTTTAAAAGAAAATACTTTTGTTTTTCCGAACGTCTGCTTCATGACAGAGAATAATTACTTTAATAAAAAGAAGTCATGAGAAGGCCAAATGATTATCTTTGTGAAGAAATTGGGAGATAAGATAAGTGGAGTTATCAAAATGGATGTTTGCTTTGGCAACAAGACAGATCTCCCTCATCATTCCTCAAAGAGCAGCTGATTCTCTGAAGGACCCACCTGGCCTATCTGCTCGTTCCTCTGTTAAACAGCAAGGCTGATGACAGTCTATGCATTTTTTTTGTCAATAAATACTTTACAAAGACAAAAACAGAGAATGAATCGATTTAATAAACGCTGTGGAGCAAAAACGCAACATTAAAGACATCCTCATTAGGCTGACGTCCATGCAGCTCACCCAGCGGGCACCGAGGAAGCAACGCGGAGCAGTAGCAACATCACCCGTACGAGCTTCTGTGAAACTATTTTTACATATGGAAATGTTGGATTTATAAAAAATTTCAATACAGCTCCAAAAGTATATTAATGTGTGAACATAGCCCCCCAGAAAAGCACCATTAACATCTGGTTTCTGAAATGTTCATCCGCTTTCTAGCCCTCGTCACTCACGTAGAATTAAGTCCAAACCCCACGTCTGAAAACAAAGATTTACAGCTCATGTGAGACTTAACTTTCTAAAGCTGTCACTAACATTTATAATAAGAAAAAATAAGAATATGATCTCTTAGGATTAAAAAGGAAGTTGAAAAGAAAAGAAAATGACAAAACCAAGCGGAGGCCAGTTCATCTGTTAAACTCCTTTCTCCTAATATGAAGTAAGTCATTGAAACTGGCGGACACGCCGGGTGCGGGAGCCAAAGTTACTATCACACGAGAATCTCCTGCATCTCAGGGGGGGGAGGACTGGGTTCGATTAGCCAGACCTAAAAACAGACCGGGACGGAAACGATGAAAAGAGATCCAGAGGGAGAGCGAGAACATCTGCCTCCTCGGCCACATGACAAACAGGCGGCGCGGGAGGAAGGCGAGCGCACATTCTGCTTAGTCCAACAAAATCCACAAACATATGTTTCAAAACACACATCCAGCGCTCGTACACTCGCCGCTTCCCACATCTTAACGTAAATCACTGACGTTTTATAACAGGAGAAATTACTGCTCTTGTCACAATCTGAAATGCTGAAATATTTGACTCTCGTAAGTCGGCGTTTCTCCCGAGTGTGACATGGCACAACTCTCTCTCACTGGGATGTATGAACCTGTAATGCTCACTGATTTTACAATTCTAAAGCTATGATTATTTTACACCAAAAAAAAGCATTTTGTCCCGCCTCCAACATACTCTCTTGTTGGGTGTGTGTCGGCACGTTTTCAGTTGGACAGTGAAGTGGACTTAGAGGTGGAAAAACAGACATTGAGAAATGTGCAAACTATTTGTTTTGATGATCATGCTTGACTGGTTCAGGATGTACAAGCATCATCATCTGATGGCAGCTGAAACAGGCTCCTCTTGTGAACCTTAGACGAACTATGTATGTAGACGATGAATTTATGGAAGAAAGTCTGTTAATTTCAGAAACAATTCAACAGGTCGGTAATATTAATAGCTAAAGATAAAGTGTGTCTACTGTAGAAAGAAACATTTCCCATTTTATAATGAGCAGCTGATAATACTACATATGCACAAATACATCAGCCTAACATCTGCTTCAGCTGATTGTTGACAGCAGCTGACCTACAGTACTGGCAATGGCTAATATTTTTCTGCTGTGTCAAATTCATTTCACCCTGAAACTGACAAGATATTTCTACATTTCATTTAATCAGATTTTAAAAAACCCACACGTTTCTGAGCCTTGAAAGCACTAATAATTGAGGCAGTAAGGGGCAACAGGTTTTTTAAAACCTTTGAAACACAGACATTAAATGAAAGAAAAAATAATTCATCAATTTGTATTTAAGTACTTGTTTTATATTCATTAATAAATTGTTTCCCCAGTATACCAAGAAGAACTAATTAGAAAAACAACCTGTATCAGCAATAAACCAAGTCATTACTATGATTAAAAAAAAAGCTCTACAAAGATCTAAAGATTGAAAAATTGTGCTTCTTCCTCTTGGCTGCAGTTCATTGGAATAAAAACTTTGCTCTGGTCTCGCCACTCTGAAATTCCTTTGAAAATAACAGATGCAGTGTTATCAGGTCTAAAGAGGAGAAGGGAAAATCTGGCTTACTATCAGCAAAAAAACCAACATCAGTAATGAAATGGTAGTAAAAACGACATGGACAAGTTGCACCTCTGTAGCATTATTAAAGCTACATGACATTGCAAAGCCATGTATTCCATTCATGTGGTAAATATGCCTTTTTTCTAGCATTTTGCATCTATTTAACTTTTGTCCTGTGACAAAATATGAGTAATGACAGGAAATATACGCACTACTGAATCCAGTCGTTTTGGACTTTGAATAATATGTGAAACAATGTTCACATGGGAGGAAAGTTGCCTCTCACAACTGACATGTCCCTTAACAATGCTACATGCACAAACAGAAATTAAAACCAGATCATTAAAATGTATGGTCTCAACCACAAAATGGTTTTACATTAAAAGTCATTTACTTTAAAAAAAAAATAGATACATGCATCTCTCATTGAATTCAAATGGACCACCAAGGCAGCTTATAGGGGTGAAGAACACTTCTAGATTCAGCTACACGCTAGCAAATCATTCCTCTTATGTTGTTATATATATCAGCCACAGTCTCATTTACATCTTTCCGCATGGGTTAGCTTCCAACGCCTCATTACTCATCACTGAGTGAGGAAGAAGAACCTGGGAGGTCTTAAAAGAAGCTCAAGCTTCCAGCAGGTCTTCACAGGAGACCCCTTTCACCTGCTCAGGTTTCTGCTCCGCGTGGAGTCCTCATGTGGTAAAAAGGCACAAACTAAGATGTCCAGCGTGTCTCTGTGTAAACCAGTCAATCACATGAATTTTCCAACTTTAACACAAGGGTCACCTGAAACAGGAAAAAGTTTGGGAAGCCCATCCTTGTGGAATGTCAAGAGGCTGTAAATCACATCGCCAGAGTTCCAGTGAAATCTGGTGTGCTCTCCAGCTGAAAAAGGCTGGTTTGAGGTATGGCTGCTGCACAGCTGTCGACATGCACAGCCACCCATCTGGGGAGGGAAGAGACCTCCGCAGACCTCCTGACTGCAAGGAGAGGAAACTTCTGCAATGTGATGCACGGAAGTCTTGCGAAAGGAAATTGCACAAGTCTACTGGCTGCAGATTCACCGTTTTCCTGATTATCGTTCAACCCTCTTCCTGAAGGCCACTGACTTTACCGCAATTGCTAGATACCTCTTATGGATTTCCAAGGCCTTCCCGAAGACTGTCCTGCTTGTTTATTATAGACTCCAGGAACACTGACAGTCACTGGGAGAGCGAGGCAAACCGCTGAACAACTGTACAAACACAGGTTGGTCTCCGGTCTGGTGTGCATGATTACAGATGTCAGTTTGCTGAGGGATGCTGTGATGGGAGGTCCCCGTATGAGCTCATTTGGAACAACACTGCATCCTGTAACACTGAGCGTTAACACTAGCATGTTTACTAAAGACTGCTCTCATATCCTTCTCAACTGTCGTGCCACCATTTCACCAACACCTCCCGACCTGGCATGAGGGCCGTGTTTTTGGATCTGCGTGTAACAGTGCAGTTTAACGTGTGTGAAAAGAAACACAACGCATACATAAACTAAACACCACACAAAAACTTCCATAGCAGCCGAAGAGTTGGGGCTCCTCCGTTGGGGTTTGGAGCTTAAGGAGTGTTTTTGCTAAACAGATTTGCTGACAGAACAGTATGTGTGGCACGTCTGGGACTGTTTTTGAGTTACTTATGTCAGTATAGATGTGCATTTTTGTGTAAAACCAGCGAGACAAACAAAGAAGAGACATTTCACAAAGTTAAAAAGCTGTGTTGATTTGATGAGCTGGGTCACAACAAGACAGAAACAGACGAGCCTTTCTTTCACAAAGCTGACAGCAGCTGACTTCCTCCATCATTAGCCTTTGACCCTTGTCGTAGTGTGCGTCCCTCTTCATCACCTCCTCCAACTGGAGAGATTTTAGTCAACAGATCACACGCAAACCCTCACATATGCATCAGGAAGTGTTAAGGAGTAGTCAGGCGCTGAGAGAATGCTGAAGAGGGTCGGAGAAAAAATCCAGAGACAGATGAGGGTCAGCGACACGGACAAACATGCCGGACTTGATGAAGGGCAAAGGCCTTAAAAAATACACTAGAGAGAAGCACTTCAGATGCTAAAAGAGACATTCATTCCACCTTCAATCCTCTCGGGGACATTTTTCAGTTTAAATTATGTGTGAGTGATGTGAAAACGAAGGACGAAGATGTTAAAATAGCTTGAGAGCAAAAGTTCAAGTTAATTCTTTTTTTCTTCTTTTTTTGCCACAAAAATCTTTCAGTCTTATGTCACTTTAGATGCAAAATATCATTTAAAAACACTTGAAGAGGTTTAACAGGTGCTGCATATACATCCAACAACAATGAAATGACCAATATCTCAAGATTTTAAAAAGCATGTAAATCTGTTGTTTAATGCATCGATGATTATCTTTAGTGTTGAGTTTTTTACTTTTAGTTTATCACCTGCAATAAAAAAGGTTTTTCACTGTGGTAGAGTTTTTTTTAATATATATAAACAGAAGTCTCACTAATATTTCTGCAAATATAAATCCAAATCTCTCATTGAATAACATTTTTTTAAAGTATATTTACCTTGCCTGACTGTAACTAATTGTAAAGGATACTTCTTAGAGTATACTGATACAGGCCTGATATAGGCTGAAATTAAGAGGGGAAAGAGCTTTTTCTGCTGTCGATCCCAAACCATGGAACAGCCTCCAGCTTCATATTAAGACCTGCACATTTTTAAATCTCATTTAAAGACTTATTTTAATTCTATTGATTTTAAACCAGAGTGAACTTTCATTTCTTTGCTGCTTATTTGTTTAATGTTTATCTTTTTATACACTTTTATTCCTCTTATATTGGTTTATTTATCGTTTTGTCCCCCTTTTCATCTCCAATTTTTATTTCTATTTTGGCACTCTGTTGTACAGCCCTTTGGTCAACATATGTTGTCTTTAAACATGCTTATAAATATAACTGACTTGACATATAAATTATTCTCTAAAAGTCAGGAATATTTCACCTAATGGGAATGTATCTAAAATGGACTATAATCTTTACAGGAGATGGTAATTTGAGCTTCCCTAAACTTTTAAACACATATACAACTTTTTGATGTTTAAGTGCTTATTACATAATATGCTATTCTCTATTATAGAGATTAGCAGCAGAAAGCTGAAACCAAAAGTAGTGTTAGAGCCACGGCTCCACCTCTAAATGCTCTGGTTTAATTACAAATAGTCCTCTTCGTCACACTTACGTTGTGGTGTACCCATCACTGTTAGCTTTGTTTCAATATGTTGTTTGAGGTGAGGGATTTACCACTGCATGATTCTACTTATAGTAATATACTGCATTCATTATATGAGTGCAACATTAGCTTTTTATATTTACATGAATTTTAATTTCACCCTGAAGTTAAGCATCACCACCCTTTTGTGAGTAGTGAATATTGATTAGGGTGTAACAATACGCCAAAGTCTGTTTCGGTAGAGTAAGGGAACAAAATGCAAAAAGTGCCCAACTCTGGTGTAAACAGGGTCATTCACAATTCAATGTTTTCTTTTAACACTTAAATATCATGTATGCTGTAAAAGATAAAGTAACACGATTAGTTGTGCTGCTATAATGTGTTAATAAAACAATTGAATGAAAACGCTGCGGAGGGGGCGGGGCTACATGGAGAATAAAACTCAAGCACAGCTCCAACGGAGTCCGACAGACCACTTTCATCCTCCACTTGTCTTTATCCATTTAGATCTTTTACTGGGAAGACAAAGTGCTCCCAAACAAGAGATTTTAAAGACAAAAGAGGGTCTTTAAGCTCTGGCTTCTCCTTAAAATGGTCCCTAGCTATGACGTCTGCTAGCCAGATGCTACATAGTGCAACTCTTCCATGCGAAAACTTCGATATACCTCTGTTCCTGAAACACACGAAAAACTTTTAATACAGATACACCCCCCAACATTGATACAAATATATTCTGGAAAGAAAACTAAAGACGAACAAACCTATTAGCATGAGGCAAAGGCACTTTTTGGGCCTTGACCCTGAAGATCTGATCATGTTCTGCCTGGAAACGCTTCCTGTGCATTAACACAGGCTATGTTTGAGCAAGATTTATCAGGCTTTTGGCTCCTCACAGATCCACAAATGGACGCTGAATTTGGTGGTGGTGGAAAAATGGGCAATCTGGGCTCTTGGGCCCCTTTTCGACCGACCTGGTTCCAGTGCTGGTTCGGAGCCAGAGCCAGACTTAGCACCGGTTTTTTGGTTTTCA
>JBBDHI010000005.1:11879252-11889313 GCA_037177115.1 Craterocephalus stercusmuscarum | reverse complement strand
TTCATTCAGCATGCACTCTATTCCTTTTATTTATCTCTCACAAGGCAAACTATATACAAACATCCACAACATTATAACCATTGTCAGATGAAGTGAGCAACATGACTCATGTAAAAAAAGAAACCCCAAAAAAAACCCACAACAACATATAATTTACTGTACATAAACATCTCTGCATCACTCTGCTACATAAGCATCCACCCCTTTCCAGCAGAACAACAACAGGTCCTGCAAAACACTGAATGAAAATCACACAGAGTTGGATGTTCAAACTCCCCAGGCACCTATCTGATATGATCTAATAGCATCTGTGGGAAGCAAGCCCAATCCACAACAACCCCACCCCACAACCCACAGGGCCCAAAGGATCTATTTCTAAAATCCCAGCATCAGACACCCTAGGAACCCACATATTTTCTTTGTACACACCCTCACTGGTCAGAGCCGTTTAGGCGTATGAGGAGAACCAGATCAATATGAAGCGGGCTGTCTGTTTATAAAGGCTGCGCACAATCCCATAAAACCGCAGCAAAGATTGCAGACAATGTAATTCACCTAAATTGTTTATATGAAATGAAAGAATTGTAACCCAAAACTATTAAACTAATTAACTTCTATTAATTCGCTGTATGGCCTGCATGCAAAGTACAAGTTCAAAGGTTAATAGGCAGCATTGTGATTGAAAGCAGCTAAGTTTTTAAAGATCAGCAAACAAATTTACCTGCTGTGTTTTTACCCTAGATTTCACTCTTTTTGCTGGCATTGAACGGCTTGTTTTCACAACCAGTCATTCAGAGGTGCATGTCGGGTTTTTATAATACTGTAACAGGTATCTGTTATTATCTGTGATGATCGTAGTTTGTTCAATCACCAGGCTTGTGCATATGTTAGAGCAAACAAAAAGAAAAAAAAAGCAAAATTAATAGAAAGACAGAACATTATAAAACTAACCCATAGAGCAAGGATTGTAACAACACAGAGCTGCAGTGGATTTACATTTTCATGACTATTTAAGACACACATCTGGTATATTATAGATTATAAATCAGCCTCCAATCGTGTATTTTTGCTTATTCTTTGTTTCTTGCTTTGTTTCTTTCTTGCCATCCTTCTCTGGATACTCTATTCATCTCCGGCAGAGTGTCCGAAGCAGAACAAAGCCTGTGCTGACACCGCGCTAACATAGTCCAGAGCTCCTGTCATTCTCTCGAGCTACAGAAAAGCCTGATAAGCCAGAATGTGTGACAGGAGGAAAACATGTTACCCTTCTGCACCTCCTCTTACTCCATTTATCCACTTCCCCATTCCTGTGCTGATCCGCTGTGATACTGATATCAAGGACTTGAGTTTGGTATTCGAAGACAGACAACAATGTCCAGTTGGGCCGGTTAGAGAAAGCCAAAGTATGCGGGAACTGGGGTCATCATCCATTTCTATCTGCTGGGATTCCAGTCATGTTTAGTGGGAAGAGGCTGTTTCCCTTGGCTGTCGACAGATTAATAAACAGCAGTGCTGTGCACCGTAGGGATTTGGATACAGTTTCCAACAGAGCCCCTCAGCCAATGATAATAACGATCCACTTAAGTTTGCTCTTATTATTTTCAGATGTGTCAAAGATGCCTGAATGCTCAAGTACAAGGTACAAAGGGCGTAAAACCTGCGCAAACTTTGAGCCTAGACAACAAACCCACCTGAGGCTGACCTGTCCATCACGCTTCTGTAAGTCAGAGAAATATTAAGCTGTAGCAGCAGACGTCTCTGGCTGGATTTGTCTACAGTACCACTCCAGCCACCTGGCACGGCTCGAGCGCATGGCGTACCTATAATTCATACAACACCTGTGGTTCAGCCAACCCCATAAAGGTTAGAGCAACAGAGCATTAAAGAGAAATGTGGGACTTAAAAAAACTGAGCAACTAAAAACAGCAGGAACTTATCAACTTTACTCGCACATTTCCTGATTACACACTCCCCTCACTGTAAATCTAATTGGTCTTGGAGCCTCAATTTCTTCAAAAAAGCCCTCTAAGCCATTAAGGATTCAATAAATTTAGCATTCAAAAACATATATTAGGGAGTTTCACACTAGTTAACAAAACCAAAGCTCTGATGTGCGCTGCTAATAGTGCCTGAGCTTGCCAGTGTCTCCACCGCAGCATCTGCAAGCGACACATATTTGTTCCTTGGCCGGCGCTCTCTGGGTGCATGTCAGCGCTGTAATATGAAAATAACCATTCACAGACAACAAAATAACCCCCTCCCCTCCCATGAAATCCTGCTGTATAAGAGAGGAAGAGACAGCCAGGAGAAGCAGTGTGCCGCTGTGGTTGAAGCACCTCCCTCGTGCCAGCTAACCAACGCCAGTCTGCTCTCTGCTATTAATTAAACCATTAAAATAGATTAATAAGCAAAGTGGGGTTCCAGTCTCGACAACATCTGATGCCAATTAGGGAGGTGTGTGTTTTGGCAAGATGACCCAGATGCCCTTTCCTTTAGCTCTCACTGGGAATCCAACTCCTCTTGTTACTCTCGTTTTCACTTCTTGACTTTTAAACATAACATGAATATTTCTCCCCCCTCTTTCCCTCTCTGACACTTCACCAACTCTGGGCTGAAAATATATCGACAAGAAAAGAGTGTTTCAGATTATAAGGGCTGATTGCCGTCCAAGGGCGCTCAATCCCTCCCACCTGTCTGTCCTGCAAGAAGGGCAAGCTGTCTAAATGACTGAGGTTTAACACAGCAGTGACTTTCTGTAAACACAGACCCACAAACCGGCCAGAGCATCTGTTAGTGGCTCTGCTCTCCAACAATCACAGCTCTGCGAGCTTGGTGATTGCGTATTCAGTAAAAATAACCCATTAACCCTTAACCTTATGCATGCGTGACAAAAAACACCTGCGTCACGCCGGAACATTTTGCCATGCAACTCGTGAATGTGAGGAAGTAACAACTGTGTAATTAGCATGGACTTGATTGCAGTGTTACTCAGTCGTAACAATTTTGCAGCAGAGCTAAAGCATAGTTTTAATAGATGTGCTGCCTCCCAGATTCATCTCGGCAAAGACGCTGCCAGTATTTCTATAATAGGATCATTAGAAATTAATTTTTCATCCTCTAACTGAGGAGCAACAAAGCAGAAAGAAAACAGTTTGACATATCCTTGAATCTTAATTAAAACCATGAAATTCCATTAATTTCCTGTCATCATCTCGGATATTAACATCGAGTTGACGAGAATGTTTTGACTGAAAACACTATATTAGGAGATTAAGAGGAGAAACGGACAAAACTCAAGGAAAGATGTCTGGAAAGGTAAATGTTTGTGTTGAAAAGAAGAAAAGGCTAAATGAAAAGCTTTCCAACGTCGCATATTTTCCTCTGTCCATTATTCATTCCTACACTTCAGCCTGTTATGGTTGCTTCTTTTTCTTCTTTTTTTTTGACACATGAATTAATATAGTTCACATGAATAAGCAGAATAATCCCATAAGCCTGGCCTTACAGCTCATGGATCATTTTGATTAAAAAAAATTACAAGACATAATTCTGTAAGAGTTAACATTTCATTACTCTATGCCTTCACAACTGGCTATGATTACATAGAAATTTTCAGACTGCCGCTCTTCTCTAGAAGTTATGCGAGTGAACCCATAAAACCAGAATTCCCTAAAACTCAGTGCTGTAAATAACCAGTAGTAAGGAACAAAAGGGTAAAAGCCGGAGCTTTCTGGCAACAGATGAAACAGATTCTTCGGTTCTTAAACGGACATGTACGAAACAGAAGTGGGATGTAAAAGTAACAAGAGCCGCAGTTCACGGTTGGTAGTTTTAAAATGACAGCAGCATTTTCAGTACACGTAGAAACCAAAGATTCTTGTGTAAGCTGTGAATTAAAGGGAGAAACTGGATGTGAGGATCAGAATGTCGTTTGTCCTACTGGGAGTCAGAGAGTCAAAGGTGAGAAAAGGCACAAACACAAAAGTGTCTTACTTCTCCCCCCTCACGGCAAATTACTGGGTTTGCTGATAGCGATCTGTCCTCTGGTCACCTTATACTGATTTAAGTGGACAGGTTGCTTATTTAGCATCTGTACTTAGTGAGCTCAGCAGCAACCCGAGGCCGTAATCCTGATGTGGAGGACAAGGGGATAAATAAGAAGCTCACTCATGTTTAGTGCTGCAAAGTCATTGGAGATAAATTGTTTTACACAGTAAAACACAGATGAGACGTCTGCTATGTGAAAAGTAAACCAGAGAGCTGCAAAGTAATAAGCTTTACATTTCATCTCCTGTGAAATTCTGGGACTTACGAAATGCCCCCAACATATAAGTTGATTGATTAGTAAAAAAATGGGTTGACTTCAAGGGGAAAAGGCCTACCTGTGCATTCGTGCTGCAGACCCTTGCCGTAGTATCCCTTCTCACAGATGCAGTCGTACTGTCCGGTGTGCGTCCCGCACTTACAGCTGGCCATGACGTCACAGCAGTCCTTCCCGGCCTCACACAGAGACGAGCAGCGGGACAGATCTTCCTGGATGTAGCTGCCTGTGGGCAGGTCTGAAGGCAGGAAACAAACACTGATTCATAGCGAGACCAGATTACGCTGCCTGGAAGTAGCACAGTTGTCAAGTTCACACCATTTGGCACAATTTAATAATAAACTGGTTTTTATTGTGCACAAATACTGGAAATATCATCACAGGGCAGAAGTCTGAGCCCAAACTCATCGCTTTGGCGGGGGGGGGGGGGCTAAATGGCTATAAATCATTAACTTTTATTCTCAACAAGCTGAAATTAAATGGGTGCTATGGGGCATTAATGCAAAACAGTCTGGGGTCCTACAACAGTGTTCACACCTTCCTTTGGTTTTGCTCAAACTGCGCTTATCTGAAGCTGAAGAAACCACCTGGAAAGCATCACTAACACTGCTCGGTCACTCCGTGATACACCCCATCATCAGAGGAGAAATTTTTTTATTTTGTGGACATGGCAAGAGTTTATGACTAACAACACAATCACATTAAATATATGAATGAATTAAGAAAAGTAATGCAAAGAAGGAAGGGATGGGGAGTCTTCGCAACTATTTTATCGGTTAACTTGTGGGTCGGGTCTGTCGCAGGGAGGTCACAGCTTGCGGGTTATAGGTTGTCCTTTTTTTTTATAGGTTCTGGTGGGTGCCGGTTGGTAGAACTCAGCTAGGGCCGTGCATGACTCTGATCTTTGGGTTCCTAGTTTTGCTGCTTTGTTTCTCCTCCTATCCAAACAACAGTTCTGCATAACTTCCTTCTTCCAGATCATTTATCGGGGTTGGAGTACAACTGTCATTCTGGCAAACCAGATTGTCCATTTGCAAGAGCACCAAGATCCCAGAGTCTGCTTCTCTGGTCCTCAGCAGAGTGCATGGGCGTCCACAGTGTGCCAAACGAATTGTACTATCCGTGGAAGCGGACCAAGCAGCTTAAGGCACCGTGACTAGCAATACTGGGCTGTATCTGGGTTTGAGCATGGACGGGAGATATCTTTAAAGCTTTTGCCACAGCTATGACATACCAAATTTAACTTCTATAAAATCAGTCCAACGCTCTAAACCTTTTTACCGCTAATGCAGGATGGCTGAAAGACCACAATGTGTCTGGCAGAATTTCAGAAAAAAAAGAGCGTCCTTTTAAGCTGTTGTTGGCAGAGGTGTTGTGAGAAGGCTAAGCTGACAGTATCGTAAGTCCCAGTTTATTTCCACAAACCTTCTACGTGTCCTGTCTCGCTGACTTCTGCTACTGCACATACGTCTAGAATTTCAGGCCCTCTCTATGTGAACTTACACGTTTAGTACCTGCAAACCTATGTGCATGATTTACGGCTCGCTACGTGCTTGGCACTGCACTCAGCTGAGATGTTTTATGGTAATATTTAAAGTTTTAAAACCGTGAATGAATACCTCTTTTACCCAATTGTTGGAAGTCCCCTTCCAACTGTGGGAAAGCGGCTTTGGTTTATTATGTATGGAAGTGAGGTCTAATGGCGGCTGGCAGTGCAAAACAGCAAAGAGCATGTGAAATACACGTTGTCAGATTCAATGTGAAATATTATCTGCTTCCTTTTAAGTAAGTATTGAAATCTTAACAGGGTCAAAAGCCTTGAGAATAAAAGAAATACTGCTGCAGGTCAAATTGTGATTATGGGAGCACACGGGCTTCAAAGACCCACAGAGAACACATGGCAGCTTCTGCCTTTGTTTAACAAACTAGAAGCCATATTTCTTCCAAAAGTTACCATTTTACAAGAGTGGGTTAGCTTGTCAGGGAACTGAAATGTTCCCTCACAGCAAATGGCTGCAGAAAACCAATGTATGTATGCTGTATATCTTGATTAAATCGCACGTGTGGCAAACGGTATTAAAGTTAAACATTTACATGAAAACATGCATGTCAGAAAACAGCTTTTAAAAAGATGTTAAAAAGTGAATATATGGGTTTATTAAATTATGGAGTTATATCGTTTTTCACTTATTATCTGCTCAGGATTTTTTGAGCAGTGTTAAAAGTAACAGCTTCATAAATATATAAGGCGAGATAAAGCAAGCCCTAACACTAGAAGTAAATAAATAAACCTAGAAAGCATAGTAGTTGTTCTGCCTAAAGCATGGAAATACACCTTCTCTGCTTACTGGGAAAACTTGAGCTGCCTTCTTAAATTGTCGAGGAATATTAAGAATAAAAAGGTGAATTAGATTTGTAAGGAGCAAAGCTAAAATAAAGCAAAATCTTAGATCTGGGAACACAGCAGCAGAGTCAGATTTACGATCAGTGTATGAAAGGAGGAGTTAACAATCGTACGAGTAATACTCTGATAATGTAATGTTATGTGCAGTATTTATTGGAGTTACTATGCAACATGGATCCATTTCGTGAGGAGTCAGACACACAGCTCAGATGTTAGAGGGCTGCTCACCTACTCAGAGATTCAAAGTTTCAAGAGTAACTACTGTCAGAGGACAGTGGTCAGACAGAGTTTCACCAACACCCACCTCACCTTTTACCTGGCACTTTCATGTGTGTGATTTCATAGCTAAGTTTTGGGTTAAAAGAAGCTCTGTTTGACTCTTGTGGTGCAGCTGGTCTAAGATCTTTTCAAGAGGCTGCACCCTCATCCACCAGGAGCTTAGAACTCCCTAAATCTCCTGATAGATTTGAAGAACATTTGGCCAAGCAGTTAAAACACGTTCTTAGGTGACGTAACAAATTTAAAACACAGATTCATTTCTGCTATTCCTGCCAGAGTCGTTTTGAGGGCAACATTTTTCCATTATTCTATTTAGCTCCTCCTTGCCCTCCATTTAAAAGCCAAATCAAATGGGAAAATCAAAGTGCAGCTACATGATAAGGGGCTAAGTGGAAAGGAGTAGGGATTTCACTAGTCTTTAATGAGATCTGTGCTATCATGATTTTTAGAAGCTTTATATAAAGGCTTTAAAAGTTGTAATGAATAAATAAAGAACTGCTACTGCAGTCGGTAAAATAGCACACCAGTTTGCATACCTTCATGCAGTGCACGACGAGCCAGGGCCTCGAACTCTGCAAAGTTGTGCACCAGGTAGCAGTGTTGGTCTTTGGGCTGTGAGGCCATGTCATGGAGCTCCCGGATGTTTCCCTGCCAGATGCCCAGAGTGAAGATCTCAACACCTCGCTCTCTCAGAGCTGTCGCCACTGGCCGAGGGTCTCCACCGTTGGAGTAGCCATCGGTGATGAGGAAAATGACCTTGGTTGCATTATCACGGGAGTGGCGAAGTATTTGCTGTCAGAGGAAAGGAAAATAAGCAGCGATTACATTTCTAAATACATTTTTAAGCAATTTAACATTCTTTAAACACCTTTGTTTAATGTTGATGGTTTTACTTTGAGGTCACTTTGTGCTGCATTTTTGTTTGTTTTGCTTTTCTGATGTTAATCTTCTCATCCATGTCAGCAAGAAAGTCTGTTTCCCAGCAAGTGAAACTCATAAGAGGCACTCACAAAAGACACATTCATCCCATGCGTTTCCGTGTGTATCACATGCTACCAACACAGCCTCGGCTTCAGTAACATAATTAAACCATATAATAAAAACGTCACACATAAAAACGGCCCTCCATCCTAGAGTTTCGAAGAATCCTACACCAGCAAGGCAGGCAACAAGAAGAAGAAGAAATAGGTCAAGAAAATGGGGGAGAAAAACTCAAAATTGCTAATTATTTCTTCTAAAGATCATGCAGCTACTTGCCAATTGCTAAAACCACCAGAGAACACAGAGCACACAGGCGGAGCTGCAGTTGTCCGCCCAGACACCAGCAACATTTCTCAAACTAACTTTAGCCAACGTTTACAATCCAACACATGCAATTACAAAGGACATTAAAGTCAAAAAAACATATCTTTATTTTCACAAGCATCTAGGACAAGAAAATCCAACAGGACCATCTGGTCATGTTTGTGTAGAACAACCTAAAGGGGTCCTGGTTTGCAGTAAGGTTAAAGAGCCAAGATGAAGTCAGTAGGACGAATATACAGCCAGATAGGTCATGGCACACCATGAGAAAGTCAAGTCCGAAACAAAGAAAGTCTGTCAGGGAGGAGTCTTTTTCTTTATTCTTAATCCAAGTAAGACAGAATAGCTCCATATGACAGAATATTAGATGTGGAGAAAGAGGAGACATGAGAGGGTGTGACCGCAGAGGGAGCAAGAGAGAAAGCTCTGGTCTTTATTGTCTAATTGGCTAAACTTCAAGCAGTAATTACAGAGCCTACAAAGCATAAGAGTAAGTGCAGAAAAGGAGAATGGAGGGAAAACAGAAGAGCGGGTGAGACTAGTTTCTCTGATTCTCAAAGCTCCAGGGTGCTGCTGCTCCGTGTCTCTGGCGGAGGAGGCTGCCTACGCCCACTCCCAGCTGTCAGTACGCCCCGTCAGGCTGCCGCGCTCCCTGGTCTTCCTCGAATCCCAGTACCAGCTGTCAGCACCGTTATGGTTTAATTTAAGAGTCAACTTAAATTTAAGATGGGAGAACACAAAAAGCTCTGCGTTAGTCGGCTGTTTCTTTTACATCGTTTATCAGGCGACTGCTCAAAGTTGCCGCAGTGGTTTCTCTGTTAGCCTTGAGTCGGTGGCTGGTGTGAGACGCTGTGGATATGCCACCAAACAGAGCATACGCATGCATACCCACTAATAATAGCCTCCCGAATAGCCTCCGCATATTTTAGGTCAGAGTATTAACATAAAGGCGACCGCAGGAGCCAGTGTGTGGGAAGGCGATGCCCTTTACAGAAACTCTCAGCATGCACCTTATCATTCATGGCACATAGAGGAGAGAGCGGTAAATCTCCCATGCTGCTAATGATGACATAAAGCAAACTGGAAACTGCAGTCGTTTCTACATCATTGACATTTCAATGTTTAAGAAGGGAGTAAAGTAACTTAAAATGATAAATCAATTTTACAGTGAACAGGAAAAAGTGGAA
Organism: Craterocephalus stercusmuscarum; assembly: GCA_037177115.1. Taxonomy (NCBI): domain Eukaryota; kingdom Metazoa; phylum Chordata; class Actinopteri; order Atheriniformes; family Atherinidae; genus Craterocephalus; species Craterocephalus stercusmuscarum. The sequence goes on along the minus strand of JBBDHI010000005.1, from coordinate 11,879,820 downwards.
AATGGGAAAAGACAAAAAATGTGACATTCAACTTTCAAAGATTTAACCACAACTTGTAAATGTTATGACAAAATAAAAGCCATTTATTGTCTCACTGTAACTCTTAAATCGTCATTCCTTCCTCACATAAAAGGTGGTGAGATCATTTTGCTTTGTCATTTCTAAAAATAATTATCTTTGCAACAACTAGATTGAAATAATGTCATTTTCATTCAAAACACTCAAGCGGAAAATCTCTGACTAGTTTTACAAAAGCAGTCTAAGATATTTACTGTAGGTCTGCAAGTTTGATCCAAAATTAAGGATCTATTAAAGTGGACATATCATGCTTTTAAATCCTTCCTTTTTACTTGTAAATCATTCATTAATGGTTTATATAAAGTAAAACTGCAATCCTTTGGTCTGAAATCGTTGAGAATCAATGAGAGCAGCTTGATTTGATGCTGTCTCTTTAAATCTGAACAGACATGTCATTCTTCCTGGTTACAGCATGTTTTTTTCTCGGTTCGACTCCGCCCCCTTAGCCTCTTAGCCGCTAACGATCGGCAAAGAATGTTTTTCAAAAATA
>JBBDHI010000005.1:11846364-11858160 GCA_037177115.1 Craterocephalus stercusmuscarum | reverse complement strand
GCTAGCTGCCTGCCCAGCTACATACTGGAGCGATCTTGAACGTTCGTTTTCTCCTCACTCACATGTATGAGAGGAAAAATGACAACAGACCCCAGGTTTAAAAAACCGAAGTTCTCCTTTAATACTATTGTAAATACAGTGGTCTACATGTTTGGAGAATCCCCTCCCTGTTTTGAACCAGAGTAATTCATAAAGATGTTTTGGTAATAAACCACCTGATTCATGATGTCAGTGGTTTTTACTATCATTTCATCCAATCTAGGGCCGTATGTCGGGCTTCTTGAGCAAAGAATGAGTAGAGCTGATAACCATCTGCTGTTTAATTGGACCAGATGGCAGGGGAGACTTCCAGACAAACTAGTTAGACCAAAACGTGTAGCTGGAGTCTGCATAGGACAGCTCTAGCCAAACTTATTTCAATTTCCACCTCTGAGGGGGCTTTTCTTTTTCTTTTTTTACTCACCCAAAGAATGAGAGGAACCCTGTTCATGGTTTCAGTGTAGAAAAGTTTGTGTTGTGGGAAAAGCAAGGCCAAGCAGAGAGTTGGATGGCCACAAACATGCTAATATTAATGTTAGTTAGTAAAAGATTAGGTCTAATATCTGCCTAAAATCAAACTCTGATGTAAACGCTTTCTTTCATGTTTCTTCAGATTTTGCCGTTATGCTTCCACATCATTTCTTTTTTTTTATTATGGAAACATAACACAAAAAAATAACTGATTCATAAATGACAGAGCTTTATTGTTATCACTAATGGAAAATTAGTTCAAATGTCCTATTCATGATTTACTTCTACTTAATTCCCAGAAACTCTGGTAACTACAACAACACAAATGTGCAGATTTGTCATTCATCCTGGATAGCTGGGCGATAAAACAAGTTATTCAGACCCAACACAATTATAAGCTCACTTTTAGAGAGTAATTACAATTTCATAATCACAGACATAAATACTTGACAAAAAAAACTAACTACTGCAATCATGAATTTAACAACAAGCTCCAATGTTTATAGTTTATATGATTAATGAAATGTTGAGCTAATTCTGCTGCAAATGACCAAAAACAAAACTCCAAAGTTGCAAATGTCTTAGAGAGAAGACCGAACTGAGAGAGCGGCTCAGTGAACTTTCACAGCAGAACATATTTGAGGTAGACAAACTAAGTTATGAAAGAAGAGAATGAAGGTGGTTTCTGCCAGAGTGATTCAGCATGAAGAGGCCCAGCAGAGCAAAACCTGAGACTAATGCATTTCTTCCTCCTGAACCCAAAACATATAAGCAGACACGCACACAGACACAAAAGCACACACAGTCGTGTTGAGTCTACAAAGTCGATCACCATGACAGTGTCGGAGTTATTTCCAAGTACACCCAGAGCATGAGCGCCAGGTATGCACAAATTTCGGTGTGTGCGTGTGCGTGTGTGTGTGTGTGTGTGCGTGCGCACACTTGTCGATGGAATAACCTAAATTTGATCATTTTTATACAAAATGTCTCCTTTCATGATTGCAGACAATGGATGTAAACTGTTAAGTCTGCGGTTAGGGGTAATAAAACCGCATCTGAAATACATGATGCTCTACATTTAAACCCTGCAAATTTTCCTTTCCAAAACCGATATAATGAGCGAAAGTCTTTGGATAATAAAAAATTTGGACCATTTTAAAGTCTCTGTTTAATAGTATATAAGTTCTAAGGTTTGGCAAACGATCATTTAACTATCATTTTGTTCCTAATTCATCATTTCACAAATTCTGAGCTGCCACATACAGTAATTTATACCCTGCTTATTTTAGTCTAGAATGATGTCTTATTGTTTTTGGCTCGCTTCTATCACAGCTTTTTCCTTTTTTTATCGGCTCGTAGGTGTTCTCTATCTCACCCATTCTTCCTGCAGAAGGGATGAAAAGAGGGAAGAAACAGACAAACTGTGGGGGAGGAAATGATTAAGAGTTAGATGGCGGGAAGTGGTGGTTAAACAGACAGGAAACAGTCTTCTCTTATCTTGTTATCATGGTCGGGTCCAGCCACGGGGACCCGATCAAAGAGATGCACCTTGCTTTCATTCATCACAGTGGACACTTTTTTTCTCTTTGTTTGTGTCAACTCTGTCACTGAAATGGCATCAAAGCGCTTTTCTTCTTCTTCGCTTTTTTCTAAGCCAAATATTTTAGCAGACATTTCACAAACATGGCACAAAATGCATTGAACTGTCAACAAATGTCTTGGTTTCTCAGGTTTCTCACTTGGCAAATATGTCTTTTAAGAAGTGAAAATACCCCTGAGCTTCACAGTTCATCTCTGAATGGCAGAAAGCACCACAATCCCAAACATCGGCTATCTAATGTGACTTTTTAACATGCCAAGAATGTACAGAAACCCTCCACAGGCTGAACATAAGCAACATACAAGGGCCTCATTTAATCTAATAAAAAATGTTTTGTAAAACAATACTGCATATTTTGGTAACAATGCATCAAAGCCAATGACTATGATGTTCCCCTCACTAACGGTTGGTTGGGGAGGTCTGTGCCTGTGGAGGTGATGGAGAGGAGAAGAAAGAGGATGAAGCCACTGGGATTCCTGTGGCCTTCAGAAAACTTATTCTAAATATTTCTAAAGCCCACTGTGCTCTGGTAAGGCCCAATACAGATTGAATGAAGAGCTGTGTGTATGATTCACATCAGTCCCATTTCTTTATTTTTCATCGATCGTTAAAGGGATACTGTGTAACTTTTGGCCACTAAGGGGCTGAACCGGTAAGGGCTGGAATATACTTGCTGCTGGCGACGCGTCCGCATACGCATCATGGCCGCTGCGCGTAGCTAATGTCAGTTTGGCACGTCGGCCGCTCGCGTTGATGCGAGGTAACGCGACGCGTGCGCGAGCTGCGATATTGACTTGACCGCTAGAAGTGCTCGCGCACCATTTTGGTCACGGACCGCATTTACATGCTTATCGGCCACATTTATTGCATCTAACGGCGGCGAGACTTTTTCCCCCTTAGTTTCTACAGTAAAGTAAAATTGTCAGCCCTTTTACTTTGATTTCAAAGTCCAAATTCAACTCGTTGTCAGGGGAAAAAACCCGGATACACAACTGCTCGGCAATTTGTAACTTTCAGAGTACAAGTGCTGCATACTCCGCCTAGTGGGACCCTCCGGTATTGACCGTTTTGGCCGCACTGTGCCTACGTAGTTTACAGCAAGTATGTACACAGAGCAGAAAGAGCGCTTGCGGACACGCTTGCGTACACAGCAAGTATATCCCAGCCCTAACTTCCCACATCGTTGCAATATGAAACAGTTTTTCTCATTCTGGACAACATTTTCATCTTCTTACCTTGTTCAGATTTAACCAACTTTCAAAGAAAAAGTAGCATGAAGCTCAGCCTGCTGTTTTTTATACCTGAAGAGCATGTCTGGTTTCTGCAGCGGACAACCCCAGCATGTGTCAAACACAGCATTGGCCCCAGAAGTCATCCAGAATTGTCCCTTTAGGGTGATAATGGAGTGAAAAGTTACATTTTGGGTGAAATTTCAGGTTTAAGACCCAAAAGTTAAGGTCGAAAAGTTACACAGTAACCCCTTAACTACTGAAATGAAAGTACTTGTTAGTACCTCTTAGGGACGGTACAATAATCTGTCAGAAATCAGATGAAAACAACAAACAGCTCCACTGGGTTCCCTCACTTTTCATAAAACCGGTTTCTGCATGTGAAATTAAAACCCAGCAGAAAAACTGCGCTGTAGGTTGACCTCTCACATTTCTTGACACACCTCAAACACACAGCGTGTCTTTAAATTTGAGCGCATACATTCTCATGCATGCACAGGTTACAACCCATAACATGACCTCTTTAACTTACACATGCTGACAAGCATGTAAAGACATGCAGCTGATCTATAAACTGCATGTGTGATGATCTATATGTACAGAAAGCAGCGTGTTTTCATGGTCAGGTCGACACTTTAGGAGTGAATGGAAAGAAGGAGAAAGTAAGCGCCCTGCAAGTTCAGCTTCTTTCTTTAACACTCAAACGAGGCTGTTACTACCAGCGTGGTAGAAACATTACTATTTCTTCTTCCCTATCTTTCTTCCATCCTCTCTTTTCACACACAAACAGATGTTTGTCTTCTGCAGCTGTGAAGGCATACTGACAGGGAGAAGTCCAGGTAAAAGTGCTGAATTTTCCTTTGGCAGAGCCAGTTTCGCCTGTAGTGGGTTTCATCTGGCAGCGGGTGGAAAGCCAGAGGATCTTCAGGGTGAAGACAAATACAAGTAATGGAGGAGACATTTAACTGGCTAGAACAGATGTAGTTATTCTTTCTCTGGATTTATATCATGAAACGTCCGTCCAACGAGTTAATAAAAGCAACAATGGAAAAAGCCATGATTCACGGGTTAATAAGATTAGAGAAACCAACAGAATAAAGTGGGGGGATTCTAACGTTTTTGTACTCAAGATATTTGGTCACGCATGAGGTAAGTTCATAAAGAATAAAATGAAAGCCTCAAAGGCAAGGGTTTGATACTCCAACTAGTTTAATACATAATGACCTAAAGGGAATACGCCCCCCCCACCTTCACTGATGTAACACACAAGTTGGTTTATCTCATTAAAGGGATAAAAGCTTGTTGTGAAAACATCAATGCAACATTGAGTCCAAATATCTCAGTTTTGGTCTTGTTAATTCGAGCTTTGACAAGATGTTTTATGGTCTAAGTTCAATAATATTTGTTACAATTGAAAAAGACAGTTGTCTTGGCAACAGTATTCCTGTTGCTGAATTGTGCAACACTTACAATGAGGCAATCACTAAATCTGCGTAGGGACTGGATATGCGCAGGCCTTCAAAAAGCAAACCAGGCAAAGACTAACAGAGATACACATGGACTGAGCGATTGGCTGGAAAATTGCTTAAACAACAGGAAAAAGGATGAAGAGCCAAATTTATGTGTAATTCACAAATGTAAGTCATGAACAACTGGACTTGATAGTCCTTATTGCATAGCTTCACCTCATCACAAAGGAGATTTTTGTCTTCTTTGACTTCTATTTTATCCACAGCCAAGCTAAAAGACCAACAAATGCAGCAACACAACCAAGAAAAGGCCCCAGCTTAGACATTTCTGAGACTGACCCCAAGTGGCAGCTAACACGTCAACATCCGTTTGCTGAGTCTCAGCGCCGAGAGCACAATGATGTATGTTCAGAGCTCAATTCACAACATCCTGCTGGCTCTTTAGCACAAAACCTTAAGACTGAACTGGACTAAAAAGCACAAAACCATGACTAATGAACACTCAAAGCACTTTCTCTTGTGGCAACAAAAGGTTTGAAGGATATGAAATGAGAATACTTCATTCATCCCAGAAGGAAACTGCAATTATAGAAAATGTAAAATTATTTTCATATATTCTTTAATATAAACCTTGACATTTACAAATGCACTGTGAACCGTTTAGATAGTATGAAAGCAGCCAGACAAGGAGAATTCATGTGATATCAACTAAAACACACGGAGAAAAGTGTAAAAGCTTTGACCCTGCAAAGTGTGCTGCTGCATCCAGAACCAAGAGAAAACCTTTAGTTTAATGTAGAGAGAAAAAAACAGCAGTTTTCTCAGAAAAAAGGCAGAGCATCAGAAATATGTGCATCAGGATTGTCCTTGATGAGGAGAGTACTGAGTCTAGTGGTGATTATTAGTAAACGGACAATACTGAGTCTGCTGAAGACAAAGTAGACAGAAATTAAACACATGCATCAAGTTCCTTCTGTGGGGTCTATATTGTTAATCCAGTAAATTTAAACTAATGTATAATGTATCATATTGCAATTTATCATGTATAGGAGCAAATACCACGCTTTTAAAAGCTGCCATCCTGTGCAGTAACACAATTTTCAGTACTCATGCACCCATTAAAATATACTGCATATTACTATTCATACTCCAGAAAACCTGCCATGAACTAAACCAAACCAGAAAACAGAAACGCCTGAATCTACCAGAACTTGGTAAATTGATGTTTTAAACCTACTGGATGATGTATTTGGTGAGAAAAGAGGGAGCAGCCAGACAGACAGGGCTGAGACTGAGTGAGACAGAGATGAAGAGTGCTGGAGGAGAGCCCTGTCTCTACATGCACGGCTGGTGGAAAAATGTCTTTCTTAATGGATCCCAGCCTTCTACAGCAGTTAGAACAGCCAAGAGCCGCCAAGGGAATAAAATATAGCATAATTATTAATATACTGCAATTATCCATCCATTTTCCCCTCTCTTGTACTTCTATCTACAAAGACTCTCGCACACGTCACATAGATCTAGACAGACATGCTCGTACATCTCTAACTTTCCTTGAGATGGAGGTGTAATGGAGGCACATGTTTGGGGAAAACACAAATAATTCATGACAAGCCCTCAGAAATGTAAAAAAGTAATTAAAAAAATCCCAGGTAAGAGCAGCTGTTTAGATGGATCTAATGAGATCGTTGATTCGCGTTAGCTGACCATCTTCTGTGCTGCTAAGAGAGAGGATAACAAATCTTTTATTCTTTTTCCAGACAGTCGATTAAAAAAAAAATCCCCCAAAATGAGGTAATAAATCACCGGCAGCCTTATCTTATTTAACTTCATTTCCCTGATCATGTGAAGACATGCAGTAAATGTCAGACTGAATCTATCAGGTGGATGCAGGCGTTCTGGGGCAGCAGTCCATGATGCATCTGAATCTGCTAGGCTCCTCTATTTAAATAAAAAAAATAAGCGTATTGTAAGGTAACGTGTAACTCTCACACTATGCAGATGCTTAAGTGGAAAGAGGAATTGGTTGGCTGGGAAGAAGAGCCCCATTAAATACATTATCTAAATAAGATCTTTAAGCATTCACAGCCAACAGTAGAAAATGGCCTCTGTTTTAACAAGACATCTTTAGACCACTACATCACTACATCACATGATGAATCGCCTAAAATACTCTGTGTGTTCTTGGATAATGATAAGAACCAAGCGTTTGCCCAAAATGCCTTCTCTTGTTATTGTTGTGGTCTATAGTAGCTGGGCCACGTCCAGGATTCTGCTTATCAGCACTTAGCTCAGGACTTTTCAAGGAAAACCTGTCCTGAGGGCCAAGCTTTTAGCATGAAGCCAGCGGATCCAGTCCAAAGCTAACAGCCTGAAACAGGAACCGGCCAGATCTCAGCTCACCTATGTTTTAAAGTTACAAAGATTTTAATGATGTTCAGGATGCAAGCGCTGTTTGACAGTTTCATGGTTACTGGCTTTGTATTTTATGTGTAACTGTGTTTGGGTCGGTGAGGTCTGAGACCATTATCTGAGCACATCTGTTTTTAGCTAGCATTTTTTTAGGCTTTCTTTTTTTTTTCATCCTATCAGGATTTCAGCCAATTGTCCTTTCACCTGATTGCAAAACACAAACAACAGGCCACGGCAGCAGTTTGCGGGAGTTTGCAGACCAATCTAAACTCACCTGTACTGCCTGAAACCGGAAATAATATTCTGACTAACTGAAGGGAAATCGCAGGCATGGGCTTGTGTGTGTGTGTGTGTGTGTGTGTGTGTGTTTATACAGGACCAGCCCCTACACCACCAGCACAGCTTTTACAGCTGGGCTGTTTGGACGTGACAGATGAACTGAGCCACATGTCCGAGTGTTTGCACATTTGTGTGCGCCGCTGAGTGGCAGGCGACTCAAATCAACACAAAATAAACAAGCTAATATTTTGATCCCCACATGACCCTAAATCCCTGTCTCTCCAGCAAACCCAGTGATACAACCAGTAACAACTTATGCGCATGAAAACCTAACCAGTTATCCAGAAGCTTCCACTAGAAAACTCGCAGCACATAAAAGTTGTTTCTCTTTTTTGAGTCAAACACGTTTTTATCAGTTTTGCATCTATGCATGGTTTTCTAGGGGTGCGTGTCTGTGTGTAGTTGTGCGCTCAGTCTTTCGGGTATTTTCAGCACTGGAAACCCCTCAACAATTACCCAGCAAGCAGCTTCCCTTCACTGTCTGCCGGTGTGTAATTTAGAGGAAGCAGCTCCAGCGAAACCACGCAGGGCCTCGTTAACGTCGACCTTTCTAAGCCACAGTCGCTCCCCTGCATGCACGCACACGCAAACAGCAGGCTGACAGACACACACATAGACTTTATACCTCCATTGAAGGTACATGTAGACTCCAGCTTATTCAGCACACACTGCACTCACACAGACAGACTCGCATTCCTCCCCAACATCACTGACACATGAATCTGACTCACTGCTGCCCTCTGGAAAGCTCCTTTGGTGTAGGTGCCTCCTCCTCTGTAGTTGATGGCTGGGATCTCCTGGTTGAACAGGGAGCACTTGTGCTGGTGGGACTTAGGCGCCGAGATGTGGTCCACCCTCGTCACCACGTGCGTCTTGGACGAAAAGGTCACCAGCGCCACTCGCGTGTCCTCCGGCGCCACGGGGAAGTCGGACAGCATCTTGCGCACGAACCTCAGCTCGCTCTGGAAGTTGTTGGCGCCCACGCTCGATGACTCGTCCACCAGGAAGACCAGGTCCAAGCACGAGCTTTTCTCGCGCAGGTCGCGGACGTTGCGCTTGAACGCCTGACCGAGCCGCTCCACTTTGCTCTCGGCGCTTTCCGACAGGTTGCCGGCCGTCGACAAGGACGACCTCAGTCTGGACCTGCGAGACTGAAGCTGTGTTTGGGATTGCTGGCCGGCGGTCCATACAGTCAGGATGCACAGAACAAGAAGACAAGTAGTCCACGGTGCTCGTAAAGAGCACCTTACAGACAGCATAGTGAAACCCAGCACAGATTTTCCCTAAAAATACAAAAATATAAAGAGATAAGACGTGGATCCACTCCTCTGGAGGAATTCAGTGACAATTACAGTATCCTATCCTTTCATCGGCGTCCTCAGCATAACTCAGCGCAGAGTTCCTCAGAAGCATCGCAGGACGAGGAGTCTTTCATTCAAAGTGTGCTTCTGTCCATCTGCTTCTTCTTCTCTGATACCAGGAAATGTTTGTCCCACCTGCCTAACTTTTTCCCTGTCAAAAAAACAAAACAGTATCTCTCACTTTGTCCTCGCTCTTTGCACGTGTAAATGCACGATTTTATGCTTTTTAAAGAGTCTCTACAGTCTCTGCTTCTTTATCTGTCCCCCCGCCTGCCTGTCGCTCATTCATTCAGCCAGTGTATCAGATCCAAACCCCCAAAGCCTCTTCAGTCGTCCCCAGTCCCGCTGTGCAGCCCCTCAGGCTCCTGCTTGCCTATCTGACGCTCCTGCCTGCGCCGTCAGCCGAGCTCTGAATGCTTGTTCCCCTCTTCTCCCCAAATCATAAAAAAAGGACCAAAAAAAAAAAAAGCGCACACACAGGAGGAGGGAGGAAAAAGTTGGGAGACAGAGAGAGGTTGAGGGGAAAAAAGGGGCAGTCCGGTCGTGGCGTGAAGTCATTTTTTTCCCCTTCATCTCTCCTCCTCTTTTCCTCTCACCTCCCCCTCTATCCCTATCTCTTTCTGTGTCTCCCCCCCCCCTCCTCCTCCTCCTGCGTCTCTCTCCCTGCATTTGTCAATCCTTCTCATCCAAACAGTGGAGTGAGGCTGCCTCTCGCCTGTCAAGTGGTCGGCATTCCCGGGGAAAGTGTCGGCCGACGTCTCCGTACGTCCGCACACGTCAGGATGAGGAAGATCGGCGACATCAGACTGAGATCAGACAAACCGAGGTGGGAGAAAGGGAGGAGAGGACAGGGAGAAAAGTCAGATTAACCCTTGGACCATATTAAATGTTTTTCCGTAGTTTGGGTAAGGGAGTGAAGAAAGACTTGATTTGTTGTTATTCCACTTAGGGAGACGGTTAAGTCTGCTCCATCAAATCATCGCTCTTTTATAATTTCCTCCTCTCTCCATCTGTGGATCTTTTCTAAGACATAAAACACCAAAGGAAATGGACAAACCTTCTTGAAGTTTGGGCTTGTCTATTTTTTTTCTTGCCTTCATTTGTGCCTTTTTGCTACATCTCTTCAATTCTTGCCTCTTTCCCCTCCTCGCTCGGCCGTTTTGTTTTTCTTCTGTGATTTTATCTGTAACCAAAACAAAGGCAGCCGGTGTTACAGAGGCACACTGTGCCTATTAAAGCAAAAGCCTGAGATTTACAGCAAAGAGCTGACTTTACACGGAGCTCCCGAGGCTTGTGAAGAGGCAATAATCAGAGTGGAGCAGGAGACACTGAGACAATGTCATGCAGAGTAAAAGAAGGTGGAAACCGGGAGGAAAAAAAGGGGGAAGACAAGGAGAATAGTGAAAGTCTGTGGCCTCCCAAACATTTTATTCTTGTGTGACTGGAGTCAGTTATTCAGTGAAATAATCTTTCTCCAGAGATCTTCATCCATAAAAGTGTAGGTGAGGTCATGAATGGGAAAGTGGACGATAAGAAATGACTCACGGTCGGTGTTTCAGATGCTAGATGGGGTTGAGGTCTGGAACTTTCTGCAGACTGGACAACTTCTTCCACACTTAAGAGGGAAAATTCTTAATGGAGCCGACTCGTTGCACAGCAGGCAAGTCTCTTTCAAGTCTGTTTAAACTGTAGACTGTAGACTGTGCACACACACACACATATATATGTATATATATACACATGTATATGTGTGTGTAAATGCTACAGCATAAAGAGATCCTTTGATCATAACTTCAGTTTTAACTAATGGTGCATTCGATTTAATGTCACAAGTCAGAATTTCCAACTTTCCAGAAGGAAAACTCAACTGGAACACCCCTGAGGTTAGATTTCCAACTTGGAAAGTCAGCCCTGAACCTCAAAATCCAACATGGCTGCCCTGCACAGAAAACATGGTGATAGTGACACAAATGAGCTGCTTCTTAACATGTATGCCTGTTTGTCTCATCACAAGTTGCACGCATGGCGCTGTCCATCTTCTAACAGAGAACATGCTCCAGCAGCATTCGTAGACACAAAATAGGGCAAAACATGCTGTTATCACCTCCTTTTGCCATCCTGCACGTCCTACTGGTTTTCCGATCGACCAATGAAATGTGTTTATTTGGGTGTGAATTATGACTTTAAGCTAAATGGGTTGCAGCAGAGAGACGGCTGCTACGGACATCGGTGCTTATTATCCCGGTGCTCATCCTGGACCTGCGTCAGTCCTCATCCCAATAAAACATCTACACCAGTAGCACTAGCATCCATACGACAACATGACACAGTTTCAGCCTCTCCGTTTTACTTTTTAGAGGGAACATCTGCAACAGCAGCATTTTCTTGAATTCTGACGTGTCAAACAGTCGCCTGTAGAGAGGAGTTTGCTCCCATCTTTGTCCTCCCAGCTCTTACTCCCAAACACAGCGTTTGTTCGGTGAAAATGGTTAAAGAAACTGGAAACTGCACTACTGGCCAAACTTACACCAAATACTGATTGTATTGTCAGTCTGCAGAGGATTTTCCCAAACATATACTTAATGAGCTAACAGTCTAAACTGAGTCTTAACCCTTTGATGTGTAAATTCCCCCACAGCAGACACACACTTAAAGGCTGTTTCCCAGTATATCTATGGGTGTGGATGGTATTTTAGCAAATTAGCCGGTTCACTGGACATTAGGGAGTCATTCAATACACTGCAACTCACTAAAGTATAAATAAATAGAATTTAAAATTTGATATAACCTACATGTGCTGTAATTACCAAGTTTGCCTCATTGACAAACAGGACAAGAAAATGATCCACCATATTTTAACATACTAACATCAAATG
>JBBDHI010000005.1:11817056-11829152 GCA_037177115.1 Craterocephalus stercusmuscarum | reverse complement strand
AATCTTTTCTTCTTGTCGCAGTATGTTGTCGGTTTGTAGTAATTTATGTCTCTGGGATTGTTGTCCCTGATAAGTCCTTGTGGTTAGATACGTTTTGTTCCATCTAAAAGTCATTGTTAAAAATCATGAAAGAGCAAAACTTCCAAATTTCACAATAAAACACATAAATTAGAAGTTGATGTAGCTTTGTCTGTCTTAATATCCCTCGAACCATTTAACAAAACTTGGACAAAGTAGGTGTGACATGAGGTATATAGTTTATTGCGGCATGCAAAGCCTACTATAAGGACGAAGAACAGAGTATTGGCAAATTTTGACACTCAAATCAGCCACAACAAGCAGACACAGGACTTGTTGCTGACCCCACTAATTCTCCTCAGGAAAGGTGTTGTGTGCCAGCAGAGTGTCAACAAACTGGCCGCTGACCTGTTTCCTAATAGCTAAGCACATGTTCTGTGAGTGACCAGCATCAACATAACATCTCATCCTTCCTGCTTCACTGGTTCTGTGCACAGCGCAAATGAACTGGGACCGGTCGCATCTGTCTGGAAAGCCTGGTCTGCAGGACTGTCCTCACAACTGCACCTCATGTGTGTGTTGTCCATCACACATAGAGACAAACACTGCCTTCCACAGCTCCTGGTTATGTAACTCCTGCTTCTTGTTGTTCTCCGGTATGTGTGTCAACAGTTCCTCAGGAAGTCCTGGAGTGGCTCATGTTAACGTGAGATTTCCTCTGAAATCACAGGAGATGCTATAAAAGCAAAATGAGTTGAACAAGCAATGGAGTTGTGGCCGTCCTGCTGGTAGGCCTCTGTGCTGCTGCTGGAGCAGCCTTGATCAAAACAATGAACCCCGTCCAGCCTAAGTGGCTGCAGAGTGCAGCTGTGCTCTGATCTCTGTCGAGAGAAAGCAAAAAGAGCAATTCCCACCAGCCAAAGGAAGTGAGATAAAAAAAATAAAAAAGAGGACAAACTTGCACTGCTGCAACTTCAAAATGCACAATCTTGCTCTGCACAGGAACAGCCTGCTGGGAATTTAAAGAAATATAATCTAAGGTTTTATTGAACAAAATATAATTGCAGGACTTTAGACTTTTACGTGACATTACGGTGAGCAGGTAAACACTCCTTAAAGGGTCAGGTTTAAACAGTGAATAGTTTATGTCTGCTCCTCTGCAATGTGAATGTACAGGATGGGACCAGCCAGGCAGACATAGAGCATGTTAAGAGTTGTGACGTGTGACGTTTCTGTGAAAGAGCTAAATTTAGACGCAGGCTTCTGCCTCCTGAATAATAAGTGTGAATGACTGAGAAACCCTGTGCATGAGTGGCAAAAGACTGCAACACACAGTCACGAAAGAAACTGCAAGAAGGGGCGGTGTGTGTTTTGTTTTAAACCGTATAAGCTGGTAGGAGGTTACTGTGTGTGTTTAAAGATTTACAGTATACTGTAGCAGCAGCAGGAGGGGATCTGGATGGGTGGAACCTGGAGGAGGAAAAACAGCTGGGAGTGGGGAGGGAGTAATGGGGCGGTGCTATCATGTACTCATATGAAAGAGAGCATGCATATCAAGCCAAATACAATTCGTGTCTAAACTGTGCAGGTTGGATCCTCAGGAGGCAGTGACTTATGCGCACTTCTTCCACGGAAAGGATGCTTCTGCCTGCTCCCCTCTTACCTGGAGCAAGGAAATTCTGAACTTTATATAGATACATTATCTACGTTTAGAGACAAAAACGTTTTAAGAACTGTTTTGGTGCAGTTTTTCCACGTCAAAAGCACGAAGACATTACGCTGTTCTGCTCTATAAGAGGACTCCACTGCGTGCACCACCTGTGTCACCCAGCCATCAAGACAGGCAGGAACTCTCACTGTGCCTTTGTTTGCTGCGCTGTTTGGCCTGTTTTTTTTTTTTTTGTTGTTGTTTTTTTTGCTGTTTTCTAACTATCTATAACGCAGTCCCTATCAGAAGTTGCTGACAGCGCAACAACATTCAACCTTCCTTAATTAGATAAGCGCGGAACGTTTGAGTTTTGCGCACGGAGGACGCTTGAGCTCAAGACGAGACGATCGCTTGGACGAAATTCAAGACTAAAAAGAAGTAAATCCAGCCAGAAATATGACGGACGGTCCAAGACAACGGAGCAGCACGGCGGGTTCTGCCAAGGATGCTACCGGTGAAGAGTCTGAAGGAGTGGCGCTAAAGAAGGAGATCGGGCTTGTGAGCGCTTGTGGCATTATTGTGGGTAAGTGTGTCGGTTTTGTCACCGGGGTGGTTTAACTCTTTCTTTATTGAGTGCATCCATGTTGCAGGCTGTACATTTGAGCGTCAGACAAACACCAGACAAGACAATCGGCGTACATCACATTATCTCATGGAATCCTTAAACATGAATGTACATTCATTCTGTCTGTGATATTCGCTAGTCTGTTGACGGGTCTTTTCTTTTTTCAAGAGAGAGATTAAAAACCAAGAATGCAGCCTAAGTGCACGCACTGATTAATTCATAAGAATAACTTGTTCTTTTTTTATTAAGTCATCTACTTCTCGGTCTGAGAATCCCCTGCCCTCTGGTCCTTTAAAAGTTGTTTTGTCAGCTAAGCTTTCGTCATCTTTCTGCAGTCTGGTCATTAATGGGAATGTCCTCACACTCAATTATCTATGATGCTGAGAGGATTAGTCTGTTCTGTGATTTGTAGGCTCACATGACTTGGACCAAGTGAGATATGTTGGATGGTAGGCTACAACATATCTCAGACCCATCACGCTTACTGATATTTAGTTGGTTTTGATTGACAAATGCAGCTTGAACCAAGTGTTAATCATGCACTAGTTATTTTAAAGCTTGTGTACACATTGTTGGACAAAAATATAGCTGACAAAAACTTATCTATGCTAAACTATTGCTGCTGTCTACTTAACATTGCACTAATGCTCCTGTATCACAGCTACTGAGGCAATAAGAAACAACTCCATCTGATGTCCCGATCAATGCGAAGTCTGGGAGGAAAGATGGAACAAGTTGTCCAGTGTGGTCTTGAGGTTGACCTTCACTTGTTAAAGAAAAAGGGAGGTGGTGAATCATTTTTTCCATTTCCATGGTAACGGGAGAGAGAGGATGGGAGAGAGGGGGAAAGTGAGGGTGCATGAGGTATTCCCAAGATGTTTGATACAAGAAAAAGACAGAGCAGGTGAGAAAAAAGGAGAAATAAATAGGGAAAGATGAGAAGCAGCCATTTTATTAAAATGGACTTTCGGCTTTTTCAATACTTTTCCTTTTTTTTTCATTATCAGTCCTTTTTTTGGTAAAAGTAGGAAGTTTCTTTTTAGAACTTGTATTGTGAAACTGAATCCAGTATTTCTTTTTTCTGTATGTGAATTGTTTCCATGTGCCACTTACTACAACTAACCCAAAACCAGCGTCCTCTGCATATGGAGAGGAGCTCTTTTCATGAAGACTTTCATACTTTCTTCAAATATACTTTGTGCAATATGGCCAAATGTGTTCCTTGTCTCCCATGGTCAGCATTTGTTTTTTAAAGATGTTTATTTGCAAGGTTATGATGAGGAAATTTGTGGTAAAGACAAATGAGCGATTGCCCTCTGATGACTCTGCCATAAAGGTCACGCATGTTCAGGTGTGGCTACACAAGTAAGATATTACAGTTTCAGCTATACAGACATAAAGCCAATGTCCCCCTCTGTGATCACAGTGACATTACATGCGTCCATGTCAGGCTGCAGATATCATGAAACCCACCTTTGAAACATGCATTGAACATTTCCTGTGCGTTCTTTCACAATATTACTTCTTTCTTCTATTTTTTAATTGCGAATGGCAAAGTTTTAAGAAAATGTATAGTTAGGCTTGGAGCCTTGGGTTAGTCAAGTTTCATCACGGTTCCCCTTTAATTTTTCAAAGTAAACTTTAATTTGCAACTCAAACTTCCCATTTCAGCTTTCACCTACCAAACTACAACTTTGCACAAAGAAAGACTTTCTCAGGGGGTTCTCAAACTTTTGCACACGCTCATAACTTATTAACTCTAATTCCCTAATCTTTGACGGATATGAGGATCTTATTTCTGCTTCAATATGTGCATAGCAGCATTACAGTAGCTTAGAGCAAATCAGCCTGCAGTTTGGAGAGAGAACGGTGTTTTTCATACCTTTCCAAGACAAGGATAAGGAAGACTTTAGAAGTGTCAAACAACAGATTCATGCATACGCTGACACCGTCTTTACTCCATAGCCACACCTTTGGTATTATCAGTGTATTGTCATTTAGATAGCCAAACATTTCATCTATCTTTCAACATTCATCTACTAATTATTAAGAAATGGGTTGGGAGTCCTGACCCTTTCATTCCATCCTACAGTATGTTTACAGCCGTTCAGAGTCCCCCAGCGAATCACCAGACTGTTCTTGGCTACGGCTCCTGTCCTTGACCAAGTAACTCATTCATGCCCACTCAGCTCACGTTGTCATGTGCAAGAAAGACGTGGGCTCAGGTGACTCTTCTGATCCCGTTACTGTGAACGTGCCCTGCTGGGCTTCCGTGAAAAGCGCCGAGCACATGAGGACTTCAAACGCCTTTATGGCCAATCATCTAGTACACGCATGAATCAGGGAGCGTGCAGAGCCGTGAATTCGGATTAGAAGTGAACTTTTGGCCACTTGGAAGAAGGTCCCTCACTGATAATGCTGTTTTATTGGCTTGCCTGGCTTAGTGGGAGCTGCACTCCATTGTTTTTTCAATGGAATAATGTCTTACACCTAAGTTTGTTGATTATATCGAGCTCAGATATATTACAGCTTCTTGTCTTTTTAGTAAGGTGTTATGCAGCAGACCCTGTTTTAATGAGGAGACCATCCACTATTCATTTGATTACTGTTGTCAGTATTAATGTAGGGCCTATAATGCATTTCCCCCAGTGCAATAATAACTCAGATGCACAGAGCTGCAGCTGCTGGATCTGCCAGGCTCTGCTGAGGACCGAGCAGGCTGCCTCAGACTGGTGGATGTTTGATCAGGGACTGATGGGAGGGGGAGTGCAAGAACTAATCATGCAGGCCTTTATAAAGGCTGATAATGGTTAGATATAGCATAATGTTGCACAAACACACAGATGTTTGTTAATATTTGTAGACTGTGGCCGATGTGAGTGGTGTTTGTCTTAGCGGTGGTATCACCCATGTGTCACAAGAAGGCCTAGATAGCATTGTTTTTCCCTCTATAGTGATGTAAACTCCACTTACAGTAGTGTTTTCTTTAGTTTTATAAAATATAACTGTTATAATTAGCATTTTTTCTGTATATCTGTTGACTGCTTCAAACATTTTTTAAAGAATTATTCTAAGAGGCCAATAATTCATTATTTCAGTCAAAAAAAAACAATTAAAAGATGAAAAATGATTGAAATTTCTAACATCAATCAGAATGCAAAACCCATCCAAAAACAGACTAGATGAGGACCAAACACTTGTCCAAGTACATCATGTTAAAGTTTCTGAAGGTTGAAGCAGTGCACCAGACTGCTGCGGTCAGAAAGCATCAAAGTTCAAGAGTAATAATGAGGTGAAGGAGCATGTGTCTGACTGAGCCGCTGCCTCTGTGAAACAGCAGCAATTAATAATAGAGGATATGAAAATATTCCGTGTGAAACCTGCACCCTTTAGAACTCACACATGATGTTTGTAACAACAAGTGATATAACAGCTTTAACCTTTGTCATATTCAATCCGCTTGTTCTTGATATGCATGCAGAAACAGTTTGGCCTATTTTATTTTCCTTTTATTATTTCTTTTTATTTTTCTCCATTTGCATCCCAGAGACAAAGGGATGAAAAAAAAAGCAAGAACAGGAAACCTAAAGATTCCGCATAAGTCAGCAGACTCACACTGCACATGACCTGAACACATGCATGTATGAACGCCTCACTCTTAAAAGAAAAAAACACAAAGCTGTTCAAAACCAGCAGATTACTTTTAACTCTCTGTAAACTTTAGTCTGTTTTGCCGACATAGCCAAGTGGCTGCAGCCACTTTTTTTTCAAGAATTCAAATATAGCGCTGTAGACCCCTCCTGCTATTCTCCAGTTAGAGGAGAGATGCTTGTTTGTTTCTCTTTTTTATACCTTTTACTTGCTACAGGACACACATATGCAAGGAGCTGGCCTTACCACTCACACATGTGAGTGAATGCATGTGAAAGAGCTGCTATGTTCTCTCATCTTATTTTCAGAAAGTGTTTGAGTTGCTCCAGCAGTATTATTGGTTCAAAGATAAAAATGAAGCTTGTAGTTGTGACAGTTATGATTTATCCAAGTCTATAAAGTCAGAGAATCCAGTATTTCACAAGGGAAAGTCAGTAATACACTTCAGTGTGTACAGTATAGCTCCAGAGGTCATGCTCTTGTCCAGAAGTTAAAGAGTCCTGATCAAAACCCATCCGCATTTCCTGTAACTTCAATCTAAAACTGCAGCACGTGCAGCAGGTCTGCCATATTAGAAGCAGAAACTAGCAAACTTCTGGATTTTGTCTCACAGCCGTGGACAATAGCTGCTTATAACTGCTAGTTGTAAGTCATGTATTGCATGTACTACACTTTATTAGCTGTAAAAGAAGCCACGGATGATCCAGACTTAGGTCGATGTGAGTGTGTGGGCACGCTGTGACAGCATCATTCATACCTTTGACTTTTGTACTGTGAAGTGCCATTCAGCCAATAATTCAACTGTTATGATTCGAAGCCTGTAATCTTTGACCCTGACACCTTTTTACTGGTTCAAGCACAGTCAAACCCCTGTCAACCCTGAACGTGACTGGTCTGACCTCTGGCCTCGGCCGTATCAGGAGAGGCAGCCCTTTCATGCAGGAACCCAGTCACCCGTCTCTCCATCTTTCAGATCCTGTGTAAACTGCTCTCTGATGCTCATCAAGTGTGTCAGGACATTTTTTCCCCCCCTTTGCATCCACCTCTCGTCCCTCCTCCCTCTCCGTCTCCTTTGCACTCATTCACCTGGCTCCCTGCCTTGCTCCATCTCCTCATGACCATGCTAAGTCAGCATATTGCAGCCCTCTTTTTCCCCTTCCTTCCCTTTCAATTGTGCCTCTTCTTTTAACCCTGCCTGGTTTAATTTAGTTCATTTTGTCTGTCTGCTGACAATCTAATCAAATCTAATCTAATCTAATCTACTAAAGATATCAGTTTGAACCTTTTGTTTAACTTTTAATAGACTATGAACGCTCATTGGCAGTTTCAGCAGCCCCGCAAGAAGGAAACAAATTGTAGCCTTACTTTTATTTCCAAATATGAAGGAAAATGCCAAACTACTGTAGAATCTATACCTCCAATAATTGTTATAATTTAAACCAGAGTTGTTCCGATACCAGTATCGGAAATGCCTCTGATACTGCCCCAAATTCTCGTATTGGTATCTGTGAGTACTGGAGTTCAGGCTCCAATTCGATACCACATAATTTATGGAAATAAGTATCTATTTGCTGATTAGCTCTATCAGCTCAGACACAGTTCTTCATTGTTCTTAAAACAGTTGCACTTTGCAGTCGATAGTAAGGATGTCAGCGGTGTGGCTTTATTTCACACTGGATTCACCCACGTGCAAGGCTGCATCTGAAGATAAATGGCTTCAGTTTGCTGCATTTATTCATGTTTTACAAAGAGTTTAACCTGATCCAGGCCTTATCACAATGCTAATCATACCACAGTCATGCAGGTGTAATATGACATTTATAGTGGTATCGGTACCTGGTATCAGCCGATACCAATAGCACAAGTATCGGAATCGGTATCGGGAGGAAAAAAATGGTATCGGAACATCTCTAATTTAAACACACTGAAAGTTTGTCGGGCTTAAACTGAAACAAGCATCACAAGCTCATCTGAAGCTGGACGCAACGAAATAAAAATGTTTTTCATTCTAGTCTGCATCAAACCCTGACAGACCTGTTTCTTCCTTCCGTCCCTCTCCACCAGGTAACATTATTGGCTCCGGTATCTTCGTCAGTCCGAAGGGAGTGATGGAGAACGCCAGCTCTGTGGGTGTGGCCCTGATCGTCTGGATCATCACAGGTATCATCACTGCCATCGGGGCGCTGTGCTACGCTGAGCTAGGCGTCACCATCCCAAAATCAGGAGGAGACTATTCCTACGTGAAAGACATCTTCGGCGGACTGGCTGGGTGAGTTTACGTGTTTACATGCATTTTATTTGCAGGTTCGATACCTTGTTACGTTAGAATAGATTTTATGTTTTCCTTTCAAACCAGTTTTTTGCTGAACATGATTTTTGTGAGATTTTTGTAAATAGTGAAGGAACTAGGTGACTTTTGCAGGACGTGAAGATTCTGGTTGTATCCAGGAAAAAAGGGAAGCCAAACGGACATAAAATGACTTCCGTTTATTGAAACACTTCAAAAGTTACAAAAGAGATATTCACGGTGAAATAACATTATACTAAAATACAGTGCGTTCAGAAAACTGTTGCTCTTCACCTGGGATAACTATAAAACTTAATCGAACATTTCTCTTATTAAAATAAATATTACTCACTATACCTACATTACTCGTCTGAGATGATAATATGAACATAAATTCCATACGGTTCTAACAATTATGCCAATAATCTGTTTCAGATTATGCTTTGATTAAACTTAGTGGAGGAAAGGAAGAACAGTAGATCGTTTTGATGGATGATCTGCTCTCCGAATGCTCCTAAAGAACGAAAGTCAGACAGTGCAAAAAATAAAATGATCAAACAATTAATCTATAGGCTATGTGTGACTACACCCACTGCTGCTCTCTCTTTGTGGTGGATTTTCTTTTTTACTTACAGGCCCAACGCCTCCTTCTGTTCATATAGATGCTCAACATTGATTTTGTGAGGCTTGGGAGCAGGCGAAGTTAAATTCCTTGCGAAACAATATCGATTGTTAGCCTACATTTCGCACACAGTGTGCCTCTAACCAGACTGTAAACACAGATTTGAGCATTGCTTTCATTTTTTTAAACCATCACAAGGAAACATACTATCAGGGTATTTTTGGACGGGAATTCTACTAGACATAACAGTCAAAGTCTGTTTTGGCCCCTTTGTTGAACGGCCATCTATACACATCAATGAACTTTTACCTCTGCAGACTTTGTAGTTTGTGGCTTCAGATGCTCAGTTTGAAGGGATGTTTGTTTTTGTTGCTCTGCTCCTTTTGTCCCCGTTTATGCATATGTGTGTATTTGTGTACTGGGGAGTGGAGGGGGAGAGGGCTGTTTCATGTTCTTATAAGTCAATTACCGTAACGGCGGAAATACTTCCATCACTTTGTCTTAGCAGTCGGGCAAAGTTGAGTTTGCATAAGCGTATGCATGAATGGGAATGTTTCAAGTACAAAGGGCCATTGTTTTTTCACACTGATGGAAATTAGGTAATACCATTAAAGTCCTCCGTTACGACACAAGATGGATCGTGTTCAGATCGTTCATCAAGTCATGGTAATATCTCAAATGATTACTAGTTCATCTGTGAGTTATGAATAATTACAACTTCCAAAAAGATAATATGCTCCTTTTTATAAGCTGAGACTCTTTTCTGAGATATTTATTAACTTTTGTCAAATAACCACAAATATGCAGAACAACAGTCCATTTTTAACATTGTTTAACAGCACTATAAAGAGTTTTCATGGGATAAACTAAACTTCTTTAATACGCTGTCCTCCTTTTTAATGCAACGTATGCCTTGTTTGAGGAAAATCTAGGCCTGGCTGGGGAAACGCTGCACCACAAACAGGAACAATCATTTCCGTTTTCTTTGATGTCATTAATAAGTGATCGATGTCAAACAAGCCAAAATCATCAGATTCCTCTGCCATGTGTAAACTGGGTAAATTCTGGACCTCCCACTCTGGGAATGGACCAATATTATTCACCTTTTTGAGAGGCTACAAGTTTGGTTGTGTCATGGCAAACTCTAATATTCCACCAGACTTGGCTATGATGCTGCGTTGATAGCAAAAGAGGATTTACAACATTACCAACATTGTAAGAATAAATAAATTGTATTTCCTAGGCCTAAGGTGTATCAGCTTTGATCTTTGTAAGGTTAGTCATTCCTTTGAAAAGCAACATAACATGTAAAAGTAAGATCTTCAGCTAATCAATCAATGTGTGAAGTATTGGTGTTATTAGCTCATTTCACTCTTGTGTCTAAATGAGCTCAATAAAAACGGATGGATTCATTTTTAATAGCAAAGCCAGAAGTAAAAAATGTCAGACTTCCATCTTCAGAGGGCAGAAAAGGCAGAACAATCAGAAAGGCTCTCTGAGATTTTCCACCCACACAAAAAAAACGTTCCCGGGCTGTATATATGAGTCAAATCCACATATTACAACCCTGTTAGCTACTATTTGACATTTGTTCATGGAACACATTCCAGTGGGTTACAGTCTTTTTAATGCAGTCAAGTGTTATTATCCTTTAAAAGCTTTCAGAGAATTCCACGGAGATGCCACACACTAAACCTGGCTAAACCCCAAACCGCTCCTCCTCTCCTTCGTCACATCGCAGCACTGCAGTTTTAATCCGTACGTGTCCTATAACTCACAGGCAGCTTGTTGAACTCTGTTTGTTTCCTTTGTGTTGTTGCCTTTCTTTGCTTATCTTGTATAGATATTCTGATCAGGTCAATATTAAGTCTTTCCCCATTTATTGAACTTGCTTGTCAGCTGGTGTGTTGTTTTTCAGAGGGCCTGTTGATGTTGTTTGTTTTGTGATTTGGTTTGTTTATTTCGTATGCTGGCAGCTCTGTGCTGCACAGACTGATGAGGTACAAGTTTTTTGAGTTGGTTTTTGATTGGTAAAAAAGATCAGAAGGCCTTGGACCTTGGCGCAACACACTCTTTTGACTGTACCGCTCTAATGTACTTGTACTCGTACTCGTTAAAGTCATTTGATACCAGGAACCGATCCCAATTTATTATGCAGAATGTTGTCATTTTTAGTTATATTTTATTTTTTATTTATTTCATCATTGTTTGTTGTAAAAAGCAGAGAAGATAATAAAACCAGTCTTCCAATTCATTTCGTGTTTTTAGTGTGGTAGAAGTATTGATATCAGTGTTCAGTATCGGCAAGTACTCAAATTCAAGTACCGGTATCGTATCGGTTTGGGGAAAAGTGGTATTGCTGCATCCCTAAATATTATTATGATTTATATTCTGAGCACTTCTTTAATCAGTTTCTTGTATCTCCGGGTGTTTCAGATTGTCAGATCCCAGATAACCTTTACACATCCAGATACTTTGGACTGAGATACACTATATAGTCTACATAAAATACAGGAAATCTATGAGTCATATTAATTCTAAAGTCACAATTTCTTGTCTTTTTTTTATCTAGTAGAATATTCAAAGCAGATGTCATGGTTTGACGAAAAAGAGTTGAAATAAATAGTAAGAATAAGAAGTTAAAGTTTGTGCAGAAATTTAATCTGTCTCTAATGATGTCTTCTTTTTTCTTTTTGTCTCAGGTTCCTGCGACTGTGGATCGCCGTGTTGGTCATCTACCCCACCAATCAGGCCGTCATTGCCTTGACTTTCTCCAACTACGTCCTGCAGCCTCTGTTTCCCACCTGCTTTCCACCGGAAAATGGCCTCAGGCTGCTAGCTGCCGTTTGCCTCTGTGAGTAACATGTATAACCTGCTTACCCAGAACACACCTGAGTCATAAATGTATTTCATTTTAAGGAGAATTTACACTGATTTGTGCGCATACAGACATAAACTCAAAACCTGAATCACAGAATTTGAAACTCACTTAAATGGGTTATTGGATAAGCTGAAAGAGAAATTTTGCACAATATGTGTACAGGAATCCTGCGTGTAGGCAACAATATTATAAAGAAAGCTTTCAATGCATAGAGGAAACATACTGGTATTAGATAGGGGTGGGAATCACTGGTTTAATCACGATACCATTTTATATCGATAGAGTAGAGTGATACAGCGATTCGATGTTTGCCGATATCTCAAATTCAGTCACGATACGATTTCGATTCGATTTGATCTAGGAT
>JBBDHI010000005.1:11766412-11778365 GCA_037177115.1 Craterocephalus stercusmuscarum | reverse complement strand
AAATTTTTTTCCTAGAATTGTATTTTGTTGATATATAATAACATACCGTAAGCTCTGACTTTTTTTTTTTAGAAAAAAATATGTCTACCAAAAAAAAAACTTCCTCGGATTTAGTCAGTAAAACACCATAGATTAGACCAAAGTTAGCAAAGTTTGGAAAATTCATGAGACAATGTCTCCCTATACCTTTGAGGGTAAATGAATAAAACAGAAATAAAGCAATGCAAATGCTTTTATGTTTAACTTGAACACTAGATGAGGTTATGTGCCACATAGCCACGACCAGTGTAGCAAGCCATTAACCAAAAGTTCAATTCACCATCATTTAACATTACACATTTAATTTTTGATTGGTAAATAAGTTACCATCTAACAACTTTTCAGACACATTTCTTGTATAAATTTTAACACCTTCATATTAGTGGACATTACAGATGAAAAATTTTAATCTGACCTTATGCTGACCTGTTAATATCTTATATTTACACCAATGGGAGTGTCCCACTTGTGATCCATTTTGACATCATCAATAGTCCTTCAGAGCTTATGTAAGCTTTGAGATAATGAAGCATTCTCTGTAAGAAGTAGGATAGGATGTCCAATTTGTCTAAATCCACTTGTCAAGAATTATTTTACTAATTTATTCTTGTGAAAATGTAACAATACTCTTTTATATCTGATCATGTTACTAAAATTCTAAACTTGTTGCATCTGTGACAAACAAGTTTAGCCAAAGTGGATATTTTCTTTATGTTGTGCTCACCCTTTCCTTCAACTCTTCCAAAGTCCCGGCTGTGATTCCTTTCTTTGTCTCCCTCCTGTGACAGCACACTCTGAAGGGTCTCTGGGTTGGTGACCACACTCGCTTGGTCACAGATCTGAGGACAGACCGAACAGGGAAATCAAGAAATAAGTTTCTGTTCTCTGAGCTTCAGACATTGTGACCTGCTGTAATATGGACATGATAGCAGAGACTCTGCTGTTAAGTAAATTAAAATAAAAAAACAGAACTTTTATCTCGATGAGAAATTAGTGCATTTGACCCATCTCTAGATGTACAGTATAAGAGAGATGTAGACCCAGGGGGCAATTGTGGGGGTTAAGGGAACTTGTCCAAGAGTTCACCGATGTTGCCTCTTCAGACCTTAGCGCACCTCTGTAATCGCTTTAGCACCGCTGTAACTCACCCTTAAATTTGGTATTTGCACAGAAAACCACAAGCTACTAAATGAAAATCAACTCCTATTGATTTGATTATTGACATTATTTTTTTTCTACTGTTTTCCTCAAAATTGGACTTTGGAAGTTAATTGTTTTCTCAGTTCCATAATAACTTCTCGCTGTTATTATGTGTTTAAATGTAGCCACATACAGTATCTATTTTGACAGGAAATATTTCAACAGTCAGTTCATTATGATGTCCCAACAGCTGTGTGTCATTTAATTTGTCATCATTTAAGGAATCCATACAACCTTAACCAAGTTCCCATTAACTTTCACTTACTTGAAAAATGATGATGTAGTATCCATCTTTCTTTTTCTTTCTTCTCAAAGGCTTATTTTTTGAGCGTTTTTTGGAGACACGAAAAGCCCGAACTGCCTTTGTGTGACCCAGGAATTGGACTTTGTCCGTATCCCAGTGATAATGCAGATACAGAACAGAACAGTGCAAAGTTCATGCTGGTGTGAGTTTGACTCAGACACCAGCAGAATAACTGCTATCCCTGATAACTGATACTGAAGCTTGATAGCTTTAATGATGTTTGTCATAATTAAAATGATTAGACAGCATATATTCTTTGTAGATATAAGATTTTTCTTTCAAGAATTAAGACCACAATATGTAAACTTGCCAAATGAAGCATTTATACGATAAAAAATAAATTTACATTTATTTTTGTTGAATACCAAAATCATGTAGTTTCTATAGAATAACTGAGTGTAACCCACTGTAATGTGATCAATTGTAAGTAAACTTATGAGACAAAAAAAAAAAAATTCAGCCGACGTATTGTTTATCGGTCACAGATACATTACTTTTGAAAGCATATGAATATTACAGTTCTAACATCTGAGCCCGACACAACAAACGTCCTCTTTGCAGGCGACGTCCTTACGTCACATCCTGGTAACGAGCGCGGATCTATTTGTTTTATACACTGTAGCGTCTGGGTGGGCGGTTTTTCTCCTCTGCCTCCTTGTTTCCTATTCTCTTTCCCAGACACCGCCAATTAGGTACATGCAGGGTAAAGAGCCAAAGGTAATATCTCAGTGAAGGCGGGAGGACGAGAGAAGCTGAAGTTTAGAAAAAAAAACTTAAGCGAAGATTGCTAGCTTGTGCTCCCGCGTTGTTGTTAAGCTAACGTTAATTAACTCTAACTGCCCGTGTCATCGCTAGCATCGATACTTGAACTTTATGGAATGGCCAGTAAAAAAAATAAATACACCGGTAAGTATTTTACGTTTAAAGTTGACGCTGAATTTTAAAATTTCATACTGTGGTTATGGTAAACAAAGCTGGGAGATATTGAAGTTGTTATTGG
Organism: Craterocephalus stercusmuscarum; assembly: GCA_037177115.1. Taxonomy (NCBI): domain Eukaryota; kingdom Metazoa; phylum Chordata; class Actinopteri; order Atheriniformes; family Atherinidae; genus Craterocephalus; species Craterocephalus stercusmuscarum. Next base: position 11,775,822 of record JBBDHI010000005.1, on the reverse strand, counting down.
GCTGTGGATGTTTCGAAAGCTATTCTTGACATGGAGCCTGTAATGTAAATGTATAAATGAAGGCACCTGGGCGATCTAGCTGTATGTTTGACAGCTGACGTAAGATTACTTCGCTCCTGGAAGGTGTTCAGCAGAAACCACACTCCTAACCTCGGCTTTATGAGTCGGATTAGTTGATGTGACTGCACAGTACCTGTTTCTGATGTCTTCCACAGACGCCTGCTTGCCATTTGCTGCCCTCCAGCTCCTGGCGCCACCTGTCCGTCTGCTTTCTGCAGCGCTCTGGAAAGTGATACAAAATAAGGATGTGATGCAGTATGGGATGGTGGAAGAGGTCGTAACATCAGCTTGTGAGACCGTCCCAGGCCTGCTCACCTTTAGACACCAGGGAAAGCTGGCACTGGGGTTAAGGGCACGGGTGGGTTTGGACGTTTCTCTCATCTCCCTGTCACATTTCTTACCTTTATTTTCTGTACTCAAGAGCCCCAGATTTGACCAGCATTTGCCTCCTTTACAGTTAATTCTAGAATTGTGCTCCACACAACCTGATGCCAAGGTGATAGCAGGACATCTGGAAAGGATCCGGGTTCCTGTAGCACCTTCATCCTCCTCTGCCTCCACTACGGTAAAACTGGAACCAGAGATCAAAACACAACACAGCTGTTATGTTAATACTTTAAAGGTTATGTATTTAACTTATTCCATTGCAGATTATTCCACAGATTATTTGCCATTGTCCTCTGTCAACAAGTTGAATATTCTCTACTCTAGGCTGCATGACACACTGATTTGTGTAGTTCAGTCCCCAACTATTAATCACGAATGTCATCCCAGAGTGAAATAATGTAATGCTTTTGTTTCTTTTGGGACACACATTTACTTGTTTGAGACATTTCCCACATGGATTTTTGTAATTTACAAAACAGAATACAAAGTATATAAAACAAATTATTTATACCCATTTTAACATGGGTATAACAAAGATAAGTGTTAAATAATAATATATTAAAATGATAATAGCAATAAAAAACATTAATACCTAGTCTATTTGCATTCCTGTTACATCCATGTGACAATCATTTTTCTTCGATTACAGTGTTTTTATGATTGTGAGAAGGCAATATTGTAATCACGATTAAAATTCGATTAATCGTCCAGCCATAACATGTTTAATTCAGGAAAGTTAAATGTCTGGCGCCAAAAATCCTGGCATTTAACAGGTGTGTAAACTTCTGAAGGAGTGTGAGATCTTTGTTTATCCCGGACAAACACATTTATGTACTAATAGACAATGTAAACTTGAAATGTGTGTGTAGTGCATAGAACATGCTGTAAATCCTTAAATCTGTACTTGCGTTTGCCAGAAGGATGTGAAGATCACCAGAACGGTGGAAAGTTTCCATTCGTTCATTAACGTGATACTGACCAACTCTGAAGAGAGGCAACATTTTTTTAGGGTTAGTACACCTTCCTCAGCAGCTACAACACTCAGTAACTTCACTTTTTCTTCTGCTGGTGGGTTTATACCAAAAATATTTACATTTTTTCTCTTGACAGGAAAAATTTCCGGTGGAGTATGGCCCTAAATTTGATCAGGAGCTGGAGAAGCTGCTGTGGGAATTTTTAATCCGTCTGGACCAGTTGCTTCCAGTCCCCAACCTGGCTCAGGTTGGTTATTTGATGTGCATACGAACCCTGTTTTATTGCTATTTTCACTAACGAAACAGTTTCTTTTTATTATTCTGTAAATGCAAGAATGCATTTAACATTTGCTTTAAATGATTTGATTCTCCGATTTAAAGAATAAAACAAAATAAGTTTTTATAATCTTTGTTTTACCCTGATGAAAACCCTTGATGTGTTTTGATCTGTTTTCAGACGGTGTCCTGGCTAACCGATGCTCCCGCTGTGCTGGAGGAGTGCGCTCAGGCGGCCACACAACCGCAGCTTCTAAAGCTTATTCTGCAGCATCAGACTTGCCTGGGTCACCTGGAATGTGCAGGTTGAGTCTAACTTCTCATAAATATTAACCATAAAAGTTTTTGTCTGAATCCCTGGAAAGTCCAATAATCCACGTGTACTTTTACAGCATCTTTGCCTCCGAACATGGGCGACTCCATCCTTGCGTCTCTGTCTCTGCCACCGTCTGGAAGAGAGCAATTAAATGAGCCAACAGGTGGCAGCACATCTTCTGCTGAGCAGTTAAATATCACACAGCCAAGACACGCATCACCTTTCATCACACCTGTAATTGGTCTCATTTCAAACGAAGATGTGCCCATCATGAACTCTGCCGGCAAAAGAACAATTCAAGGTGATGAGGCAGGCAGCGCCGAAGGTGCAACGAAAGAGACGCTGGAACCAAAGGAGAGCATGAAATTTACTCTGATCAAAGAGAGACAACGAGCCAAAGAGGGCGAAGAACATCCGGAGGGGAAGAAGAAGACCTTAAATCGAAGTCGTGGAGTGAAACGCAAGCAAGCAGACACGATGGAAAGCGACTCTGACGAGGAAGTTTCAGCTGCGGCCACATCTGGAGAGAAAAGGATGAGCATTAGCAAGCAGGGTGAAAAAGACCAGAGAATAAATGAAAGTGTAAGAAATGAAGGGTACCGCAGGGAACTAAAGTCATATCTGAACAAACTGGGTTTGAGAACACTCCGCCTTCCAGATGATCCATCCCTCGGCGCTATTTTGGTTTCCTGTCTCAGCTCCCAGCCTCGAGTTGTCCTTAAAAAACTGTCCGGGACTTGTGTAAAACCCACAGAGCCGGGAAGAAGAGGGAAGTCTCCGGGTAAGCAAGGGCTGGATCGGAGAAAGAAGCTGCCAGCACGTCAAGCAGGAAGCTACAGGATGCCTGACGGTTCAGCCCTGGATGATAAAGAGTAAGAGACGTGGGAATAATGTGCAAATGCTGCAGTATTTATCCTGATCATGTGGTCATACTCTAAAGCCGTATTAAGAGAAGACATCCTGGATCTGAAAGTCTTTCATCATATGATTGTGATTTTAATTAAACCAGAAGTGACTTTATTTCAGAGCATTAGTGGTTACTGTACTTACAGGATACTTGGAATAAAAAGTTTTTGTTCCACTGACGTTTTACATTTAAAAACCAATAGCCAGTTTTACATCTTTACAAATGCAATAAAAAGCCATCTAATCTAGTTCAAAGTCTGATTTCATTTGGTGTCTTTTTCTCTGTGAGATGGTATGAATAATACATATTCAGCTTCTATAAACAGAAACTGATATATAATTTAGTTGAGTTTAAGTGTTGCTTGGATGTCTTTTAGACTTTTAAATATTAATCCTCGCATGTCAGATCTGCAGCAGTTTGGTTCAGTTTCTTTTTGCCCCTGTTTCCTACTTACCATGTGTGTTTGTGTTCGGCAGAAATCATCCCATGTTGAGCGCTAGCGGCTCTTCTCAGCACCAGATAAACACAGGTACAACAAGCAGAGATGCAAAAGGGCAAGTCTATTTGGGGGAGGAAAGAAAATCACTCAAACATATTTTGACATATTTTTACTTTTGTGTTTAGAAATGACGGCTCTTCAAGGAGACGGCAACGATTATGTCGCTGATTCTGAGGATGAGGCCACAAAGAACTTCAAAGGAAGAGTATGTATGCTCCCGAAAAGAGCGTTTATAGGATCTTCATGGATAAGTTAGGGCTTGAAATTCAAACTCTGTTATCAAAGTTAAATATTAGTAAGTGCTACTGGAAGATTCTCATCAGGCTTTTTGATAACATGTAAAATATGTGACCAACAAAAAGGTTTTTCCTCTTGATTTTTCTCTCTCTCAGCTGTTCGTCAAGCGCTACTATAAGACCAAGCATGGCACGTATGTTCCCACTCTGAGGGAGTTCTGGAAACCTGGAATGACCCGGCGAGACTTGTTATCTGCAGGCAGCAAACGGAGGTGATGAAACGGACGTTTCCTGTTGCGTGGACTTTGTTTATTTCTGCCGCCTACATACAACATGCAGCGGTCGCTGCAGCTCCTGGACTGTGATCATGTTAAACAAGCCCCAGCACTGTGGCTTTTTGTGTATAGTTTTATTATTTTATTTTGAATTGTTGTAATGCAGTTTATATTAGTAGCGCTTAATGTTGTCTATTAAAGTGTTTAAACGATGTTCTGGGAAAAAAAAGATCTCTGGCATTATTTTGCATCACATTTTTAAGCAGGTAATTGGAAAGTTATGTTCTTACACTAATTCTTTGTTTACCCAATTACACCTAGCAAAGCTAGATTACTCATTTCTGTAGTTAAACATCTGATTATTCACATTTATTTATTCTTAAATTGATTCATCAATAACATCAAGCACAATCCAGGAAAACAAGCTCCATTAGCTCAGATCATCAGTAAATGATTCAACAATTTACAACTCATATTAGCCGAGTAGGCGTGATATTCCGGTACTGTCTGAGGAGACAAACTTTATGGAAATAGTCCATGTAAAAACCTCTAATTCAGAAAAGTTGGGAAGTTTGCTGAAATGCTAGAAAAGCAGACACTTTGTAGTATTTGTATAATAAATCAAGTTTACTGTTTTGTTACATTGATCTGTATTTTAATAAAAACTTAAATCATTTGGAAGCTAGGGACGCTAACTGGAGTTTTCTGTGTCCAATTTGGCTGAAAAGAAGATTTCAGTCGTCTGATTCTCCTCATAATGCTCTAAATGGTATAAGATACCATCCCGGATGCTCTAACCCCCTGAACTGCTGAAAGGCTCAAACTAAATGACATTTTAACCTTTTTGCTGTCTATTAAAAAAAACCTTCCCAAAGTTTCAGGAATCAAGGTTTGTCGAATCAAAACTAATTTACATAGAAACATAATTAAATGCAAATTTCTTCTTCAGAGTCGACAGCCCATCCCTCCGGTCACTGTGATGGTCTCTCCTGTGATGTACGAAGCCTCTTCTGAGCACAGGAATGCAATCACCCCTCCGATCTCCTCCGGGTCTCCGATTCTGAATGACATGAGTGGACTTTGAGAAATCTCAGATCATTGTATAGAACACAGGAAATATATGAGAAATGTTTGCGTACTTTGGGAAGAACTGTACCTTTTAATGCTAAGCTGCTTTTTAAACTCGTCGACGATGTCTTCGTTTTGCCACAACTGCAGCAGAGAAAAGTACACTTTTGGACATGTAGCCATGGTCAAGGTGACTTCCTTAAGCTCAGAATGGGGAAGAATGGGGGTTTAAGTATTTTTGAAACTGGTAGTCTACTGGGATTATCACAGACACACACAATCATCTCTAGAACTTGGAGAGAATGGCCTGAAAGAGAGAATATATCCGGTGAGCTGCCTGGACCAAAATGCCTTGTAAATAGAAGTCAGAGGGGAATGGGCAGACTGGTTGAAGATGATAGCAAGGAAACTAACTCAATCACTGGTTCCAACCAAAGTATGCAGAATACCATTTCTAAACACACAATCTTGAAGCAGGTGGGCTGCAGCAGCAGAAGACCACGCTGGTCAGTTCAGAACAGCGAACTGAGACACACGCTCACCAAAACATCTGCAGCAACTGTGTGATGCTAGGGACCAAAATCTCTGAGGAATCGTAGGGAATTCAAGCATTTCTGAAAGCAAAAAGAGGTCCAACCTTGTGCAAGCTAGGTTTACCCGCTACTGGTGCATTAAGAAAATCGACAAAAAGAAAATTCTCATTAAAAAAAATCAGTGTTTGTCTCCTCACCGAGGAGCTGAAGCGGGTCTTGATGATTCCTGGGGCCACACAGTTCACCCGTATGTTGCTCTGAGCCAACTCTGGAGCAAGCGCCCGGGTTAGACCCAGCAGGGCCGTCTTACTCACACTGTACGGACCCAAGGCCTGCAAGTTTCAATCAAATCAAACTTTATTTGTCTTGAACTTTTCATACACCATGCATCACAAAGTGCTTTCTATCGTAAAAACAAATGTTTAAAAAAAACGTATCATGCTCTCTTCTTCACTTTTCACACATTTATCATCATTCACACAAACACATGAAGTCACTCCTTTCATAGAAATAAACTGCCTTACAGTTTCTGTATCTCAGCTAAAACATAATTTTAGCTAAACGTCTAAAAGACATAAATTCTAAACATAATGGTAATCTTCAAATAACATCAGGGAATTAAATAAGAGGAGGACATGTTGTGAAGAAGAGGACATTTAGCATGATATAATACATCAGTGCTATAATGTAGTATTTCAAATAAATTGATGCCTCATATATTTTACTGACCTGCATTGGCTGATATCCAGCCACAGATGACACAAATATGACATTTCCCCCTCTAAAAAGGAAAATCCACACAAACATAGGGCGGAGGGTTTTATATCCAGACATTTAGACCTTGAGGGGTCTATTTAGTACAAATATTGACATTTAAGCTTGTCACTCACCCCCTCTTCACCATGTGAGGCATCACCAGCTTAGTCAGGAGGAAAGCTGATTTTACATTCACAGCCAGAATCTGGGGGAAAAGAACTGAACTGATGACACTGCAAATGGAGTGATGAACTGAATTGGTCTATTATTAAATAAATAAAAGGCGGAGGGTAACAGGAGCTTTCCGTATTTGGGTAAATTTAACAGATTCTGGTTTGTAAATGCACCTTATCCCACACTTCTTCGGTGGAGTCCATGATGTTCCCAAAGAAAGGGTTGACTGCTGCATTGGACACGAGGATGTCAATGCCCCCGCACTGATCCAGAGCCTGGGACAAGCACACTGAACTTCTGAGTTAGGTTGCAAACAAATCATCCACCGTGGCAGGAAACAAGAAACAAATACCGATGAATGAGACACGCTGACAACCCGGTGAAAAAACAACGAGATGTTGATTTGAATCAAAGTGGAAACTGGTGCAAAAATGTATTTCTCTGACAGTCTCAGACAAAACTAACGGTCTGTGATTGCAAACCCAGAAGAGGGCACTCTGCTGAGTCCAAAAGCATGACACAAAATACTTAATCAAGTACAAAAGGAAGCCCAGAATAAGACGAAAGGCCTGAGGGAATCATTGGAAGCTGGTAGCCATCTCCACTTTATGAGTCTACCATACACAAATCATTTGAAAGACATAGTTTCCATGTGGAGAGGCGCAGTTTCCATGGAGGGACTCTACAGAGAAAGCCACTGCTTTCCAATACAAACTAAACTGAATGCTTGAGGTTTTCCAAAGTGCACCTTAACACACCACAATGCTGCTGAGAAAACATTTATGAGCTGCCAAAACTAAGGTAGGACGCAGATTGAGGCACAGAGGGGGCCTTGCACATATCTTCCATACAAAACAAGAAATAGAGCAAAGGTAAAGTGAAGTAGAGGAAACCTGAACAGCTCGACATTATTCTACTCTATGGAATAATCATCCTGCAGTAGGATGGTGACCCTCAGCATCACTGCAAAACTACTGCTGGCTGACTTATTAGAAGTTGGGACATTCTTTAATCTGAACAAAATAACCAGTAGCAGCGCTACGTCTGACATGAGCTCATTTTGTGCATAAAATTGTAACATTTCTCGGTTCAGAAATGTATGTTGTGAATAAAATATTACATTGTGTGATTTGAACGTCTTCGAGATGTGATTTTATTTCGATTGAAAGAACCCCTGAACTTTTCTGGAATGCACATTTTAAAGGAAAATGTGCTTTTCCCCCCGTCAGGCCCAACTGAGAGCCTGCGGGATGACTTCAGCAAAGCCGTTCTCTGCAGACAACGGAAGAATGCAGATGAACAGAAGCAACATTTGAAGGGGGGAAAAAGTTCAAAATCCCTCTTGAACATTTTGCAGGTCTGTCTGCAACCACAGGAAATGTTTGAGGTTGCAGTGGCAAGAAGATATTCAGCCCGTTATTAAAGCCAATGGTTGACTCACTTTTTCCACAAGTGAAGTTGATGTTTCATGGAGATGTTATGAGACAGAAATATTAAATATACCACTGTTTGAGTGCTGTAGCTTTGAGCACAATGCCTTTATTTCTTTTAAACCTGTTAATTTAATTGCAAAAAACACACATTTCATAACCAGTTAACGCATACACCTAGTATTTCCACACACTTTTTGAGGGACACAGAGGAACTTACCACTTGGACCAGTTTCTCTCTGTCTTCTCCATTGCCAACATTACAGGTGGTTCCAGTCACTTGGATGCTCTGGCTCTGCAGCAACGCCACAGCCCTGTCCACGTTGGCCTGCCGTCGGCTGCTCACAACCACATGGGCGCCTCTTTTACCCAGAGCCTGAGCTGCAGCCAGGCCGATCCTGAGGAGGCGGAGATGGGCACCAATAAGTAGGGCTGAGTTTAAAAAAAAAATCGATGAATCAATTTAAATCAATTTAGGAATAAAAAAATACATAATCGATTCATAAAGCGCCAAGATCAACTTTTTTGAGTTTATTTGTTTTTTCTAAAGAAAAATAAAGCTTAATTTTTATTTGGCCAATCTTTTTTACTGTAGTTTTTTGTTAACATTGTATTCTGATTAACATGCAACATTGGTTATTTTCACAAATAAATGTTACAGTAATGTGTGTGACATGCCAGTGCTTCTGCCGATTTTTTAATGAAAACATGAATATTAAATGTATATAAAATACACACCGGTGAAAGGCTGCTTCAGCTTTTCATAAAAACAGCCATCTGCGAGTGTCCACTGTTCAAGAAATAGATGTGACATGAATATCTGAAAATGAATCACTACTGATTCGAATCTAAATGAATTGAAATCGAATCAGTTTTTGCTCTTGTGAATTGAATCGAACAAATTCACAAAATTAGGAGTGATGCCCAGCCCTAATGGTAAATATACAAAAAAAGTTACACAATTGGACTTTTCTCCCCTTTTTTTCTTGTGTTGGGCTTTAAAGGGTTAAATGAAGTTAAAGGAGAACTTCGCCTTTTTTAAACCTGGGGTCTGTTGTCATCTTTCCTCTCATACATACCAGTGTCCGAAAACGTACTAGAGAGGAGAAATGAATGGAAGTATCTGTAATAGCTGGCGATCGGCTTGTTTTGGTGCCTGTGTCCTGTTGTCTGTGTCCAGATCTCGCGATAACTCGTGTCGAAACACCGCTGGGAGATTCCACTACTGACACCAATAGATAGCGATCGCCAGGTACGTTGTCGGACACTGGTAGAGGCTATGGAATAACCTCCCGCTGTCCCTACGTTCCCTCGACTCTATAGTTGTTTTTAAGAGTAAACTTAAAACTCACCTGTTTTCTCAGGCTTTTAATAATTGACGTGAGAGGGCTGTTGATGCTTATTTTGTCTTCCAGATCTTAATGTATTCTGCTTTTTATTTAAATGTATTTTATTTGTATTTTATTACTTACTGTATTTAATTTATTTGTATTGATGTAAAGCACCTTGTGATGTTCAT
>JBBDHI010000005.1:11744335-11757553 GCA_037177115.1 Craterocephalus stercusmuscarum | reverse complement strand
TTTCTTTTCTGCTCAGGATTTCTGAAAGGTTGGTGATGGATTTGTGTGAAAATGTTACGTATCATGAAATATGATTCGACTGTAGATTGTGTGTGTGTGAGACTTCTGAGGTTGATCCGTTTGTTTCTTGTTCCAACGGATACGAGTCTTATAGTTGTGTATGTGGAAGTTTGTGAGCTTTTATGGGACTTCTTTATTCTCTATGTACTTGGTTTGCCTTTCCTTTATTGGCTTTCTTCACCTTTTTAGATCTGAGCTTTGGCGAAACTGCCTGAATAGATGTTTCTGAAATGAATAGTCATCTTAGAAGTGTTCTATTTTTTGTTTGTTTGTTTATTTTTTGGTGAGCCTGAAAATGTTTTTAACTGTTCCATTAGTCATCTTCATTTGTATGTCTCCAGTAACACATATATTTACACATCTTAACAAACCTCTTTACTGTGACTCCAAAGGTATTCAAGTAGACTTTGTGGTTGCAGGTATACTCATTTAATTACGGGTGAGAATTTTTCTATTGGAGGCCATGAATTTTTCGCTAGTTGGAAGAAAAAAAAAAAAATCAAATTTTCCTGTGCAGTTGACTCCATCCCCTCCTCTTCCTGTGCCCCTCTCCCTGGAGGACTCGGAGCTGCTGTCCTTTTACTCCTCTCAGAGCCTGGCCCACCTCTCCTGCCTGGCAGAAGCCATCGAGGTGCTCTTCAGCAGCGTGCAGGGGAACCAGCCGCCCCGCATCTTCGTCGCCAGAGGAAAAAGCCTCATCGTGACCGCGCACAAACTGGTGTTCATCGGGGACACGCTGTCCCGCCTGCTCACTTCTGCAGACCTCCGGGCCAAAGTAACGCACACACAACCTAAACTTTCCTTTTATAAACTCATAAAAGCTGTATTATCCGTGACTTTTTACATCTTTTCTCTACGTCAGATCACAACTTCTGGGGGGAGACTCTGCCAGGCTTTGAAGGCAGTTGTTGTTGCAACAAAGGGCGCCGCACAAAACTACCCGTCGGCGACCGCCAACCAGGAGATGATCGACCGCGTCGCTGAGCTCTCCCACCAAGCTGCGGGCTTCTCCACTCTGCTGCAGCGCCTGGCAGAAATATCGTCATGATGTTTCATGCCGATTGCATATAAACATTGTTTACGCTACACCCATATTGTCTCTCTTTGAAATGCCTTATTTGTCGTCGCACTCTTTTAATTTTCCTCACGCCCGACCAGGATTGAAGGTGAATCCTGTGAGAAACGTTTTCCTGTGCTGCAGTTGGGTTCCGACTGTGGGTTCTGTCCTCAAAGAGTGTGTTGTTTTGCCTTTGTTTATATAATGACCTATATGCTTTGATGCCAGGCACACTTGTTTTTTTAAGTGTTAACTTATTGAATATTTGAAAGCCCCTCTGTGGGTTGTGTGTCCATGTGGACTGTTTATTTTGGGAGCTTTACTTTAATATGCTTGCCATATTTCCTTTTCCCCTCACATGATAGCCATTTCTCTGCCTTCCTCTATTTATTTAGCACCCCCCTCCCTCCCTCCCAGATTCCAAAAATAGTACAAGCCTTAACATCCTGGCCCACTTTTTACAGTGATACCTGAAAGGCCTTTTTGTTATCATTCTGAAGCTGGTAAAGCCGCATGTTGAGGGTTTTGTTCTTTATATGACGGGATTTAATAGCGAGTGAAGTGCTATAGACAAGTTCCCCATATTCCATACTCGATCTGTGCAGGTGTGTGTTGCTTGTGTAGTGCCCATTTCCACTAGAACAAATATTAGCCCCTAGTATTGCCTGCAATCAACTCTGTTTTTATAAGAAACATCCCACTCTTGCAGTCGTATATACGTCATGGCGAAAGTGGAAGTCCTTTCTGACAGGGAGGGAGCATTTCCACAAACTATCGCTGTTAGAGAATGACTAATTGTATATGGGTGAGAAAATACCTGAGACCGTTCTTTCCCACAGTCTGCTTTACTTGTAAAGGATAAGAAACCTGTTGACCGAGTTCACGTGTCTCGACATGTCTTGTTATGATGTGCACCATTGATGATCTTCTTTGCCTTTTTTATCATAATTTCCCCTAAGATGCCTGTCACTGATGTTTACTCGCGCCCGCTTTGAGAATTCAAAGTGTGCACCTTTGCTGCGACTCTATGCTTTTAAAATAAGACTGGGTATTACATGCACAATCTTTAGGTCTTGCAAAGCATTGTTTTCACTATTTTACACTTTGTACATCTAACGTCAAGATTTGAATATTCAGACAACGGATGTGATATCTTTTGATATTCAAGTTAAAGCTACAGCACAGAACGCAGTCCACGTTTTTGATTGAATGGAAGAATCCATCAGAGCATGTTATCCATCTCACTACAGTTTATCTAAGGCTGTCTTAATTCTGCCTATTTATACTTGAATTGGTTATCATTAATAATAAGTTACTCATGCATATGTTCAATTTGAAGTGGTGGTGGAATATATACTTGAACGAACGTGAAACATTTACACTACACATGGTAATTTTGTGCACACTAAGCTTCTTCCTGGAGGATAAAGTTGGGATATAACGTGAAAGTGTTGGGACCTATCCATCTTGTCAATCATGTCACTGCATATTGTACGTAAATTGTTTTTATCATACAAATCACGACATTTCACAACCATTTTATTTGTGTGGCTCAGTTGATTTTGTTTGAAAAGAAAAGTTATCTTCCTGTTTTGAGATATTCTTTGCTGTAGGGCCACCTTGTGGAATGTTGAATTATTACTTAACAAATACCTGCCTGCTAAAATAGGTTCTATGTATGAATGAGTGCATGATTGGCAAGTAACTTTTTAGATACATGCTTTAATTTTGTCATTTTCCTGGTATACACATTTTTTTACCGGGGATGTTTAAATAAGTGATTTGCAATTATCTATGTTTTTTTTCTTTCTTTTAAACATATTTTACATGGGTTTTTCAAGGATATGGCTGTTGTGTTTTTCAATTTTTTATGGTATTACTTTTACACTATGTGAACTCATGTGTCATATTTACTGTCATACAGAACTAAATCTTTGACTTTTCTTACAGTAATTCCAGATCTAAACCCTCTCATTTTTAACACTACATTTGATGTCTGTCTTGTACTCTTGTTCATAATGCACAAATACATCTTTTGCAATGAAGCAAATGTCTATTTTTGAGTGTTCACATCCAAATGTGCTTGCATTTTACATTCAGATTCTGTATTAATTGATTCTGTGTATTTTTTCTCGCAAGAACAAATACAGTTGATGGCCCAGTTTTCCGTGAAGAAGTAAAAACCCGATAATTAAAGTTGGGAAAATAATAGGCTAGGTTTTAAACTGGGTCAGAATTGTCCTATTGACTTTGCTGTTATGCCATTCGGACAAACCGAGCGTTTCCGGAAACTGCCGAAATGTGACGCTGAGCAGCAGCCGTAGCGACGCTTGTTAGAGTTTAGACAAGCGGAGGGAGCAAAATGGCGGACGAAGATATTACGCTTGATGGAAAACCTCTACAGTCGCTCCGAGTTGCGGATCTGAAAGCGGCTCTGGAGCAAAGAAACCTCCCAAAAAGCGGACAGAAAAACACACTCATTAAGCGACTTAAAGGGGTAAGTTTTGCATGTGTTTTGATCGTCTGTGTCGAGTCTGGCTAAGTTCAGCAGGAGGCGAGAGACGGTGGTGGGTTAACGTTTAGAGGCCGTAACGGTGTGTGGGCTCCGAAGCGGGAATACATAAATCGGCATGCACGCGTTATTACATGTAAACAACAGTAAATTGTAACTGGCAGTGCAACGGAACTGTTTAATCAGCAAGTTCACACCTGATCGGAGACTACTCGCGAAACACCGTGTTGCGCACAGTTGAACTGTGCACCTGTCAAGTCGAGGCCTAAGCTGAGAGTAAGCAAGCCAACAGCCGCACATAGTGTACAGTACATGATGACAGTGCCCGCGCGCGTGGAGTGTGATAGGGTTACGGGAGCGCGCCTCGCGATGTAAACACAATTTAACGAGCGGAATGGACGGCTAGATTATTTACGTGTTTTTAAAAAATCAGTTCTATTTAAAAGACAAGTTAGTTTAGCACACTTTTTCACCTTTAATATAACAAATTGCTCATGCACTGATATGTAACGCTGTTAATTGGCTGTGTATCAGCTCCTCTGAAAGTGTCATGAATAGGAATGCATAATAATAAACTGAAATCGTGGATGATTTTACAGGCACAGTCTTTATAAAGTGGAGTGCTTATTGGTCTAGAGGTCGTAACATAATGTGGAATAAAGGAACCAATGCATCAAACATTGGTCGCCAGTTTTAAGAAAGCACTATATTAGGCTAATGAGTCGGCTACATAACAGCAGGCTACGCGCGCGCGCGCGTGTGTGTTTTATTTTCATACGTTTTTAGTGTACTGCTGTTCATTTCACAAGGCTTATAACCAAACAAAATAAGTACAGGTTTATCTGGAACTCATGCTGCCTTGTCAGAGGGGCCACTGTTGTCCAATGTCTCATCTGCTAGCACAGTACATTTTTAAGATGAAACCGGGATAAATTGTTGTTTTTTTTAAAAAAAGTTTTAAGTTCAGAAATGTATGAAATCTTGAGAAATCTTGTATTCAGTAGGTAAAGACATTGAACATGAAATCGACAATTCAACCATAGACCACGCAGATGTTTTTTTAAGGCCATTGCACATTGATTAAAGAACCTATAACCATCTACCATGATAACCATAATTGCTAATTAAAATGTTCATAGTTGTCATCCACTAATCACCTGCCAAGTACAACACTTCACTCTATAAAAAGAGTGTAGTTATTCATAGCCTCATTTTTCAACCATTGCAAACAGTGTCGTGTCAAACCAGATTTCTTTTCATTTTTGTTAAGTTGATGTGACAAAAGAGTGGGAGGGTGGGGGCTGGAATGCATGTTGTGTGCACATGAATGTAGTGAGAGTAAGAGTAGGTGGGTGTTTTTAGTTGTATGTTTTTATGTACGCACTTTGTGTTGCTTATATATATGAAAAGTGCTCTATAAATCTATAAGTCATATCAAAATTAAACAGCATAGTCTTGAAATCTATATTAATTTAATTTCAATTCAAGTTCATTTGCCATTTCACAATAATTAGGGATAGTCCGATCTGATCCACTGGATCAGTATCGATTCCGATCCAGGCCCAAATTTCTGAATCGGATATGGGATTTTATTATTAGAACCGGTCCGATCCGAACCATCTTATATAGCCTCAATTTCACTTTGTGCGTTTTATATTTACACACTTGGATTGCTTTTACTTAATCTAAATATTTGAACTAACTTGCAAGTTATTTTAGTTTAAACATTTGAATGTTGCAGCTGGGAATGTTGTGTTTACAAATGCTGTTAAATTAGATGTGAGCTTTAAGTTTTAATAAAGCCACAGCAGTCACAAATGACTTCAGTTATCGCATATTTTCCTTCTTTATTTCGGGAACCAGAACAGTTGTTGTACAGTGAACGTGATCTTTTTAGACGTTAGTGTCAAGCAAATGACATCTCAGTATTATTAACAACTTTTAGAGTCACAAAAAGAATTGCCTCGGTATTGAATCGATATCGGCTAATCCTCAAGGATGCAGTATCAGAATCGGTATCAGATGTGAAACAGTTGTATCGAGCCATCCCTAGTAATAATGTGGGGTGGGACTATTTTTTTTCATCTGGTTTGGTTATCCTACAAACTACAGGGAAATAAACTCACTGCATCAAATTTGTGCTCTTTTGTTTGCACTTTTCTATGTTAAAAGTAAACCTATTTCTGTTGAAATTAAACAAGTTTTTTTCAACAAATGACAAGTTTTAACATTGATCAATCTACAAATAGTGTGTGAGTAGTCTTTATTTCCTTTTTAAATGATTTCTTTCAGTGAGAAGAAAGAGATGTAACAAGTAGCCATTAAAATGAGAAAAAAGTAGATGTAAAATTGCAACGTGTTGCAACAGGTATTGTGACATTTAGTTTAACATTTCTTTAAAACATTTTTTTCAATTCTTGTAGGCTCTAATGCTGGAAAACCTACAGAAGTCTTCTTCCTCTCATATTGGACTGCAACCAAACTCTCAGGTGAAAAACCTTTTAAATATTTGTTGATTTAATTAGCTTTCAGGAGCATGTCATACCATTTTATGTATGTTTTTTGTCATTTAAAACTATTTTCTGCCATAGATTGGGGAAGAAATGTGCCAGAACAGCTTCATAAAACAGTATTTGGCCAAGCAGCAAGAGCTCCTACGACAGAGACTGGAAAAAGAGGCTCAGCAAGAGGAAGACGGTGATGGTAATGTATTCATATAAACACTTAATAACACAGACATATCACATTTAAATAATATATCATCACACATTGCATTTGGCTATCTTGCAGAAAGCCCAGCTGGACCAGAGGATGATGACGACCATTCTGAAGACAACGACAGCTCCTCTTATGCCTCTGATAAGGTCAGTAGCATTTACACAAATAAAATAACAAAAGCAGAGGATTTCCATCATAGAGTGACTCAGATAAGTTTTTTTTTTTACATTAGAAAATATTTAATTAATGCTTCTGTGTTTTTTGGCAAATATCAAAAATTCTCTAAAATCTCAAGTTTAATTCCACAAAAATACATGAAATAATCATTTCTGTGCTCAGCAGCATGTAGCCATACTACCCCAGCCCTCCGCGGCCAAGCCCGACGTTAGAGGAGGGGATTTGAAAATGAGTCATAGTTCTAGTCCTGGTTTGCTCCGCCAGGAGTCCCCCCTGGTTCCCGGACCAAGAACGCAGCGCTCCATGTTCCAGCAAGGACACAAAGAACCACCAGCCCCCTCTCCTCCCCGTGCCGTTGCCTCCCTTTCAGTGCGTGTCTTGGGTCAGCCCGACAGCCAAGGACTGCCCCCTGCTGCCCCCAGAGCCCAGGAGAAGGAGGGCACGGCACCGAGCGAGCCTGGATCCGCTCATTCCGTTCTCCACCTCAGTCGATCGGCTAAGAGCTCCGCGGGAAACCACGTCCCCGATGACAGCGATGAAGACGACGACGGAGACGACGAGAGCGACGATGACGAGGATTGGGGGCCTGGTGGCGGTGAGGCTCGAAGGGGGAAGAAAGCGCCTCCTCCCGCTCCGCAGGTGGCCCCCAGTGTCCCTGCTGCAGCTGCCAGATCCAAACGCAAGCTTCAGCCCCCGCAGCACATCCCGCCACCGCAGGTGCACCACCTGCGCCACCCTACGCCTCCTCCCTCTCCACCCCCGAACCTGTTCCCCCTACCCGACACTCCCAAGCAGAGCCCACCGGACACAGACGATCAGGAAGGAGATGCCCCCCGAGCTGCACGAGGCTTGGGGATGGCGTCTTTTCCACCCCACAGCATGCAGAGGCAGGATTCTGACTCAAGCTCCCGATCCAGCAGCCCCGAACCTCCTGTAAAGCGCAGGCCGGGGCCCCTCTCCCTGCTCGTGCACAAGATGGAGTCCGAAGAGGCAACCTCGGCCTCCCGTACGTCAGGAGAGCCGGCACACTCCACCGCCGGGTGCTCCAGTGGGTCAGAAACAAAGAGGCAGCAACCGAGCAGAGAGATGGAGGAGGATAAGCGACTGAAGGCCGAGAGGGAAAGAGACCAACATCAGGAGCAGGAGAGAGAAAAAAGGAAAACACTGGAAAGGGAGAGGAAGCACTCGGAAGAAGAGGAGGAAAAAAAGAGAAAACAGCGGGAAGAAGAGAGGAAACAGCAAGAGAAGGAAGAGCAAGAAATGGAGAGAAAACGGCGAGAAGAAGAAAAGGAGGAAAAACGTCGGGATGAGGAGAAAAAAGTGAGGGAGGAACAGGAAAAGAGAGAGGAGAGAGCCAGCAAAGGCAGAGTGGTGGTGACTCGGGCTCAAGATTCAGATTCCTCATCCGATTCTGACTCCAGATCAGACTCCTCATCAAAGTCCTCGTCCTCCTCCAGAGATCAAATCCAGCGCTCCAATCAGATGAAGGTCAGTGGTTAAATGTTTATAGGTGTCACTCGTTCACAACGATACCAATAATGATCATAAGTGCTTCATTTGTGGCATGTTTTCTTAACCAACTTCCTGGTGTGAAATATGACTTATGCACAGAAATTCGACATTTCTGAGTGTCTATTGACTTGTAGCTTTACATTTTTCCTACTTTTCTTTGAGTTCAGAGAAATCTGTAATGTCTTAATATTACATTTTTAAGATGAATTGTTTTATGTCCATCTGCCTATCATATTTCTTACTTTCATTCATCTCACAGAGAGCACAACAAGAGCGAGAGGCAGACGATGACAAAAAGTCTAACTTAGATAAGGGGTCGGAAAAGCGGCACCTTTCAAAAAGGTCAGTAACCTTTTTTTTTAAATATTATGTTGTATTAACTGTGGGGGTTGACTCTAAAATGGAGACGACATTCACAAGTTTCATTTTTAAAACAAGTATTTAAGACAATATTTTTTATTATCTTATAATGTTATATAATGTTATTACATAACAAAGGCCAATTCTGTCCAGATGAGCACTTCAGCACCTTTTCAAAGACAATCTTAACCTACACTAACATGACTGAAAACACAGCACAAGACCCTCGTGTATACTGAGCAGAGACCCAGTGGTTAGTTTAATGTGTATCCATGAAAGGGACATCATATTGTATGGCCAGTATTCTCTCAGAAGCTACACTGCAGTTAAGCGCGACTTGAATCCGATTTTTTCTGCCCAAATGTGACCCATATCTGATTTGTTTCCGACAGTCTGAACAGCACAAGTCACATTAAATCTTTCAATTTCGAGACGCATTCAGGCCATTTTCATCTGTGGTCTTAGATCAGATGCGCATCTGATTTGTGTGACCACCGTATGATCAGTTACTTTCACCTCACAGAAGTGAGACAAACGTCACTTTTCTGTCCCGGTGGAAGCGGAACCTGGCAATATAATCATGGTTAGAGCAAGTTCAGCTTGACATAGGTTGGGTCAGGTCCAGATTTCACTGGGACATATCCGTGGATAGCGGGTTGGGTTTTTAATAATCACCGTAACGGCTTTGGGTAGATGTGGGTTGGTAAAATTGGATCTGTATCTGCAGTGTTTCTACACCTCTGTAACCAGCCCCTGCTGCACAAAAGGCCATCGTTAACATGGGTACTCTCCTTTTTCTCAGTCTCCTTCTTTCATTCATCTGCTGGCCATTATTTTGTCGGTTCCAAGTGTGGGAGCTTTTCTAAACTGATAAACACAAATGAAGCATCCATATGTGCATCCATAAACACAACGCAGTGTGTGTTATCCTCTGACCATGTGTGTCACCTCAGCGCTGCACGCTGTTCACATTTCAGCATGATGGGCAGATAATGTGAACAGCCACATAAAAAAATTGGATTTCAGTGAAAACTAAATCAGAGACAAATCAGTGGGTGAGAACAGGAAGTGAAGATTCTGTCATCATTTTCAAAAGGGTCTCAATTTCCATATGTCAGCAGAGCAATGCACATCTTCATCTTGGAAGGAGTTTTCATGACATCTCCGTTGTAGGAAACTTTGGAAATGGACAAAAGGCTGCAACATACAGAAAATGATGCATTTGCACATATGTAGACCAAGTTCAAATGGGTCTGGATTTGAAAAGCTAAAACAGCAACAATGCTTGTATCACCGTTTTCTGGTGTGGTGTAACACATCATTTTACCCAAAATATTCTATCTTTGTTGTGCAACAAGGGTGTTTTGCTTTCTTTTTCTTCTCTCTTTTATTTTCTCCAGATACATTTAATGCATTTACAAGTTCACATCTTCTATCCCTTGGTTTGAAGTACTCAAAAGTGTGTCCCTCTTTAACACAACTGGTTTACTATTAAATGCCCTCCACAGCACTGGTTTTATCTTGGTTCCCAGCTTGGGTTCCTAGACCTCCTAAAGAGAAGTCCCCCACAATACCACAAGGGGTCCTTGAGCCTTGTGATTAATAGCCACACATTTTACCTTTTTCTAGAGAGAAAAAATAAGGCTTTATGTTGTTAACTGAACTTTGGCTTCATGGAAGGACAAGACTCAGCCAGAATCAAGAATTTATGGTGAGAATCTCACATCTGAAAGCATGAAACCAGCATGGTTTCAGCATGGGGTAGGGCAGGGGGTCCATTACTTTTTAGTATTTGCATGAAGGCAGTCCTCCAGGAAAAAAGGTTGCCAACCTTATATGTACACTGATGTATTATGTATAGCTTTGCCTTTGCTGACAAAGTATGAATACACATACTTTTATATTGTTAGCATTCTGTTAAATGCATATATTTATATTATAAAAAACGCATAGCACTGCTTATTAATGGTATCAAAGCATTCTTTTCAGTCCAAATGAATGTGACCTTACCTCCACTTGAGTATGTCGCCAGTATGGACAATTAAATTCATTTTCTGGACATCATCAACTCAATCAAGGGCTGTTGAAAATTAATCAGTGTGGTTGTGTTGGTGATGTACAGTACAGCTTGACCAGCCCATCCCACAAGTCTCCAATTGGTCATCTTGTCCTCTCTACTCTCACATTATGTGAGGTACTCTGTGATGATCCTGACTCTGGGGGAGAGAGCGAGGATGGAGTTAGGTCCTAGATTATAGCGATTATGTGATCTCAGAATCTCATGTATGTGCCAGTCACAGTCATGTCTGTGACACCCCGTAGTACTTAAAATCAGAAGAGTATATGCTAAAAATAGAATATATCAAATATTTGGCACATTTCTGGATTCATTACCCACATATTCAAATATGATGCTAACAGAAACCCAATCCTAACAAGTTTTACATCATTGTAATGGCGACTAATCAGGCTTTCATAATACCACATGAGTTGATATTATTAAAAGGAGAAATAATCCACCAATGACTTAACTTCCTTTCGTGCCATGTTTGCATGGATTTTTAAAGCTAATTTGCATGCAACAACAGGCTTTGTTTAAGAACGAAGGAAGGAAGTAGGAAAAGTGGTCTGGAAATAATGTGACTATCTAGAACTATTTACAGCTACAACAGAAATTATCCTGAGCATCTGTGTGTGCGTATATTTGTATGTGTGTGTGTGTGTGTTTTTTTTTAAAGAACTTTATGTATTATTTGCCATCATTTAAAAATGAAAAAAAAAATCGTTTATACATGAATCCTGAACGCAGTCATCTCTCTCTTAACAAGCCGCATTTCTAGTCAGGCGTTTAATGCGGCACCTCTACAGCACTGCGTTTGCTGGTTTTCTCCAGAGAGAAAAGGGTCCTCTCCGCCTCCTCTCGTCTTATTCGTGTGATTTCTCTTCCCTGAGTGTTGCAGAAACCTTATTTTGACCCAGTGTTTCTTGCTAATTGACCATAATTATCTCGCATTTCAATGTGCGCCACGTTTTTCAGAGTCAAATTACTCCTTTATTTTGGAAACCTTGGACCGGAAGATAGTTATATATTCTGGTAGATTTGTCCGCGCTAGCCAACATGGCCGTCATGCATGCATTGCATCCCTGATAGAGACGCAGTATACGGCTTATCGGAAATAGAAACAACCGCGCTGGATCTTGTATTTTGCGTTTCCAATTTCAACCCGCACCTGAGCGAAATACCAGCTAGCCACTGTGTATCCATTTTTATCCCCGGGGGTTCCCTTTCAAGACCGGTCATAATGCTGTCCGAAGGCAACAAAAACGGGTAAGAGTGAGCCAGGAGGAGTCTCAAGGCTCCAGGTTGCTGGTTATACTTTAACACCAGTCGTCCAGGTATCTAAAATGGAGCTATGAGCCGCTCTCAGTAGTTTTTCTCGCTGGTATGCGCTGCTGGTTAGCCGGCAGCTCCTTGCTGGCTGTGAAATAATATGTCATCCGTTCACATTGGCCTGATTATGAACGTGTTACATGTTCGTCCATGTGAGGAAGACCGGGGGTGGGGACGTGGTGAAAGCCTTTTGTTGAGTGAAGGAGCATGGAAGAATTTGTTAGGGGAGGAGGGAGGTCTCCTTTTCTCTGATCACTGCCTAAAATAGCTGCTTATTGAAAGACACTAATAAATAAATAATGCTCTCAGATTTATGGTGTGACAGAGGCATGTGGGGAGAGACTTCCTCCCTCATGAACTGAAGTGGATTTTTATTTATTTTATTATGAAATCAATATGCTCTTTATCTATCATGGGTCATTCTTTACATGTGTTTTGATGTTTAATAGAGAAGAATATTTATAATTTTTTGGGGGGGTGTATGACTGTAGCTGTTAATGATCTCACTGTTGTCAAGGGAGATCATTAAAGCAGACATCTGTTATCTGTTCAGTCAGTGAGAATGGCCCCTTATGGTGGGATATAATTCTCCAGCTGGCACCAGCACCAGTGCTGCTCACCTCTCTTGGGAGGTGACTTCATGTCTGATATGATCAATGACTAATACTTTGGTCCATATTATCCAGTCAATATGGTCATTTGTATATGATTGAAGCACTTTAGCGAACTGCCACAGATCAGAATTTAGCTGATTAATTTTAATGAGCAGCTTCAGCAGTTAAACCAGCTGAAATACATTAACATGGTGTGATCTTATTAAATAATTCCTGAGGTTGCAGTTAGGATCACTTCTCTTCCTCATTCCTATCTTGTCATATGAATCCAAAGTTGTTGGGGAAAAAAGGGGAGGGCTGGTGCTTGTATAGAAGCTCAGTCTTATTTTTTCTCTCTTTCCTAACTGTAAGGGGTTAAATTTCTAGTAGCCTCTGTCTTCATTTATATACTGTGCAGGTGTCTAACTAGCCTTCCCCATGAGCCAGAAACTGCTATAGGATATGAACATCCACACCTAGGGCAAACGTGGCAAATGTGTGGGGGAAGGAGAAAAATCTCTTCTTTTTGCTAACACTCCTACCAGTGATTAATCTTTTGAGATACACATGACTGAATGAATTACTATAGGCTTTTATGTCTGATCTTCCTCTGACAGATATTTGAATTAGCCAGAAACCATCTTATACATCAAGCTGACCAGGCCATGAGTAATTGTATTAGGGTTAGCGGCATGTTTTAAAGATACTGTTTTCAACCTTGAAATAAAGGCTCAGGGTCAATAGTTTGTTATAGCAAACAGCGTGGCATGTGGTCAAAATTATTTTTTAATCATTTAGTGAAGGCGAAGTCGCTTCCCATGAAGTAAAATTGACTGCA
>JBBDHI010000005.1:11733940-11744267 GCA_037177115.1 Craterocephalus stercusmuscarum | reverse complement strand
TTAAGTCCAGTTATTCAGCTGACACAAGGAAGAATACTTGGAGGGAAAAAAATGCTTTTGTTGCAGCTTCTCAAATGTGAGAATGTGTTGTTTTAAATTTAGTCAATGAAGTTGCAAGGTTTTGTCTTAGTCAGATGAAAGTAGCTGAAGACATAGAAGCAGCATTGGCTTAAAGAAAATATCAATTATGTTGTTTTCCTGAAAGCTGGGTACTTATCATTATCAAGTTTATATTTGCAAATTAGCAGCAAATTCTGAAAGGAAAAAAATAAACTGATCATGACATATACTCCTGAATATTCTGCTTTTAGGAAAAAATGTACTTTTGTTCACCAAAAAATGTAATTGTTCTTTAGATAAAATGAGATATTAGTATCAGGAATTACCGCCACACACATCTCTTCATTTCATGCCATTGTAAATTAGGTTGTTTTCTGAAAAAATATGTTACATTATATGCAAACTGGCTAAAAACTCCAAAGCATTGTAAAAGAGTAAAGAAGACTAAGCACTAGCAAACTAGAGGATGATATGATCCACCTACAGGTTGCTGCATCTGTGGCTATGCAGGCAGCGGAGGCGGCTCTGGATGATGCTGGCAAGGGAAGCAAGAGTTAATCTAAAAATGTTACACTGCATGGTCTTCTTACATAACATCAGACAGTAGAATTAATCAGAAGAAGCGCTTGAATGTGTGAGGACTGACTCTGTTACATCGATGCGTAGCTCAGCATAGATCAGACAAGACCACACGCAGAGTCATCGAAGTATGAGTTGGTTTGAGGAGTGTTTGTGACCCTGGGTGTCAGTTAGCTAGTGAGTTATTTATAGCAGGAGTGACCCAGATCACCGGCCTCCAGCACCCTTCCTTCAACTCTTCCTGTGTTTCTCTTGACCTACTCATTTAGTCTCTTGTCATCCACTGAGGAGCTGAGCTTGATGGCAGTGGTAATTATATTTGGTTAGGTGGGGTTTGATTAGGGATGCAACTAGTACCTTTTCTACTCATGAAAGCTTGCTAGTTTACGTTAATGGCAACTAAAGCAGCAGTTATTGTCATTGCTTGATTAACGTGATATTTATGTTGGTCTTTCAGGAATATTGTAGTCAGCGCACAAGAGTAGGCATTCTTCTTTTCCTTTTCAGCTTTTCCCTTCAGGGGTCGCCACAGCTGATCCATCGCCTCCGTTTAACCCTATCCTCTGCATCTTCCGGTTGACTTCATGTCCTCTTTCACAACATCCATAAATCTCTTCTTTGATCCTCCTCTAGGCCTCCTGGCTGGTAGTTCCTTTTCCAAACAGTGCTTAACAGTACACATTACTACTAAGGACATAGCATCATTGGAAAAGGTCTGAAAGAGGTCACACACACTCATAGCTTCTGATTAGAAGCTGATTCCCATGCAGAGTTGGTGATAGTAAGAAAGGAAAACCAAAAATATCAACAAATGAACATATATGTGGGCATAAAAGATGTCAGATTGTGGTGTCAGATGCATCTAAACCTCTTGGGAAAAAGCTGTCTTTTTATTGTCAAACACTCGAACTTAAAGCACCACAAGTAAACAGGTTGAAGTGGAAAAAGCGGGTTTTGCTTGGAAATGAACAAATGCAACATTTGTAATCAATTAATATAGTCCTGCTGTTTCATTTAGGTGCCACTGGTCAGAAAATTAGCATTTCTTTTTGTCATCCCAACCATGCTGCTCTTTCAGAGAGGTGTCAGAGCCCAGCACAGCGGCTGTGACAGAGGTGGAACCAGACTCTGAGAGCTCCATGGCACAGCAGCCGGCCTCTGGGGCTCAGCCGGAGAACAGCGAGAGCCGCCCGGAAGAGGTAAGGACACTGGGACGATGCGGTGCCTCACTTTTTAGCTCTTATCTTTTATTAACCTGCATCCTCATTCCTAAAAAGCATGTGTAATAATATGTGTGGGTAACTCAAGACCAACACATCCCCGGTAGTTTAAGAGATGAATGACATCTCAACCATCCACATCAAATGCTGTTTTCAGAGTATACATTATCTGCATCCTTTTAACCTTGTAAAAAATTTAAGAAATTACTAAATTGTATATTCAGATAAATTCTCAACAGGGGCTGAGTTGGAATTGGGTCATGGGATAAATGAGAATGATTTCTCCCTTTCCATCTACTTTTACTATGTCTTAGATTTCATAACAAGCACATTTATGGAGATGATCTCTCATACACATGTCTGTTGTCTGACTGGGCACTGCAGAGGTGTGTTGTGTTAAGTGCTGGTAGTGCTAGGATGAAAGTAGTGATTGAAAGGTTTACTTTGGCCTCCATGTTGCAGATAATGTATGCTGCTTATTATAGTCCTGTTGTGTATGTTGGAGAGAAAAAGCTGGAACATTAAGCTTAATAGCCCTTGAAAACGAAAGTGGCAGCCATTGGTTAGCAATTGTTGGACTGGTTTTTGTGGTTGGCTCATTAATGTCGCTGCTTCTCAGCTACGAGAGAACTGTTTCTAACATTAGAAATGAGGATATAGTTCTGGTGTTGCATCTCTTGGGCTGTTTTTAGAAAGAAAAAAAAATTGTTTAGCATTTTCAATTCATCTTATATGCATTTTCTTTCCAATGGTTAGCTTCTGCATGCACAGTCTATCTAGATAGATGAAACTCAGTGAACTATCTACCTTTGTCAGCACAAATCTGTGCATGGGATGTGTTAGGGTCTTATGAATCGCTGCACTGAATGAGGTGTTGCATTGCAAGCTTTAGATTTAGATTAGAAATTAACACAACTTTAATGCATTCATAGTTTTGAGCGAACAGCTCATTAGGATTACATAACCTTCCACTGATGATGTATATAACTATACTGCAGACAGAAGAAGCGGTTTGACACAAACTCCTAACTTGTTATGAGTTGCATAAAGGACTTAATTCTGACTTTATGAACTTCTGTGTTTATAGAAAATATTTCCAGTGTGTCTTTTATTTAAACTGTCCATGTTTGTGGGTGTTTTTGGTTTGCATGAGTGATGGACCCTGACTGTGTGTAGAGATGCATCAAGGCTTGTTTCTACTGTCCTCCTCTGTTTTCATCCTCTTTGCTTTCTCAGCTCCCCTCACTCTCTCTTCTGCTCTTATTCACTCTGTCTGCTTCACTGTCTCTCTTCCCCCTTTTGCCCTTTTACTTTCCATCTTTTGCCTTTGTATCCAATCATGATCGCTTCTCTATATATATATATTCATGGTGTGATTGCTGTTTAAAACCCCATTGATTGCTTTGTTATGAAGGTGCCCATGCCTCTTCCATTGCCCCTATTGGTACCTGCTGCGTACTACTACCACCAACAACACCTCTTCCACTCCTACTCCTTCTACAACTCCTGTCCCACTATGCCAAAGTGCGTCGCTGGTACCTGAGTTAGGCCCAGAGTCTACAACCCCATGGCACTGAGTAAAGCCCGAGCCTGCCAGGGCTCCTGTTCTGCCCTACAGCGACACGCTGATCCAGCTTGAACTAGAGCTTCCATCAGACCACCGACAGCAGTGGCAGCCATGGTAACTGCAGCAGCTCGCAGTTTTCATGGTGACTCATGCGTAGGGTTGGAAGCATGCTTGCTGAAAGAAACTGGACTATTCTGCACTGGCAAAGAATAATAGTACAAAAGGGGGGTGTGTCTAACGCCTGGCCATCCCTCCCCTCCTCCTGCTCTACCGTGTTAAGGATGAACAGTGTCTTCCTTTGAAAACGGACACATCTCAGAAAACCAAGACTCTTCAACTCCAGTTCTGATTTCAACTCACTGTGACGGTGAATCCCACACTGCCCTCTGCTTGTGAGGTGGAGCAATGACCGTGGACTTGGGACTGTCACAAAACCTCACACACTGCTCCGGGCTTAAGGATTAACATAATCACTCTTTTGGGATTTGATGTTTGGAAACCTACACAAGGGGAGCAGTTGAAGAAATCTGCTTGTGAATCCTGATGATTGGACTGTTGGAAGCTTGTGCTGCCTCAAATCTGTTTTTGTGATTGGGACATTGCAATGTGACTTTTAAGATTTTTGAACGCTTTAAACAAGCGGAGCGTAGACTCCATAAGGCTGAACGCACCCTCTGCCTCCACATGCTGGCCTGCTGTTTAAAAGGGACTGTTTGCAGATTGGATTTAAACGTGTAAACGATGTCACTGTTGCCAGAGCTGCCATGGACAAGACGGATTTCTGCATGTTGCTCGCTTTCAAAGGGCACACCGCCGAGGACAAGCGATGCAAATTATGCGCTGTAAGTTTTTGCAAGTGCACGGTGACATTAATCATCCACACGAGGCCTGAAAAGCTGGATATACTCAACAAACTGCTGCCTCCCCTTTTACCTGCAGCCACACTGCCAGTGAACTGATTGAATGTGGATTTCATGAGCAGCTTGTGATTTGCTGCCTCTAATTAGCGAGGTGAACCTTTGTGGTTGCTTCATTATACATCCATCTTTCTCCTGCTCCCACAGCTTGAGCTTTTCAAGTATTCATGCCAGCATGACTACGTGCTTATTCGATTCCTTGCCTGGACTGTGAGTTTGAAAAGATTGGATAATTTTTTTTTACACATACATTTAGTTTTTTTGCATTTTTAAGAGACTGAAAGACAGACTTTTATTTTGCTGTGAAACAACAACATGCTGCCTATGGATGTATAAACTACACTGAACTTGGATGCTGTGGACAGCAACCCTCTCACTGCTGACCTGCTGTCATTTGGACATTTGGATGTGTAAAAGGCTTTCTGGACTCTGTGTTGGAGAACTTTATATGACAAAGTCTGTCATCAAGCGTCGTAGCTTTTCTATCTTCTTTTTTTTTGTTCCTGCTCACTGCATTGTGGACTTTTAACAAAATGAGCATCAAACACCTGCCTTCATCAGACTGCAGCAGACAGCTGTGATACTTCTGATTTGCAAAAAGACTGAAATGTGACTGCGTGGCCAACAGTCACCCAAGAAAAGTCATCCCCAGCCCTCTTCGAGACAAAAAGTCCAATCCAGTCATCACCTCCTGCCTGGTGGTTAATCTGCACAATCAAAACGAGCCCCGACCTCACTCCTCCTCTGCCTTCTGATTGGATCCTTGTTGCCTAGATACAATGCACACTGTCGTGTGGTTGGGCCATAGTCAAACCAGTAAGGAATCAGGTGTTAATGGTACCAGGAATTAACCTGTCATTATTCCTCTACATAAAATGTATATACATTTAAAGAAACAAATTGGAATATTTCTTGTTTTTTTTTTTTGACTGAATTCTTTTTTTTTTTTTGTAATTTTAGACCAAATTTTTATTACGTCTCATGTACTGCAGTTTTACACCAGTATCATATTTAAACACAAACTATAGATGATCAGATTATCATTTTTACCTTTTTAAGAATTTCAACTGCAGAATTTATCATCCTGTTTATGGATAATCAGCAGTTTTCGACACTGTTGTCCACCTCTGCTCAAAGCTTCTATTATATTAACACAAACACTTGTTACAGCGATCAGCTACCTATTTACCATCAAAAGGGCTTCATAAGCTCCAAGGAATGATTTTAAATTATCATTTATTTACATGATAAAGATCATCTTGAATGAATTAGCAGACATTTTGGGCTTCATTACAGTGGACCAGTAATCTTGTAATATGAGCACCATTGCACCAGTAGTCATATTATGGATTAGCTTTGTCTTTAAAATCCCTTTTGCACACAGACTTGTGGGTAGATTAGTGTAAAAATTTATCTCTCCATCTTTGAGCAGAGGTAGATTACTCTGTGTCTGAAGTCTGTCTGTGAAGAGCTAAGAACTCAGTCCTTGAAGTGGTGCAGTTAGAACCTGCAGGCCTCTGTTACTCTTACCCCCCATTCCCCAGCCCTCCTCCACCTTTCCTGTTTCACCTCCTTTCTGTTGTTGCCTGTTTGGGTTTGGACTCTTGGTTCTCATCTCGCCCCACACCCCTGGGGTCTCTGTATGTTCTCTCTGTCTCTCTCTCTTTCCAGAGTACCACTCCTAAGGCTTTTGCTGCTCGCAAGATATCTTTAACCAGTAAGTATTGCTGTTACTTATTCATTCTCTCAAGCACAGAGCACCAATGAAGATTTAAAACAACATTGTGCTGTAACACAAACCTTCCCTTAAGTTTTTTATACATTTAAAAACAAAGTTCTTCAGCTTATTTAGCTTTAAGGTAAAGTTAAAATCATGTCAGCGTATATCCCATTGCATCTATGCAGAATGCAGATCTCCTTCTTATTCCTCTTAGTAGCTTATCTAGCTGTTTATTTGCAAATTTGTTTTGCTAAAAATTAGGTTGTAGCTTATTTTAAGCTTTCATTACAGTTTGTATGAAACCATGAACCTTCAACTCAGATGCTTTGTGTTGGAAAATGTCTCTGTTGTTTATCTGTTGCATACAGAGGACCAAGAAGCTTTCAGTTTCTGCTGATATATAGACTTGTATAAAGACTTGACTGGCACAGAATCCAGTAAATCTGACAGTAGTCAGCCAGTTTAACTGGAAACCAGCAGATCAATAAAGGCCTCTTCCTGTTTTTAGCCTTGGCTCTTAACGTGATTAGTCTGTATGACTCACAAAAGTATTTAATTCCCAGTGTTTTCATGAAATTTTGTATTTATTTCATAATTTCTTTGCAAGATCCAGTTGCGTATTCTACCTCATTTAATTGGTGGTGTGCTTGTTTTGGCTGCTGCAGATTATGCCTAGGATAATATTGAAAATAATAACACCCTCTGGTCATGTTGACATTTTTTCATTCACACGGTAATTTTATTTCTGTCCCAAAGTGTGCTTTACAGTAGCACACTTGACTTAAACTTATCATATCTTCTTTTGTTTGCTTCCCCACTTCATCACTACCTTAACATGCAGTGAATTAAGGATTGAGGTGCAACAGAAAGCTATGAAAGAAGCAGTGATCCAAAAGTTATACCCCAACAGACTTCAGTCTGCTGGTTTGTTCTACAGTATTCTTCTGGCTACGTTATTGTTTTCAGTTTCAGCTTGCTGCGGCAGAAATTCTGTCCATGCTTAAGGTATCGCAGTACAAACTGCTGCATGTTTCCTTTGTTCCTTTTTATTTTTATTTTTTTACTAATTCCCATTTGTTTGAAGGAATTCATGATCAGTTTGTATCTGACAGCAAGCCATTCAGGTAAAAGGATAATTTTCAGTTCCATTATGTGCTGCTGATGGATTTTTTTCTCATCAAAAAGGATTAACTGATGAGTTTAATTATCTAAGAAAGTTATGATTATCAGATGTTTTTATCAAACACTGCCTGCAAAGTAATGTCATTCCTTGTATTGTGGTTTAAAGGCTGTCCATAATATGAGAAGATGGTCAATCTGGACTTGTTTCAGTACACTGAGAGTAAATACACATACTTTTCGGTTTTTTGTAGTTTGTGAGCCTGTGTTGAAGAAATGTGCACTGCTTTTGGTACAATGAAAGTAACCCATTTACTTGATGATAAACTTAGCTTTTTTTTTATCTGCCATAGGCAGCAAAGCCTCTCCAGCCTCCACGGATGGGGGAGCAGGAGACCTTGATGCTGGAAATGCAGCAGGGAGGAAGAGGCGATGGGGTTCCAGCACGGCCGTCACTGCTAAGAAACCATCTATCAGCATAACCACCGACTCCCTGAAGGTAGATGCCCGGCAGCCAGAGTGTGGCGTTGTCCAAACGTGTAAAACTGTGTTGAAAAGATCATTTTTTTTATTCATTATAACCCCCACAAAAAATGTCCACTTTGTAATCACCTGTGATCTGTATAAAACTTTTAAGTAAAGTGGATATTTTTTTCTGTATGTAGGAGCAGGTGTAGTCAAATGCTGCCTTCATGTGGTATGGGAAAGATGAGCCTTTCCTCCTGTAAAGTGGAAATTACCAGTGCATTGTGTTGAAGTGCTTTTCATGTTGTGAAGAGAAACATGGTGGACAATAAGCGAACAATATATTTTTTTTTTAACATAAGTTTAAATGGAGATACTATATAAAAGAATCTATACAACAACATTGAGTAGGCTGCAAACAACAGCAGAGAACATTTAGCATTACGTACTGTTTACCATACACTATGTTTACCATACGCCGCTCTCCGCCATGTTGAAAGGTCAAAGTTGATCTCATCTCGGCAGCTCAGTTATCATAAGATTTTTCCAGTGGAAATTATGACATGAGTGGGTGTTCATGTGCAATTTTGGCGTCAATTTTTTGGTATTTACCATAAATACGATAGCACATGAAGGCAGCATAAACACTGAACTAGTGTAAACATTTACTAGTGTCTTTTTCTCTATCTTCTCTTATTTCTGCTCGTCAGTCTTTAATTCCAGACATTAAAGTGAACCAGGAAGCAGTTGTGGAGCTTCACCCAGAAGAGCTGCAGATGTCTGGGGACGAAGAGAACATGGATGCGGGTCGGGGAGACGCAGACAAAGGCCTCAAGATACGACGCACCGTCACTCAGGTAACACGAAGCTCGGGGGTGCTGCTGACTAAGAATTTCTAGTTTCTGAAAGACAAAGGCTTTTATCTCAAGAGTGGCAAAATTACTGGCTATGCTTTGAAGTCCTGGGCATCAATTTCCTCTGTAGGTCGTCCCAAGTGACAGCCAAGAAAATGGACAGATGAATGAAGAAGTGGAGGAACAGGTGGAGAAAATGGAGAAGGAAAAACAACACAGGACTCCTAGAGAGAAAAGGAAGGAAAGCGTTTCTGAGGAAGTGTCGGACACACAGAAATCTGTGAATCCTGAAGGAGAAGCAAAGAAAGGTGAACTTCCTCACTAAGATGTTTTGCGGTGTGGCTCCATTCCTCCGGTTGAACGTGGTCTTTTACTTCACTCCTCTGTCTTTCCTTCAGTCACCCCCAGCGACAGCCTGGTGCGCCGCTCCATAAGTCAACAGAAGTCTGGCGTGTCCGTTACGATCGACGATCCTGTTCGCACAACCAGGCAGCCCTCGCCCCCACGAGGGACAGTTTCAAACATCATTCATGTGACAAACCTGGTAAGTCCGACTCAGCAAATCCAAGACAAAGGGCACAACGGCAACGACTTTCTCTCCCTACATTGTTACACTCACCATTGTTTTCTGTACATAGTATTTTTATTTGCAAAGTTAGTGATTTAAATGTTGGCAGCTTGGACGGAGGAAACATTGTTCATCACTCTGGCATGCCGAGTTAATACCGCTTCATCACTGTGCCCATGATTATAATCGGAGGTAATTACCCAGGTGTTACCGCAACCCAAAGCACGGCAGCACCATGCATGACGAATCTGGCGCTGACAAGATGAGACATTACACATTTAATGACAAGCATTTTTAGGGCTTGCATCATAGAGACAAGACTCAAGGTTATACAAGTCGGAGATTGCTACAAACCTTAGCGTAGAGACTCCTAACCAAGGTGTTAGGGTGTGATGCTCATCTTCAGTCTGAAAAATAACTGATGGGTGAAGTGATATCTGGAAGCAACCTGCATACTAAGACAGATTTATTTATGTGGCAGTTTACAACAACTCATCCTGCTCAAAGTGCTTTACAAACTAAAATACAACAGGAATTAATAAAATATCTGATAATTATGCAAGAAACGGTGTGATACAATAAACCAATTTAAGCAATACAATATTACACATATGTAACTTGGCCTGAAGGTGGCACTAGTGGACTTTCAGTCATTGTCGTCATGATATGTTGAACCAAAAATATAATAAATGTGATTGGATGCTTCTGCCAGTGGACACATTGGGAGATTCATACATTTCTGTGTCATTCTCAGAGAACATGAATGTACCACATGTCACAGCAACGTTAATCTTCTCATTAGACAAAATGGCCCTCGTTCATCAAACGATCGTGAAAATGAGCGCACATTTGACCACCAATCTCATCATACGAACAGACGGTGTTTGATAAATGCCACGGTTGAATTTCATTGTCATTTAAATGTTACGCCCTTAAATATTCATGGTTCAGAGACCTCACCTAATGAGGTAAAACCATGGAGATGAGGGGTACTGCGAAGAAAAGACATTTTCTGAGGTAGAAAACCTAATCTGTGAGGTTACAAATAATAATGACGGGTCATTTGGCAGCCTGAAAAGCAGAGTAAAGGGTGTTAAAAACTGCAGTGTGGAAAAAGATCACAGAGGTAGTTAATAGCCACAGAGTTGTGGAATGGACTCCAGCTTCTATATATGAAAAACTATGTATGTATGTATGTGTGTGTGTATGCGTGTGTGTGTGTGTGTATGTATGTACTGCTGAGCTGCCTCAGATTTGC
>JBBDHI010000005.1:11585312-11599097 GCA_037177115.1 Craterocephalus stercusmuscarum | reverse complement strand
ACACCTAAGAGGACTGTTAATAAATTACTATGAAAGATTTAACCTCTTTTTTTCTTCTGGGGCTGGGGGGGGAGGGTTAATTCCTCAAGTTCAGCAGAGTCATTCAGACAAAGTAAGTCTGAAAGGGTTCAGTGGCAATAAGTTGGTGATACAATCTTTATTATATTTTTCCAAATATTTGTGGCCAAAGGGCCTAAAAATGTGAAAATTAGATGTCTGACTGTCAAATTTCAGGAAACTATTAGACCCCAATACATTTTATGAAAGCATGGTACCCTTAGGAGAAGTAATTAAGCAACAAATGATCACAGAATGATGAGAAGCTCAACCTGGTCTCATGAGGCAAGAATGAACAACAGATGAGAAACGTTGCTTTCCTATGGGTGGGTTCAGGATCACATTACTGTAGATTCTTTATGTTTTCTTCGACAGGAGCCGCATGGCAGGTTTCCACCAATGGAAACATCAGCATGATTAAAACCTTTTTCTAATCTGAACTAAAAGAAATTTACACGTTTCTGCTGATAATTTCCCAGTTTTGTCTCGGTTTTTATATTCTTATCATATATCTTTTTCCCGTGAGGCCATCAGTGAGAGGAAGTAGGTTTAGTTTTATGATTCACTCGTGTGCTGAGCTGTGCTGTTTCAGCATCTCAGGTCAGAGTGTCCCTGTAGTAAGGACTTTACCTCGAAACTATCAGCCCTCCTCAAAGCAGTGCTTATCAGTGCATGTCACAAGTGTGTATGGGCTTCTATCTAAGATGTGTGTTCACACGTGCTTCTTTCCGGCTATGTGGGTGGATGAATGAGTGATAGTGATTGCAAATTAACATAATACAAATAAACTTCATCCTGCATTCCAGGGCCTATCTGAAAGGCATTACTTCTATGTGTTTGGTTCGTTGTCTTGGTTTCTAGTTCCCTGAAGGTTGGTATTTCCCTCCCTTTTAAGTGAAATGTTTTCTTCAGTATATTTGTTGTTAGTTTGATTATTAATGCTGTCATCTACTTGTAGTGATTTCAACAATCTGGACTTCTTCTCTATGGGTTTGCACTGTATTTCTAAATCATGGCTCTCAGATTGAGCAAAAAGGCCCTTGCTCTTCCTAGCTTAGATTCTAGGGTGGATTACTTCCTCTTATATCTCGCTTCAGCAGGAATTTTTGCTGCCGGCCTGCTGACTGCAGCTGTAGAGTCACCATTTTTCACTTCTCCAGTCTGTAAAATCTCACGTGCTTCGTCTCAGATGAGAATCTGTGATCTCTAATAGACACTTATGTGTGAATTGACTCATCTAATATTCAAACACACTCTCCAGGTGCATACTTACATATACAAGCCGCAGCCAGCAGCCTGTTGGCCAGGTATGGAGCTATACAGGTGGGGAAGATGGGCTGCACCATGTAGTTGGAGAATGTGATCGCTATGACAGCCTGGCTGGTCGGCTCGATGATCAGCAGGGATGTCCACAAACGGATGAAGGCCAGGAAACCCCCGAAAGCCTCCAGGATATACGCGTAGGAAGCCCCAGATTTAGTGATGGTGGTCCCCAGCTCAGCGTAGCACAGAGCCCCGAACACGGAGAAGATGCCCCCGATGGTCCACACGACCAGAGAGAGGCCGTAGGAGGCGCTGTGGATAAGGACGCCTTTGGGTGAGACGAAGATCCCAGAGCCGATCATGTTCCCCACGATCAGGCAGACCCCGTTCAACAGTGAGATCTCCTTCTTTAGTTTCATGGACTCTTCTGAGCTTCCATCCTTGGCAGATGGTGGGCCCCCGTTAGTCTTCTCCTGTGTGGGAGCAGGGCTATAGGTCTCCATTTTTCAAGTTTCACTCTTTACTAATTAAAAAAAAAAACTGTTTACGAGTAGGATTCAGTCACAAGTGAACACTTTCTGTCCTTTGATGTGAAGCCGCAGATTTAAAAAAAGAGTCCCTCCTTTTATTTGTGCTTATATCCCGCCATCTGTGGAGACAACACACAAGGTCATGTCAGGGACGCTGTTACTATAGAGACCGATTTGCCCCACAGTATACGAGCAACAAATGCTTGTGTCGTTTCAATCTTGCTCATAGATAGTCAAACAAAAATATATTTACATGCCACAGGTGCTTACCGGGGAACAAGCATGCAAAATAACATCTTACAACACCGGTGTGGACACTGTTGGATTTGTGGATTGCAGAGCCATTAGGGCGAACAGTAAATGGCCTTTTAAGGTTGAGTGTATTTACAGAGAGATGGGGAGAGGAGCAAACATGCCTGAAAATGCCAGCTCCTCATTAGTAACCATAAGCTAAGGAAGAAAAACTGACCCAGAGCCGCTCACATATGCACCTACACGCATGCTCATGCATGGTTTGAGAGTGTCAGCAATGTGATCACATGTTTGCCAAAGTTCATTATCTACATCAGAATAGAGTTTGATGCTGACACAGACATGACAGTCAGGGTTTTCTTTCACGCTTCTGCACAAGTGGCTACAATAAGTTAGCATATCCTGAGCTAACAGGTTCATACTGCTAGAATGACTAGGATCTGATTAACTGTGAACGAAAATCTGATTTATAAAAACAGCAACTCACTGTGGATGCATTTGTGTAACTTTTTTTCCCACCATGTAAATGCCAGATTTCCCCTTGATATCATTTTGTTGAACAAACAGATAGAAATTGATCAGATGATTGCGAGCAGTGACGTAGCCTGCAGGAAAAATTGTGTTTCGGAGACACTGAGTCATCTTTGAGAAAACAGAGAGAACAATGACGTACAAATTGATCCAAAGATAGTAAACAGAAGACACTAAGTAAATAACCCATTTAGCGAAATGCTTGGGAGACTCCAGATCCTCACACCTGATGAGATAACCTGAGCGTGGACAAAGAGATGTTCTTTACGACATTTGAAAAGCAACTGAGAATGAAAATCAAAGATAATGGTCTAAGATAAGCTTGTGAGGAGAAAGTAAGAGACGGAGGAGTTCAGATACCTTGAAGCAGCAGTAGAGCGGCAGTATGTGGCTTCATTGAAGGAACCACTACAAAGACAGGGTGCAGTAGACTGAATGCCCGTACAGTACATGTGCCAGAGACATAAAAGCTGAGGCTCTTGCAGGAAGAGAGTGCAAGGTCCAAAAGCTGCTGATAAGTAGTTCTACTTGAGCTACTCAAGGTTACATCCTGGATTTTAAAAAATGTTCATTATTAAATCATTTCTGACACTATTTAATTATAAGATATGTCACAATGAAATGGGATACTTTAAAGAAAAATTCTTATTTATCCTAAAAGGAAATTATATATATTATCATTACTGTTATAAATAACAAAAGATTTTTGAGTTTCTTCAGTGGCAAATGGACATCTGACAGATAATGGAAGTCACCTGGTTGTTTGGTCTCCTCCAATCTGAACTCTTCAAACATAACTTTTCTAGTATAAAATGGCATGAATCCATAAATCTCTTCCATGATCTCAGTCGAACAGTGATAAAACCATCTAGGCACAGGTGTTCTGCCATTACAAGTTAATAAATAATTGGCTAGATTGAATCTTTGTTGTAAACCAGTATCATATCAGCAGCTCTGCTACTTCAGACTATAAAGATTTGACACACAAGAGGGAAGCAGCTGATATAGGGAGACTCACCTTCTCCAGACGCCCTTCAGCTCAGTTCTGGTCCCCCCAGCTGTCCAGAAAAACTCTTGCAGTCTTGATGATGATCACAAATACAGTTAAATTTGGGTTTGTTTTGTGTTTTGTTTGTGTTTTTATTCAGCTCTTCGCAGATTTACGAGTCACTGCTCTCCCTCTGTGTTATAGTCAGTAACAAGCCCCCTCCTGCGTGTTTCCTCTTGTTTTGACTTTGCTCCATCCGTGTTCCTCCTTTGCGTTCCTCAGCTGATGCACTTGTGGCTTTTATGTACTTCTGGTTTGCAATGCTTGTTACCCAGGAGACGAGTCCGATAAAAAAAAAAAAGAAAGAAGGCAAACTATACCCTCTATGTGAGTTTCGGTCCATCATAAAAACGTCGTAATTGACCTATCAATTGGGCTGTTACAGGGGGTTTCTGATTAAATTTATCGCGAAAAGAAGCGCAGCAAAGGCCTATTGTTAAAGTGTGCATTATCATGCAAGTAGCTAGTAGCTACTGCCGGAAAGCTTTTGATATGGGAGTTTTTTTATATACAGTAATCCCCCACGATGAACCGAGTTTGCTTTTATAAATTTAACAAAAATAACAAACCTCGACTTTTTCATCATAATACAACTGTCAAAGAATAAAGAATACCTGCGTTATTAAGGGCGATATTATCAAATAATTATTTGGTTGACAATTAATCAAAATCCTGTTTAGACCCATTAAATTTGTGCTAAAGGGTCCACAAATAATGTAAAACGATTCCTAACGTGCTGTCAACTTTTCATTCAAACGTTTCCTGGTTTGGTGGATCACTGTCTTTGGACCATGGCTCCCTCTTGTGGATTTTAAATTAACTAAATAGTTTGGATATCTAATGCTGTTGTTAATAGTTTAAAGTAATAGTAACACGCTATGCTATTTGTTATAATCTTGATTTATTATCTCAGGATCACAGTTGGTTTGAACTATTACTCTAAGCGATAGTTTACATATTTCTATGGGGAAATTAAACATGAGCATGAAAAGTTTGCGTGCCTTTTTAATAGAAACTGAAAAAATTACTTTTGGTGTAGTCAGGCCTAAAATTCTTGTTTAATGCATATTAGGATTTTTCAGAAGCTTGTTTGATCAGGCTTATGAGAAAACTTTGAAAATCATCATGACAATAAAAATAAGCCTAGTTTAGGTAAAATCCAAAAAATATATAATTTTGATTGAAAATAGTCTTCTATTTTCCCCAAAAGTGATCTTTTAATCCCCAAAGCCTTGGTATTATTTTCAGAAAAATGCATAAAAAGACATCCTATTTAAATGAAGAATTGTTCTGCAGTAATAAATCTTTACAGACACCAGTGAATGTATCATGGTGTAAAAAAAACATCTTTGCATGAGTATGCTGCAATAATGTAAATGAGAAATGTGATTTCATCTTGTTCAGCTTTTTTAAAAAAGATTTTTATTTAATTTTTATCCAGGAGGCAAAACTTTGTAAACATTTGTTTTTTAAGAAAAAGTACATTCTTAGTCATTAAATTTTCCTATAACCAGTGTAACACCTTAAAGGAATAAAAACTGAAATAATATTGAAATATTGACACTTACATTAAGTGTTTATTACTCACCCATGCACACAAAATAATTACAACGAAATAGACCTCAAAGAACAAAAACATCAATTTGTGACTTTGTGACCTTTTAAAATCCAAAACAAATTAAAAATGGAGGAACTTTTTTCTCTAGTTTCCCCCACTATCAGTTTTATGTAGGATTTTACAAAAAAATCTCACAATTTTTTTGGTGAGAAAAAAATCTCACAATTTTCTTTTCCCACAAAGATGCTCAACAGCAGCGTTGTGAGAACACAAGTGAGCAAGTGGGGCAACATCTGTTCATTCATGTAATTCATAAAACACTTGATCCCATGACCAGATGAAACTGAATAGATACCACCTAACACACGACACCTCTGATCTAAGGGTGTGCTCGTGTCACATGAATTACAGCTTTAATTACTATGATCAAATAAATTAATGGCCAGCCTTGTTATCTTCCCATTAGGTAAAGATTTATCATTAATGGGTGGATAATGGTGCACAATTACTGTCTCTTAACATGATTAAAAGCATTTTACTGAACTTGATGGATGCTCACAGGAAGCTGATTAATGTTTATTGATGAACTATAAAAGGTTTAAAGATGATCAAAGGCTGGAGATGCCACCGTCTCACACACACTTGAGGATTTCTACATTAACAATTTCTCACAACTTCTTGCAAAACCTGAGAACTCCTAAAATGACTTTTCTCTCCCATTGTTTTTTGATTGAGACGTGTCTCTTGTCAGTCATGAACACATGTGGACAAACTTCTCACACATGGCTCCTTTCACTCCTTTTGTCCCGTTCTCTGCCCCCAGCCATTCCTCTCCATAGTTACCGGTCGTCATGGTTCCTGGAGCCCCCGTAGGATAAAAACTAGGGGGATTAAAGTCAGCCATTTTGGGGACAGCTGGACCAGGTTGGTCCCTGTTGCCCCCTGTCCTGCTTCCAGTCACTCTGGGGGGAAGAGGGGTAGCATTGTGTGAGGATTAGAGCTTCCTGTGTGTCAGCTCATTACATGGGGGTGGGAAGGGGGGAGAGCATAGAGGTGAAGGGGTGATGGGGTGAGAAGAGAGAGTGAGGGAGAGAAATGAAAGAGAAAATGAAAGAGACTGCGTATGAAAGAGAGAATGACAGAGAGCCAGGGGAGGGAGGGAGGTGGCAGCTTCTACAGCTGCACCCTCAATCACACTCATACAGGCTCTGATTATCCTTTTCACACACACATACACAGTGCCGGGGAACTGAAACATATTAAAAGACACCGAGGGCATAAAAGACAGAATTAGGAGACAGCCAGCCCAGCTCCTCAGACAAAGGACCCCCTCCCCAATCCAGACACACAGAGAACTGGAACAAACAAGAGAAAACTGACCAAGAGTGTGCATACAGGCGTGCACAGAATTAGAGTCATGCAAGCAGAATGCTTAAACAGATAAATGAACAGAGACATAGTCTTAAACCAGACAAAAAACAAAACCACCCCAAAAAACAGATGGGCAACAAACAGATCTCCTCTTCCCATTGCCATTGTTTTATTTATTTTTATACATCACATGGGAAGCGTGGGAACGCATTCTGTCATTGCTACAAAGAAAGGAGGGGTTTACAAAGAGAAGGCAGAGCATACAAATACTAAACTGAGCAAAGCAGGAATGCAGTGAGTGCAGACAAACTGTGTAGGGGCAGAGCACTCTCGAGTGCTTTCAGAGAGCAGGGATGGGGCATAAGGGGGTGGACTGTAACGGGCGAGGGTTCATCCTTGCTGCAGGTTAAATATGGTAAATAGCACCAATAAGGGTGAGGAAAACATTCACAATCGACAGTAATAATAAGGTCACATGCTGGTAGAAAGGTTTACAGCTGTTAGTATGGGACTCCTCACATGTGTACCCATCATCTAACTCAATCAGTATTTTTATTATCAAAAGCATCACAGGTGTAATCATTACTGGGTGGGTCTGTTTCAGTAGATGTTTGTCAGCAGCGCAGGACCCAGAACAGCTCACAGTGCAACTCAGCACATCAGAAACATGCATTCAGCAGCATCTCATTTAAAAAGAAAGGAAAGAAGATAGAGACAATAAAAAGGCATCAAATGTAACTGCAGCTTATATGTACAAACATGGGCCACTATGAGCATGGCCTGTTTTGGTATGGAATTCAATTTGTAAAATTCTGGACACTCATCAGCAAAAACGAAAACATCAGTTTATACTCATCTGGCACCATGCAGTGTGCACTGAAACAGCAGAAGAGTACAACCAGTTCATTCTAATCATGACTATGCCGTAAAGTGTGTAGGATAAGGCCTCACTGTGGTCTTTGAAATACAAAAATAGACAGCAGAAATACTACATTCACAAATTCTGTGTAATGGTACTACAATATAAACTAGAACTATCTGCTTAATACGAAATTGAACTATGTAATAAAGTTAAAGACTCTACGAAACAAATATCATTCTATCAAAAAATACATTCCCTTGTCAGGATCCCTTAAAAACTGAGAGAAACCACTCAACAACTTTCTAGCCATCAGTTTCCATAGTCTCAGTCACCACAATAGAGCCAACACTGATTGGAAGAGGATCTGAGCTGTCAGCTTTTTCAGGTGCCAGTCCCTGCTTTTCATCCTGCTGTCCAGATTTCTTACTGGCTAAATGTGCACTTGCATCATCCGCAGAGTCATTTTCATTGGTTTGAGCCTTGCAGGAGGGGTTCACCAACACTTCAGGGTGAGTCTTCATATGTCCCTGTTGATGGGACACAGCACAAAAGCAAATTATACACACGTCTGAAAGTATCAAATCTGACAACATACAACAAACTTCAGCTTGTATTTTCATGTAAAACTATCAAACTCTCACCTTAAGCCCGCTTCGGCTGGCATATGCCTTCCCACAGTGGGAGCAACTGTAGGGTTTGTCTGGGCGAGAAGGCTGAGCGTGGGGTGCAGGTGCTGTTTCGGAGGGTTCAGGGTCCTCAGACGGCTTCTGTGGCCCAGAATCTTTCTTCAGCTCTGGATCAGAAAAAGTTAAAGACTCTCCGGTGCTTTCACTGTTCCCTTTATCGTGGGTGGCATCTCTCCCCCTCAACTCAGATGGTCCAGCCTCCTCTGCCCCCGCAATAGCTCTGGGGCTGGCAGGAGGAGTGAGTGCAGGTACAGGATTTGCAGCTGGGGGACTTGCATTATTACTGGGATTAACTGTGGGCTTACTTGTGGAGTTGGATTCATCATTGCTTACATCGCTGTCTGGCATATTTTTTTTCACAGCAGGCTTTGAAACACAGAGGGAAAGAGGGGTATCTGATTCTCCATTATCTGGAACTGAATGGGTGCCAGCTAACGGGGCTTTAAAGGGGCTTCTGCTGCCCAAATCAACATTGGTTTCCTCCTTGGAGTACACAGAGCCATTCATGGGGCTTTCATCAGCTGGGATGTTGTCTACCAGATGGAGAGTATTCTCTGCTCCTGCTGAGGGGGGATTAGAGATCAGGGGTGGACTAACACTGGGCGTTGACCCCTCAGATTCCTCGGCCTTTACAGAATCTGCATCATTAGCTGTGGATTGTTTAAAAGTGGACCCTGAGTTAAGAGCATCTACTAGAGACTTTGATCCTGTTGTTAAGGCCAGGGGAATGAGCTGTGCTTTAGATGGGAAGTTTACAGATTCATTATCACCATCATCATAGAATGAACTTTCTTTTTCTGTACCATCTTCAGGTGGCATCTCCTCATCAGGTGGTATCTGCCCACCTAAGTGTAAGCGAATGTGGTGCTGAAGAACCAAAGCATTAGTAAACTTGCGTGGACAAAGTGGGCAGGAGTTCATGGCACGGGCGTTGGGTGGTCTACCACGGTGAGTGGCCAAGTGGGCCCTAAGGCTACCCTTTGTGGAGAAAGAACGGCCACAGAGCTTACAAGGGAAGGGCCGTTCTCCCAGATGTGTGGCCTGGTGCAAACGAAGAGCTCTGGGGCAGCTGAGCACACGCAGACACACTCCACACTGATTAGCAGCCTGGGCAGTGGGAAGAGACGGGGTAGCAGTGGTAGTTGTAGTGCTTGAACCTGAGACTCCTTGGCTGGTCACTGCAGCATTAGTGCAAGGACTAAGCCCAAGAGCTGCCAACATTTCCCTGCGATAGGCACTGGAGGTGGTGGTCAGGTCATGGGCGTCTGCATTGGCCTCTGCAGGGATTTGTGAGGAAGTGGAAGGAGAAGAGGTGGAAGAAGAGGAGGCACCCCCTTGTGGTTGCTTTTCCAGCTTTTGAACCAGCCGCTGCAGCTTGGATGTGTCAGAGGTCTGGGTTGAAGTGGTGGGAGAGGATGAGGACGGGGAGGAGGTGGATGGTTTGGGGAACGGTGGGAAAGGAAAAGGTAGCTGATGAGGTGAAGCGAGGTGGGAAGTGGATGGGTGGCCTGGGGACCGGAGAAGTGCAAGATGGTGAGGCGAGGCACCGCCTGGAAAGAGAATCTTGGGCAGATGGGCCAACTGAGAGTATGGGGAGGCGGTGTGGAGGGCAGAGTGAGGGGGAGTGTTCTCATCAAAACGCTGCTGCTTCGCTCCTTTAAACTGGTTGGAAGACGAAGAGGAAGATGGAGACGAGGAAGGCAAAACATTGCTGGACGCACTGGCAGAAGCTGCCGCTGTGGCCCTGTTCAGCTGTAGCAAGGAATGAGCTGTAGACAGAAGAGCCATGTCCACCGAGGGGGGCAGAGGTAGCGAGGAAGGTGAGGGCCGAGCCGATGCACCAGACAGCAATCCTAAAGCCATGCTCTCTGTCATTCCAGGTACACTTCCTTTCACTCCATTGTACGTCTCGTCATCGTCAGCCCGTCGTTTTCGCCTTCTGTGAATTGCCCCTGGAGCCGATCCGCTCTGCGTTTGCTCTGACAGTGCAGGCGGTAGCAGAGAGAGGGACAGCTCTGGGTTCTGCTCTCTATGCCGCAGGAAATGGGCTTTTAGGTTTCCTCTGGTCGTAAAACGACTCAAGCACACAGGACATTGGTAGGGCCTTTCGCCCGTATGTGACCTCAGATGAATCTGGAGTGAAGAATCACTGCTTAGTACTTTCCCGCAGAATCGGCAGACATGCTGAGGGCGTCCTGACGAGGAGGCAGAGGTAAGAGAGGAGCTGGACTGGTGGTCTTGTGGGTGGCTGGTGGCAGGAAGGGGAGGAGTCGGGAAACTAATGCCGTTACTGTGACCATAAGTAGAGCTGTTAGATGATTTCTCATGGAGGTAGCGTGGCGGCAGGCCCAAGGACAAGGAAAGAGGATGTAGGGCAGCAACAGAGGAACTTAAAGTGGATGAAGAGGATGATGATATTGAGGTGGAGGCTGAAGAAGAGGCAACCCTGCTGCCATTAACAAGTGAAGTGCCTGATTTAGAGAAGGTTGGTTGGGGAAATAGAGAAGATGGAAGTCCAGTCAAAAGTGATGAGGCTGTAGTTACAGTGGTGGCAGTGGCAGGGTGTGTCGGAGAGGAAGATGCTGCACCAGTGGATTTCTGGTTGTTATTTGCACCACTACCCTGTGGATTGTTATCTTGGCTAAAGAAAGCACCTCCCAGCCGGAGGACATGCCTGCAGATCTCTTCTGTTATCTGCATCTGGTGGATCTGTCGCTGCTGCAGGACCCTAAGTTCCTCTAAGAGTACCGCCAGGGTTGGAGGGACCTGGATCTGTCCCTGCTCTCCTGGTGAGGTGGAGGCCTGCTGCTGACTTGGACTAGAGCTGTCTCTGTGAGGCTGCTGAGAGGAAGAGGACGATGAAGAAGAGGAGGAGGAGGTAGTGGTGGTGGCAGAGCTTCCCATTGGTGGAGAGGTCATGGTGGGATTTCCTTGATGGGGCAGGCCGTGAGAACCAGAGGTTTGACCCAGAGGAGGAGGTGAGTGAGTCTGGGAAGACAAGGATGGGTGAGGAAAGTCTGGGGAGAGGGAAGAGTGTGTGTTGGGAAGGGATGTGGTAAAAGGGGCAACGTGGCTGGGCCAATGGGGAGGAGGCGAGCTCTCACTGGGCAAGGAGGGCGCGTGGAGCCCTCCAGGGGAAGGGCGAGGGGCCAGAGGTGGCTGGCAGTCCTGCAGAG
Source organism: Craterocephalus stercusmuscarum (assembly GCA_037177115.1). NCBI lineage: Eukaryota > Metazoa > Chordata > Actinopteri > Atheriniformes > Atherinidae > Craterocephalus > Craterocephalus stercusmuscarum. The sequence goes on along the minus strand of JBBDHI010000005.1, from coordinate 11,587,763 downwards.
AGGTGGGTGATGAGGAGGAGGATCCTGATGAGGTCACGTCTGAGCCCAGAGATGTAGATGGCGACTTTAAGCTCAGCTGGTCTTCTGAGGAATGACAGAAAGAGAAGAATGCTTTTTATCCCTTGAAACCAGTATGTTAACTTGTTGGGACATGATTATGCAATAACCACTAGTTCAGTCCGCAGTGATGTCAATTCATAAAAACCTTCTCCCTTGATTATAAAGAGTATCTATCTAATTGACCCCAGTTGTTTAGAATTTTAGTTTGGTGCATACCAGAAGATACAGTTCCAGCTTCAAAAGAAATGCCGGTGAGGAAATGGCCTTGAACAAGCAAATAAACAAGAAACTCCGCAGTCTGTGAGTCTTTGTAATGTCTTGTCTCAATCGGTGCTCTCCGGAGCGAAACTCCTCAAACATCTTGCGCACACAAAAAAGCTTACAGACCACCTTACTGCTATGGCAACACATTTCAGAGGACAATGGGCATCACCAAGACAACCCATAACCCCTCTTAACCCACCCCCTCCCAGCAGCAGTTACGTCTTTCATCTCCTCATTCACCCTTCCCCCTTACGTCACAGTGGAGGTCAAGGGTCAGGCCATGCTAAGGGTTCTGGGTACTGTCCACACACTCTGATTGGTCAACTTATCTGACCTGTGCCGCCCAAGGGTCAAATTCTTTCAGAATCTTGAGCACAGAGTGAGAAAGAGTAAAAAGAAAAAGAAGGGGGAGGGTAACAACAATGGAGAGACAAGCTAACTACTCCCTCCTGGAGAGGTATAGTGATGGAATGAAAGACTGTACCTCAGTGAAATTCTTTCCCCTTGATTTAGAAACAAACCTGTACCTGCAGGAAACACGTAAATAACTCCAAATCTGACCCTCCACTCCTAATCTAAGAGTTTACCTGGACTAACTAGTGCACAGACTTTAGGCTACAGCACATCATGCTGTCAAGGTAGTATAAATGTGAGAAACTTTTTCTCTTCCATCCAAACCCCCCAACTGTGCAGGAGTATACAGTCAATAGGACTGAGGGGTGAGAAAGAAGGGGGGGCGGAGGTATTGTGTGGGTAGAAAATGGGGGAAGAGAGGCGCATAAGGAAGAAAAGTATAGATGAACAGCAAAAGAAAACAAAAGAGGGGTGGAAGATTAATCTTTACCAAAAACACTGCCTTCCCTTCCCTTCCCCCCACCAATGCACCGTATTGTTAACAATTAGGAGAGTGGTCATCTCATGAAAATGCTCCCAAATGTATGTTAGTTAATTATGTTAGTTAATCCTGCTCTATTCACATCACAGGAACAAGTTTATTGGCACTGAGCAAAGTGTATTGGGCCTCCATTAAGAGGGACCCGGTGCTCTAGACTTGTTTGCATAGTTGATTAATTCAGATATTTTAATTTTTCTATTTGTTAGATCAGGTGCGTTAGTTGGAACATGGTCACAAAGTTACAGATATATATAAAAAAAGAAGTCACCAATAACGCCAAGTGGGCCTTCTGCATTGTTAGCCAAAGTTTTTTTTCAAGTTTTACTTGATCAAAAAGTCATTTAGGCTACACAAATATAACTTGTTTCTATGGGGTAGCTGAACATTTTTCCTATTAAACCTTTTTCCAAAATAAATTCAAATAAAACATTTAAACACAGGTAAAAGTGTTTTCTTACCGTGAGATAACAGCCGCGGGCCCCCAGGATCCGCGTTAACGAGATGCTGGGGTCTCTTCTGTTTCCGGCGTGACATGATTCACGGCGAGTCAGATAGAGAGGGGGGCATTAGTCGATTGAATGGCACCAGGCACGTTTCTTTTAGCGCACTTGAACGAGCTCCTACAAGCATCCAAAGTTCAAATGTGGAGTAATACAGTTCCTTGAATAAAAACTAGAATTTTAAAGAAAAAGTATCAAATGAGTAAGAGCAGTTTTTGATGCGCGGCCACTCATGGAGCTAAGTTAAAAAAAAAGAGGGAGGCTTTTTGGAAATCCGCCCGGCAGCACCGTGTCATATGGAGCTGCGGTGTGTGTGGCTGTTTTGTAAAGTCTCTTCCCCCCCACCACCAAAAAAAAAAAAAAAAAACTTGTCCAATTTGTGCCCCTCCTCTCCTACTGCTGCTGCGCTGCATGCATATGGGGAATACGCACATACACACCGTACTGGCACACACTGCATTCACACACACAAAACCACTCCTTGTTCTATGATATTTGCATTTCAATGGCGTGTAACACACAGCCTCCCCGGGTCTCTTTCCCCTCCGCTTTATTTTTCTTTACACACTTGCACAGAAGCTATAAACTTTAAATAAAACATGACAATGCGTCAAAGCCGGGGGACGCCTAAAAAACAAATTTAAGTAGACGTAAATGTTGACTTATTTCCCCTAAAGATTGATGTTTTGATAGTCTAATTGCATGACAACAATAACGTAATCAAATCAAAAG
>JBBDHI010000005.1:11559088-11573531 GCA_037177115.1 Craterocephalus stercusmuscarum | reverse complement strand
TGTCTGACTAAGAACAGTGTTTACATGCTTCTCTCTTAAAGCCTGATGGTCATACCTTTTTATATTACTGTTTTCAAGACGCCTTACCAATGAATACATATTTCTAATCTTAAGATCAAAAAGTTAGCATTCCATTGTCGCATACATTATGCCTGCAATTTGCTCTAAATATGGCTTTTCTTCTATCTATAATTCGCTGTTATGCACACAAAAGAAAATCCCCAGCTGCTGAGATAGTCCAAAAGACCCAACATAACATACATATCTAGTATATTATTTTATTATTAATATTGTCCATTAAAGCAAGTAAAAAACCAATATAAAGGGAACTGGATGGTGCTTACAGGCTGCTCAGACCAGTCCCTGAATCCTAAATTTGAATTAATCACACTTAAAACACAATTTTATACAAAGTACTGAAGCATGGCTTTAAATCTTACAGGCTGGAGGCGTTGTGGAATAGATTAATCTCTTTTCCTCTCACGTAGGGTGTTCCTTTCTATGCTAAAAGAGGTGATAGAGGAAGCATTTAAGCTCCTTTCCTAAATGATTGGATAATTGAATTAGCTGTTTCCATGGATACCACTTAGATCCTTCCAGGTTCTTCACTCAGGTACCTTCTTAAGAAAAAAAAAGACAACAGGTGTGTTGAACTCCTGCAAACCTTCATGTAGAGCAGCACAGTTCAAAGCCTGTCTTTCTCACGTTGACTGCTTTTTTTTTTTTTTTTTTGGCAAAGATTTAATTATAAATTCCTCTGCACAAATACTTTTTGGCCCGATCACATTATTAGAGTTAGAGATCGTACAGAGCTTTGAAGAGTTTGGATTTACTGAAGACAGCTTGTTTTACTTTGTGGTGTTTAATTGTTGTCACGCAGGCGAATCATAAACAAGCACACAGATGAGAGCCTCGGCGACTGCTCCTTCCTCAACACATGTTTCCACATGGACACCTGTAAATACGTCCACTACGAGATCGACAGCCCCCCAGAGACGGAGGGCAGCCTGTTGGGGCCCCAGGCGGGGACCACGGAGCTCGGCCTGCACGCTGGGGATGCAGACAGCAACGTGGGCAAACTCTTCCCTTCGCAGGTGAGGAAGAGGAGCGCTGCTCTAACACAGTACAAACAAATAAAACGGATGTGTGGTGAGATTTCAGAATTGTACAATCTTTTTCTTCGACTGTCAGTGGATCTGCTGTGATATCCGCTACCTGGACATGTCCATACTGGGGAAGTTTGCCGTAGTGATGGCCGACCCTCCCTGGGACATCCACATGGAGCTGCCGTACGGTACTCTGACCGATGACGAGATGAGAAAACTGAACATCCCCGCCCTGCAGGATGATGGATTCCTCTTCCTGTGGGTCACGGGCAGGTAACTAAAAAAGCTCAAACAAGCCACTGCTGGCTGAGCTGAAATCCGGCTTTTTGCTGCCATTCATCACTCAACAGGGCAGTTTAGCATTAAACAGATCAACAGCCATGTAATTAAATGCAGCTTAATGGTTCTGCAGTGTCACTATTGTCCTTGAACGTGGCACACTTTGTTGATTAAATCAGTTGGGGAGTGGTTCCATTCCAGTTTAGTTTTAGGAAGTTGCTTCCAGATTTCATTATCCTACTCTTTGTTGATTTAAATATTTTTCTTGAACAAGAAAAATCTTCATCTCTAAACTTTGGTTTAAGCTTTTGATATTTGGTACACATTGGTATGTCATTGGATGAATTTATTTGGATCTCTGCGTGTAAATACATCTAATCCTTCATTCTCATGACTCAGTGGTCCTTTTTTTTTTTCTTCCTCAGGGCTATGGAACTGGGCAGAGAGTGTCTCAGTCTCTGGGGGTAAGTTTTTTCCTTTTGCAAATCTACAACAAACCCCTTTTTTTATTTTTCTTTCCTCACTTTTCCATCGCTTTCCTCTCTCTCAGCTACGAGCGTGTTGATGAAATCATTTGGGTGAAAACCAACCAGCTTCAGAGGATCATCCGCACGGGCAGAACGGGCCATTGGCTGAACCACGGGAAGGAGCACTGTCTGGTATATTTGAAGCAGTCTCGCTTTTTCTTTGCCATGAAAGAAGCAAGAAGCCAGAGACAAAAAGTTTCCCACTGAAATGTGTCACGTACAGTAAATGATGAAGCTTTAAAAAAAAATACATGAGCATCCTTTTTTTTTTAGAAACGAGTGCATATGAGAGGATTTCCCAGGTAGCAGACACTTTTAAGGTCTTAAAATATCGATTCTTGATTAATTCAGAATGTGAATCTATTTTTTTTCATGGACATTAAAAATACATATATGGATCATTAATATGTATTTCTAATGTAATTCAAGCCACGTCCTATTCAATAAGTCTCCCGGCTGATTAAAAACTTTCTACCTGATGCCGTGATGAAACGCTTCTGCAAGGTAAATGTGGGAAAAATGTAAAACCAGAATGTTTATCTTCAGGTGGGCGTAAAGGGAAACACGCAGGGCTTCAACAGAGGCTTGGACTGTGACGTCATTGTAGCCGAGGTAAAGCAATTTCTGACAAACATATTATTACCCACGATCCTTTCAGCCTGTAAGCATCTATACGTCTTGACTCAGGTTCGCTCTACCAGTCACAAACCAGATGAGATTTATGGGATGATAGAGAGGCTCTCACCCGGCACCAGGAAGATCGAGCTCTTCGGTCGACCCCACAACGTCCAGCCCAACTGGTAACGGCTCGTTTTGATCTGAAAATCTTGTTGACACCACATGTTTTAAGGCTTTTTTAACTTCGGCTCTAGGATAACTCTTGGAAACCAGCTGGATGGCATTCATCTGTTGGATCCTGAGGTCGTGGCGCGGTTTAAGAAGCGGTATCCAGACGGCGTCATCTCCAAACCATGAAGCATGGATTGATGGCATCACTGTGGTGTTTGTTTTGGGACTGCTTTTATATTTGTAATTTTCTTCTTTTTTTAAATAAATACAGTAAACAGGATATCGTCTCTCTTTTTAAAATTATGTTAAGAAATCACTGTTACTTAAAAGCCATCCATCCATGTCTTACCATTTTGTGAGGCCAGGTCACAGTGGCAGCGTCCCGAGGCATTTCCAGGCCCGCCGAGAGATGCAGTCCCTCCAGCTTGTCCTGGTTCCTAAGTTTTAGCAATTTTGTGTGTCATTCTCACATATTCATCACTACAAAAAGACATTTGCTGATAATAAAAATACAGGAGAGATTCTCTGATAGAAATGCTTTAATGATGGGTTTTAGATGTAGTGTAAAGCTGAATGGAAAATTACCGCACACAGTTAAATCTCCTCATCCCAGGCAAACATCCATCAAGTCCAGCATCGGGACTTTCAATAGTAAAAAAAGGTGAGATAGTTCTGATGTAAAGTTCCTCTGCAGCTCAGATAACTTTATGCTTTTACAGAGTAACTAGACTAAAAACGGCTGCATATTTGTGGTGTTGATATTATAACCCTTCCATGGAAAACTGATTTTTTTTCCTCACTGTGTTTTGATCTTAGCATGCTCACAAAAAATTAGCTCAGCCCAGGGGAAATAAACTAAAGTTTAGAGGTCAGGAAAACAATTCAGTTTAGGATAGTATTACACTGTGAGGGATAACTAACTAATCTTAATTCGTCAAAGTTAAAAAAAAATCTGATTTAGTTAGTATTTTGTTGTTTAGTCCCTCAAAATCAAACCATAGAAAAAAGTAAAAATTCCAAAAACGAAGCAAAGTAATGCACTTAATGGTAGTGAATGCTGTAAAAAACTTCATCTGAGCTAAGCATGTTTGTTCTGGGCCTGTGGATCCACTCAGTTTAGTTTTGTGAAGCCTCTTTCTTGCTTCTTTTCCCCTCAACCCGCTGATCATCAAGAGTTCAGTCTGTGCATTCATGGCCCAAACGGTTCAAACACCAGCCGGGGCTCTGGCCAACTCCTGCTGCTTACATCTTAAGCTTTCAGACCCCTTCTCTGCACCTCAGGCTCCAAACATTAATGGCTAATAGAGTCCATTTGGCTCCTCCACAGACGTCTAGCCAGCTCAGTAGGTGGCGTCCACTGCGTTGATGTTGCTGTCCAACTGATGCCTGAACGACAGCCTGGCCTTGGTGGAGAAATAGATCTGAGACCCCCGGCTGAGGCTTCCCGCTCCCTCGCTGTCGCTGCCCCAGGATGCCGTGGAACACAAACGTGGCTTCATGTCCTCTATAGGAACTGAGTGGGAAGAGAAAAACAAGTCAAGCTACATCAGATTTTATAATTATGAAACGATTGCCTGTTGAGTCTATATTCAGTTCTAATAAATATCTGGGATAAGCTGCTCCTTACCTGCCGCTGGGGGGCACTGCCTGCTCTTGCAGCGCTCTTTACACCGTCTGTAGAAAGGGAAACACTGCAGCATCTTCACACCCATGGCAGTCGTCTGAGGACAGAAGAAAGCGAACAAAGACTTGAATATCACAGTGCTGATCATCTAAACAGTGACAAACTTTCTCAACCGTGCAATCTTTCCTTCCCAGCTCACATCTAAGCTGCCTTATCTCTCCGCTGCTCTGACAGTTCCTTGTCTGCTCAACAGGTCACAGTTTAATGGAATTATGATGCTGCACTTCAGCGCCAATGATAGCTTAATGTAAGCTGACAGTATCGGTGAATGGCACCGTGGCCCAGCAACCAGCCACTCAGTCAGTATTTATCGTGCCATCACCGCTGTCTAATCCTAGGGAAGGACGTCAGTGCGCTGTAGCAGTCCAAGAAACCGATAAGCTCTCCTCTCACAGCCAAACAGATTACACCAAGGTGATGTAGGAATGTTATGACTGGTCCACTTTTTAACAGGAAAAACTTGCATTTCTCAAAATAGTCCCTTATCAACCAATTATTCCTCTTCGTATTGTGGAGAATCTCTCATCCTGCGCAGGGGTTAAAGCAGGTGTCTTCACTTTTGTTTGACACCAAACAACCATAACCCCTTTGTTCCACAGAGCTGGACATGTCAGTAAAATTTAAACATTTCTCTCTAGAGTGTCAGCCCATCTATAGTGGATATAGTCGGAGCCACAAGGCAGCGCAGAGCAGCCTTTTCTAAGAAAGGAAAAAGGGTTTTTATTTTAGTCTAATCAGGTTAAGAAATAGGTCAGGTGAAATGGAGCAGCGGGGAGGTGATGAGCCGGGGGAGTTTCTATTGAAATTGTGGTGAAGAGTAAAATGATTGTTATAGCTTTGATTTTCCTTTTCTAGCAGCAGAACTTAGTATCTGTAAAATGTCAGCATCAGTAGTAGCAGGAGATTCGGTTCATCAAGCAATACAAGTTAAGTGTTGTACACAATTAAACTTGGCAAATAGGAGGTGAGAAACCAAAAGATGGTTTTATGGTTTTATAAAACAAAAATATACTTCAGTGTCCCACATGAGAGACTTCAATTGTTACACTGTTGTTTTATCTGTTTTAGGGGGATATTTTAAAGTGACCATATTATGGTTTCGGCTTGCAAAACGTCTGAGAAGTTACAAAAGCGCAGAGTCTGCACCTCTTCTGAACCGCATTAAACACCTTTACCTAACATTGCCATGTAATATGCTGGCATTATGCCTATTCCCTAGCGTCTTTGCGGTGTCCCAAAGACTGAGTAGCTCCTTCAAGCAAACCTACAGTAGCAGAACAAGCTAGGCCTGTCAGTGGGAGGAACAAAATATTGCAGAGAAGATCACAAAGGGTGCTGCAGAAACCTGCTGCATGACCATTTTTTTCCCCTTAAACTTTCCTCTTTTTTCAATTACAGATAAATTTGTAGTCATTTTATAGCTTCACATAGCTATAAATGAGCATATATGAGATCTGGGTGATGGAAAACAACAAAACATCCACCCAATGACAAAATGTTGGCCCAAAAACGAGCACAAAAAATAAATAAATAACAATGAGCGAAATCTACCAGAAATACTTGAATAAGGAAATTTAATCAAATCTCTTGCCATGAGCCCATCAGTCTACGTTTGAATGAAAAGTAGAACCTACCTATTTCTAAATAACATTACATGTTAGAATGTCATTTATAACAGGGTATACACATAACAAGCAAGGAGGAATATTGGGGCGTTCCTGTTGGTTTAAATCAGACGTCACCCTTTCTGTCACGTCCTCATTTTCTCAAACAGCTAAAACCACTTTAGAAAGCCAGTCAAAATGTTTCATGGCTAGAACAGCTTGTTTCGATCTAATCCTCCCTGTCCTATCTGAAATTAAATGCCCACCTCTCTGCTGATTTTCTGATGGGAAAACCCTCCGAGTGTGTTAATCCCCTGAGCCCCATTGTTCAGTAATCATGGCGGGAGAGATTTGGATATCTGATGACAAACACTAAACGGTGATTGCGACCACGTTTGCTTTTGCATGGGTCAGTGGGGCACTTTCATGGTGACGTGTCAACCCTCACATACAGGAACGTGCTGGAGAGGGAGACGTGTCCGCTAAAATAACACAGCCTCTTTATGTCGGACAGAGTCACACGGTATAAGCCGCTTTTTTCTCTTCAATTTCCTTCCATATAATGCTCCTCCCTTCTCTTATTCACTCAGGTGTGGCTCTGAAACTCTATCCGGTGTACAGACACAGAAACCATTATGTTTAGGTCGGTTTAGAGATTCTGCCTGCAAGATGAGAACAGTATAGAACACATTGTAAAGGAGAAAGAGCAATGACAGTGCACACAGAGCAGACTTCCCTCCGCCCAGTTTCCCACACAAACACACACTCACACAACATTAATGTCCGGGTCATTGGTGAGGAATTTTAGGCAGAGATGGTAATCGGCTGTGGGGGTCCTGCTGCACACAGCAGGCTGGGAGGATGGAGCAGAAAAACAACCTCAGATGGCAAACACATAAACTCAATGAGCAAAGAGAGAAAGGGGCTGAAAATTACAAACAGTGAAGTAAAAGGATGGAAGAAAAAAGAAAATGAAATCCTATCCTGTCATGGTTAAGAAGGATTGTAAAAGTGAGAGAAATAGACTACAAATGCAGGTTTTAGTGAGCAGAATGGAGCGAGGTTTTACTCAATCAGTGATGGAGCTGAAAGTTGTGCAACCACTTCACACACACATTTGGCAGTCAGCGTGATTTCACGATTCGTTATGGTGTGTCACAGGTTTCTTTCTTGTGCATGTTTGTACATGTTTCCACTTTCGGGCTTCTTTGATGGTGTTAGTTAAGTTACTGCAACATGTAAATTATTATGAGCATAATTTCCACATGAGATCTCACCATTACACTCAAACTTCTCTGTCAAAAAATCTCATCATTCCCTTCAGATCCAACTCAGCTCCATATCTGTTAAACAAACAACCCTTACAAATGCTGACAGTGAAAAGATAACATTCACTGGTCCTTGTTTCCACTCAGTCTTTGGCTCAGACTTTACTGTATAGGGAAAGAAAAAAAGGTAATGCAGTCCTGTGCAATCTCACTCAGGCGTTCCAGAGTAGATGACATGTATATGCATACAGGGGTGTGCATACAATCCATTATCTCTCGTATCAACTGTAAAGCAGTTTTTAAAGTGTTTCTAAGAGCTACATCAGATCAATACAATGAGCAGTCACTTTCAATAACTCGAAATTTACTGATACTATCTGTGCTTTCATGCAGTAGTTGAATGATGCCTAGCAGATGGACATAAGTTAAAGTATTTTGTTGAAATGTTGCTTTCTACTATTTATTTAATGACTTAAGTTACTTGTTACAAAAGGAGATATTGTTTTCTCCCAGGCAAAAACATCAAACTTCTATCTATGTAGGCCAGTTTGGCACCATTTGTTCTTTCAATTTGAAGACTTGTTTTTCTTGTTTGACACTCTGGCCAGCTAAGGCTGTTTTTAAATGTGCTTTTACATGTTTGAAACAAGACGAATTATACTTTAATTCTGTCAAAAAAAAAAATAGTAGATTACAGTCACAGTAGGCTTTTTTGTTTGCACACATTCTGCAGTTTAAAAAGCAAACTTAACTACGTTATTAACATAGTACACCACAATAATCATTTTCCGTTTACTCTTTTCACTTAGTCCATGAAATAGACAAAACAATCAACTAAACTGTCAGAAATGTGCTCAACTTGCCCCATCCTACATCTTGATAGTCTTAATAATCAGCTCTTGGCACACATCAGACTTAATTTTTCAAAATTTGAACATGATATAAGATTTCTCCTTGATGTAACTACTTATATAACAGTAGGGGGAAGACCTCCTCTTCATACCAAAAAAGTCAGTCTAAACCATTTAAGCAAAAAGAAAGGACATCATCCTCTTACCTTCCCCTCCTACTTTTCCCTAACTACTTGTTCTTGCACACTCTGATTGAATACTTTTATTTAAGAAGTAGCAACAGAGTACTAATTTCTTCTTCTTACATTAGAAGCCCACACTTGTTTTCAGAGGGTGTGACGCGCTCGTGCAAGAGCTGGAAGCTCCTCTTGTGCGCGCAATCGGAAAGTTGAATGAAGAGCCAAGGCAGACAGGCTAATCTGAGCTCTCATTACTACACTGCACATCACTAATCTGTCCGAGAGCACGAATAAACCATCAGATGCATGTCTGTGTTTACTTATTGAACTGGCAGGAAGTGGACGCATCTGTTTGCTTAAATGCGAAGAAAGCTGGGCAGTATAGACTATAGCCTATAAATCTAGGCCAGTGCCGCCTAAAAAACAAGAAAACAGTTAACAAGAATAATAGGTGACTTGTTCAGGCGTAAAAAATGAAGCTTGACAGGCAGTTTTCAGTAACAGAAGCTACCAGAATAAACAGTGACCCTCCCGCTGACTGACACGCCTCCCTCTCTTATTTTAACACAAGTTTAAAACAGAATAATAATAATAAACCCTCTAATTTTTACTCACCTGGTAAAAAGTAGAAGATGAACGATATTTTTTATACTTTCCAGCAGAAACGCCCCTATTTAGTCCTCATCCACCGTCTATGCCGCGCTTCTCATCAAAGATGTTCCTCGCTGCGTGTTCCAGCTCTGTCTCGTCCTGCACGTCCCACACTCTGCGTCCAGTAATGAAAGCATGGGAAGGTTTCCGTGGCGCGGACTGGCTGGACTTTAAATAGGCTCTGCTAATCCTGGTAGCGCTGTGAAGCTGGACACGCCTGCCTCCTCTCACACACTCAGCCCCTACCCCTCCTCATTCGCTGCTCCGCTCACACCCAACATACACCTCCGTCCTTCCAGCATGCATTGTTTTACCTCCATGTGATCAGAAATAGCAAATGTTGTATAAATAGAAGGGGCTGCTCAAATTATATGAGTAGATTCACGATCAAGACAAATAAGTCAATGCACAAACCAGGTGATTGATTCTCTTTAGGTCTAATCTAGAAGGGTCAAAGGTTAACCTTACCTCCGGGAAATGAGGCAAGTTTAGTTGTTTAATTGCTTGAAATGAGAGCTGTTACTGTCACAAAGCCGATCTCTTGTAATCATCTGGATCTAATGGACAAAAATGACCATAATATACTGGTCTAAGGGAAGAGGAATTTTGTTAGAATGGTAAGAGGGGTGAAAAAGTGAGGAAGGTCGGGATAATACTTTCAATCCTGTGTAGTTCTCAACTCAAGATAGTTATTCCTATTTAACCACAAACAAAGAATGACCTTCAGGTAGATGTAGTATTGGCTAACAGCCCAACAGCAGCTGCATGACACACCATGTGTATGACAAGTTTTGAACTTATTTCCATTAATTGTTATGAGACAACATGAACCATCCTTATACCACCTGGAATGGTCTGGTTTATCTTTGCCTCTGCCACACTGTGTCTCACAGAAACTCATTTACATTTTTGTGATGACAGAAGATATAGGGACATAGACAATTTTCTGGTATGCTTTCCTCAAACTCAGCTTTGATGTTTCCATCAGCTTATCTAACCCAAATGAGTCGAGCAGGTTTTGCATAGACCGTCCATACAGTAACACTGCACTGCAAGCAAGCACAGGAAAATCCTCCACCTGTCTAGTAATATTCATCTATTAGCGTAGTCTTCATATATTGCATAGTCTCTTACCTGACAGGAACAGTTACAAGTATGTTGATTGATGAGCTTTGAAACATGCGAATCAAAAGTCACATGTTCACCTGAATTTTGAAAGCATTACTGATATTTCAAGAAGTAGCCTTGATATGGTTTTGATATAGTGACTGGCCACTTTAGTAAAACCTTTCATTTCTTTTGCACATTAAATATGCTATATAAATAAACTTGGCTTGTTTTGTCTAAAACAATCAGAAGAAACCACAAATGACTTTTAAAATTATATAAAAATTATATTTTGCTCATCCTGGCCATTAATTGCATTTCATTCATTAATTTCCCATACTTGCTCTGCTCTTTTCTGAGTCACTGTTAATAGTTAATAGAGAAGCAAGGTACACCCTAGAAAGATTTCCAGTCCATCAAAGTGTGGGAAAAGTGGGAAAAAAAGTACAAAAATATGCTGGTGTATATTCTGGACTTCTGTCTTTTTTAAATCTCTCAGTAAAGGGATTTCTTATATTCTAGCTCCCGACTGGGTGGAACATTTTAGGTTTAGAAATCGTTTTAAAGGTGTTTAGCTCTTTGAATCCAAAGTTTTGCACTTGGTAGGATGTCACATACCTTTTTAAGACTAGGTGTTTCACATTGAAGAGGATGGACCTAGCCCTGATGTTTCCTGGAAACCTACATACACAGGGCAATAACTGCTCTTGAACTCAGTACACCCACTGAAGGACTGGTTGACTATCTTTACAAGTCTGAGCCATTAGGCTGAGAATCTTACAAATATGGCTGATGATACACTTGTTTTTAACCAAGAATTTCTCTTTTGACGATATTAATGAACACATTCTGTACATGGAAGAAAGATGGTTTGAGGGAAAAGAGAAAGAAACTATTTTACACAGGATAAGAAGACTTAAATAGAGGAGTTAGGCCCATGTATCACCTACCAAACATCCACCAAGCCCAAGGTGGCTGTGAGCGGGTTTCACAAACAGATTCAAAACCCTTCAGAACTTGAATCTTGTGAAAAAACACATTTCAAAAGTTGGTCAGTAAACAACTCAACTATGACCTAAACCAGTGGTTCCCCAACCTGGGGTCCCCTAAAAGCCCAGGGGGTCCTCAAGGCTCTGTCCGTTCAGAGCCAGTGCAATTGTAATTTAAACCACATCCACACAGAGAGGTGTTGAGGTCTACTCACTTACTGTAAGGTTATTATCATTTGGGTGTTTCATTCACATGGAACCAGTGTTTTGGAAGCAAGAAAACACAAATTTTGCATCATTTTATTGATAAGTCATGTCTGAGAAATGTCACAGCGTAGATAATTTGCCCTCTAAATGAGACAGTGAGGGGCCTCTGATTGATCATAGGCATAGGCTTGGCCAAAGGGATATACCTTTGGCTGACTGGTCAATGAGCATGGCTTTCTCCCAGGAGGGTGTGGGATCAATCTCCGCCGGGGCCCTCCATCATCCTACCACATTACTTTGGTTTTCATTAAAGAAAAGCCAGATTATCTAAATGACAGCATAAATATAAGCATTGTTTGAACATGGGGCAGGCAGAGGGTGCGTGGCTTTTGGCAGTTCCATGTCAGGGGTCCTCAGGGAAAATAGGTTGGGAACCGCTGACCTGGATGATCCTTAGGATGGGTTGGAGGGTCAGCGATACGTGTGACCTCAGTTACCTTTAGTATTTGAATGTCTTGAGAAAAGTTTATAAACAGCAGTAAAATTTTGATATGAGAAAAACAATCCTGGTGCTCTTTTTCGTTCTAGTTTTTAGAAATGTATTAGATATACTGAAATTAATAATTATGATAGTTCTAAAAATAATCTTTTCATTTCCAGGTCATTAAAGCAACATAAGACACTGTAAGCAAACACAGAAACACTAAACTCTTGAGTGTTTATTTACACCCAAACAATGAAGTGTCCAAAAGATGGCTAAGGGAATGGTGGAAGAAAAACTCAGCACTTTTACTTGAGTCCAAGATTTTACACTATGGTACGATGGCTATTTACTTTTATTTTCAGTTTGTATGTTGAAATTTTGACTTTTACTTGGTCGGGTATACAACTGCATAATCAAGTTTAGGTCGTGTAATTCTCAGGTTAGGCTGGGGCAAGAAAACTAAAAATTATTTACATGTTGTAACTGGATGAAGCAGTAGAACAGCTGGATAAACTGTGTCTCAGTCAATTTTTTTAAGTACATTTTTGGACAACAGTCCAAAAGATTATGCTACAAAATGGTTATTATAGTAAGAAATCCATATCATTTTCTGATGATAGCAAAGTTATACCTCCAGCAGCTGTTTCGTAGCAGCTTCAAAGGTTCATCTGTGGGATGTGCCTTCAAATACTCCACAGATTTACACCTCTGGGTGTGGGTAAAAGACAGAATTGCTTCAGTGGGAGTTTATCTCTAATTTTAACACTGCTCTGTGATGATTAACTACAGGGAAGCAGACTTGCTGCAGACTTATTGAAATCAAACAAACCAAAAGAGATGTATCAGGATTTCAGAATGAGAAAAAAGCTAGTTTAAGTAGGACATCTGGACATTTTGTCTTTATATCGTCAACTAAGAACCCTGAAATAGCCTTTCACTCTTTTGTTCATCAGATTCTAAAAGTGCAGCCTGGTTCTTGTCAATCTTTCTGCAATGTCATCTCAGTGTATTCACTCACTCATTCCTGTCCTTGTAAGGTGACAAGTGTTTATGCCAGTCTGGTGGTGGCAGCTGTAATATGATTATGATACAACATTGTGGCTTACTGGGAGTCTATGGGGAAGTTGACATATCAGGAACTAAAAGCACTCTCACACTGTCTCATTGGCCTCAAGTGCCATTGTGATAACAGACACTGAGCTGGAGGACACACTCAGTGGAAACTAACATTGTCAAAGGACTGACCTCATCCCAAGTGAGTTATTGTGCTCCTGGTAATTTAATCCACCTGTGCTGCTGCAACACTGGCATAGAGACAGAAATGCAAGAGGGGGGTTGAAAGCTAGATAAAAGGATCTCATCCATAATCAGAAATTAGTTTGAAGAATTACTTTTGTGATTACTTTAGTGTTTGCCCATCTCCATTTTTAGTTAAGTTTTAGTTTGTGATCTTCTTTATGGAAGCATCACAGTCTGTTGAAGTTGCTTGCTTTTTTTATCTTTATTGTCATTTCTGTCCTGGGAAGCCCTGTTTATCAGTGATGACAATAGATACAACCTATGTAACTCCTCTTATGAGGGTCTAGTCCTAGTCAGAGAAATGTTCCTTAAAGCATACCTTTTGATGTATGTCAGCCATAGAGTTGCTGCTGGTTAGTGGAATCAGACCAACTCTCACTTGTTGATTCAGATGGCACCGCTTGTAGAATTAACAGCCTTGGCAAAAAAATCACCTGTAATTAGTGTCTAGACCAATCCTAAAACATCTTGCACATAAAGTTAATCAAACTGGCTATATTGTGTGGATTTAGTATTGGGGGAGGTATGGTAGACAGCTGCGCCCAACCTCAGAAATCTGAAAAAGGCAAACCAATAATCACAAAAATGATAATACATGTTGTAAATTCCGAAATTGTTCATATTGCCAATGCTTGGATTGTTGAATTATCTATGTGAAAGTCTTGGAAGTAATTGCATCACAAAAACTCAACTTTCCACTCTGTTAACGATAGCATAACCCAACTCATGGCAGACATTGCAAAGTAGCATTGACAATAAATTTTGCATTTGTTACCTCAGAGTGCTAACTGATTTATTTCCTCATTCCAACTTTTACTATGTTGTAATGGAAGGTCATGAACCTGCTCTGCATCAGATAAAGGAGGTTTACTGTACTAGGGCAGTAATAGGGAGCTGCAGGCTGTGTGGGTGTGTACACACACAGGATGAAATTAAAATGTCTCATTTAGTTTCCTCTCTTTTTTCCCTTAAGCTTATTTAACGCTGTAGAGAGATAAACAAAACAAATAAAGTGAGTAAAGTCTACAAGCCGTGTCTTCCACAGAAAATAGAGTATTTCTAAAGGCATTCTAAGGCATTCAAATCAGACACTATATCAAAACAAAACAAAGTTACATGATTAAATCAGTCTAGGTCTTCTTGAATGTGTTTTGTTCACATTTCTGTCACATTGTCAGCTCTTCCTCCTCCTTGCCCCATTTGTCTGTTACACCCAGAGTTGATTTTCTGGTATTGCTGTTCGGTGTCTTTAAAACTTGGGCTGAATGAAGCCCGAGGTTGCTCGATGCTGGTTTCAGCCTGTTTCAAGTCCCCTAAGGCAGTTTTTCCCAAACTTTCTCTGCTGGGCCCCCCTTTCACTGACAACAATCAAAACACCCCCCCCCCCCCCCCACATTACACCAGATGAAGCCCTTTCTT
>JBBDHI010000005.1:11490252-11506240 GCA_037177115.1 Craterocephalus stercusmuscarum | reverse complement strand
TTTACATTTGATCTTAAAAGGAGGACTTGTAACTAACACGAATAATTTGTTTTAAAACAACTATTCTGCCCTCTCTCATCAATCAAAGAAACGCCTCATGATATACAACCCGATTCATCGTGTATAGACTGCACGTTGAATTTTGAAATAGTTTTACAGAAGGTTCCACTTTGTGACTAAGAAAGACCCTTTTCATAAAATTTGTAATTAGTGTTTCATAAAGTTTTGTCAGTTTCAAGCTCATCTTTTCAAACTATATTCTCTTTATTGAGTGCAAAAAAAACCCGGAAATGATGAAAACACAGCATCTTTAGACCAACCTTGGTGAAACAAAGAAATCTGAACAGAAAATTGCCTGCTGGCCACCTTCTGTTTTCTAACATAGCAAATTGAATATTTAGAAATTGCTGCCACAGCGAAGCATAAAATGTGGATTTTGATAACATCGATGTTAATTACCAGAAAACTAACTTCGACCTGGCAAGTAAAAATGTGAATTAACTTTATTGTTGGTCTACGTTTGGAGCCCCATTGTTGAACTTTAAAGCAAATGAGTTAACTCGTCCATAAATCTTTTCAGGTCTATACACCTGACAGTTTCCCCTGAAATTCAGGTTAAGATTTATCATATTATCAGCTTGGCAACATCACTGTGGCCTGGATTTAGTGCCAACGACCCAATAGCTTCCAGGAGGATTATTAATGACCTCAGACAAACAGAAACTACGAGATGGACTGGGAAACGTTGGACCTTAATCTATGGGCTGTTGTTAGGAGGCGAAATTAAACCACCTTAGTGTTGACATGGCTCCAAATAACTGGGTGTGACTCTCCCTGGTTGTGTCCTTGTGTTTTATGGCCTGAAGAAATTCAAATCAAAACAATAAAACAAACTAGATGTAGCCTGTAATATATCAAAGTAACTTAAAAACATAAAATTAGGAGTGTTTATATGCATAAATCAACATAGGGGGGAAAGATATGGTATTGGGAACTTCTAAAGTTTTGTTGCGATACTGTAGATATTAATCTATGAATGTTGGTTTAATTTTCACAGCTTACCAACAATTGCTCACAAGTATAGCAACTTTTTTGACAAAACTTAATGTTGAATCGCCTGGATGCGTCAAAATAAAGCTAATCAAAAACATTGACTTCGTGATCACATAAAAAAAAACGACGGATGACCATTGGACCCAGGTGAGCGAGCCGATAAACACCTGTTCAGTTTCAGGGGTGTAAAATGCAGAAGAAGGAGATAGAGTGTGCGAGAGAGCAAGACTGAGGGTAGTGGGAGGAGAGAGAGTGAGTCATATAAATCATTATACATATCTCCCAGGCGAGACGCATCTCACACTCTAGCAGACGCCACACACACTCACATGCTCAACAGATGGTCTGACCATAACTGATTTGACCAATCTCAAGAAGAACCTTTAATCTGGATATACTTCTGGTTGACTGCCACGCCGAGGAGGGGTCATGGATCCGATTGTGGAAGTAGTGGCTTTGTGTCTGGGGTTCATTGGATGGGTGATGGTGGGGGTTGCGCTGCCCAACCGTTACTGGAAGACCTCCACAGTGGATGGGAATGTCATCACAACTTCCACTATCTATGAAAACCTGTGGATGTCCTGCGCCACAGATTCAACCGGGGTGCACAACTGCAGGGAGTTTCCTTCATTGCTTGCTTTGAATGGTACGTTAAAGAGCTGAAGTAAAAAAAAAATTATAATAAATTTGATCAAATATACTTTTATAAATAGATCTGATCATTTCTTTTACATATTTAATAATTTTATCTCAAATAAAAAGCTTAAAAAACTCTAACTTAGCACTTTAATTCCTTGAAAAACCTCAAATCTTCAAACGGGGTTTACATGTTACACACTCTTTTACAAAGAGATGACAACAGTGTTGAATAAAGTGGCTTTTTGTGTTAATCACCGCAGGTTATATCCAGGCTTCTCGTGCTTTGATGATCATCTCGATAGTGTTGGGCACCTTTGGACTGGTGGCGGCGCTGATAGGAGTTCAGTGTTCTAAAGCAGGAGGAGAAAACTATGTTCTCAAAGGGAGGATTGCAGGCACCGCCGGGGTCCTCTTTATACTCCAAGGTAATAAAACAAAAAAAGCATATAAATTGAAGGACTTTCAGACCACTCTGAAAATGATGACCTGCTGATACACTACCCAATAAATACAGTAGATAAAGGAACTTCTCCTAGAGAATAATAAATTATGATCATGTTTAATTGCACAGAGGTTTGACTGGTTTCCTTCAAGAATTTATCCTGGTGTTCACTCCCCCTCTGCTTTCTCAACCGTTTAAAAAAAGTCATTTTCTTTCAACCCACAGGTTTGTGTACAATGGTGTCAGTGTCATGGTATGCCTTTAATATCACTCAGGACTTCTTTGACCCTTACTATCCTGGGATAAGGTAAGGTCGCTGCTGGTGGAGGCGGTGTGAGATAAACATGCCTTGGGTAAAGTATCAGCTGGCAATAAGTACTCGATGTTGCAGGTATGAAATAGGAGAGGGGCTCTACATCGGATGGTGCTCCGCAGTGCTCGCCATTGCTGGAGGGGCCTGCCTCACCTGCTCCTGCAAGATGGCCTCGCAGGAAAAATAGTGAGTTCACACTGTCAACTTCATTTCTCCGTCAAATGATCAACAAATTCACTAAACAGTGAGCAGACTTGCTGTTGATTTACATCATGAAATTAAAGTACACTTTTTAAAAACTAAATTGGCCATATTTTTATATAGAAATGCTTGTGAGAGGGGTTTTGCTGCTCAAAGTATTCCACAAAGGCTTTTTAGGACTCTGGTCAGAGCTTTTTATGGCTCTCTGGCAACCAGGTGTGGAAACATTTAACTCACCTTTGAAATGTAATCAGTTACTATCTGACCAATGCATGTTTCTGCGGTGGAAAATAAAAGGATTAAGTTGGAGTGGTAACCTGTAGCTGGGCACAGATAAACATGACAAGGACATCTATAAGGTGCAGATGATGTATGGTGTTTTAAAGTGCCAGCGTTTGGCACCCTCAAGTGGTCAGACTGGAAAACATACTTGCTGTCTTCATGAAGCAAAGGCATGGAAAACATGAATTCATTATTCCGCTAACTTTTCTAATGATAAGGGTTTTTTCTTACTGTAAGAAAAAATATATTTTGATTAAACGAGCACAAGTTCATAGATGCAGATGTTTAACCCCATCACCTGCTAATATTTTCCTTTCTTTGGACAAACAGAAAGAAAAATGTTGTCTTCCAAAAATATCTCCATCTGACACAATGATTTCATAAAAACACACAACTAATCATAACGGATGAAAAGGTAGTGACAATGTTTGCAGTTACAACCAATCAAAATGTATGAAATTAGACTGTAAGCATGCCTAGTCAGCTGACACTCCTTTTGGTTCGGGACCAAAACAGGCTTTGTTAAACTTTTCATCTTAAAACACAACACTGTACACAACAAATCTGCATTACACAACACACTAGCGAGCATTATGAAATAGGCTGAGATTAGAAGTGCAAATGCAGATGAAATTTTTGTTTTACAAAATATTAATGTTACAGGACACCAGCTGACGAGTACTGAAATGAGCACTAATCATTCAGATGCAATTTCTGTGTCCTTTTTGTCTCCAACTTTGTGTTTTATATATCTATAGTGAAGAGTACTTTATAACTTTGTTTCCTGTCCATTTTGGTCTCCTTATATCTTTTATTAGTCTTTCTGCTTGTCCCTCTCACCAGTTTGTGTGTTTGAAGTCATACTGGCCACTTTTCAGTAATTGGGGTTTCTTACACTCCTTTTGTGTGTGTGTGTGTGTGTGTTTGTCACATCATTTTGTATCATGTTTTACAACCAGCATCATAAGAGAGATGACAGATTTAGTGAATAATACTAAGTGCATATTCATAGCTTTATATATGTATTCACATTTCTCATTTGATCTTTTTTATTCATTTTTACATCCTCTGCACTCCATAGTAGTTGTTCTGTAATTCTTTATAGGGGAAATGTAAAAGTTTCAGTCCAATGGCCCCCGTGTTTATTTGAGCCCATGGGTCTGTGCCCAGTACAGTCAGAGTTCATGGGAATAAATGAATAGCCAAGCCATCCTCGATGTTATCAGTAACATGTCATATATCTGCTTTGCAAAAGATAAAACAAATGTATTTGAGGTTGATTCATTTTAAGACATAAGTCGTATAAATAACGCTCCTCCATAATAACCTTTGCTAATGACACATGTATTGTGCTTTGCAGCCCCTTGCCTTATCAAGCCAGGGGAACAGCGTACTCTGGAGCCACACCGAGCAGAAGTGCGGTCGCCAGCACTTATGGAAGAAACGCTTATGTTTGAGCAGGATGTAGGAACCAGGAAGTTACACTTCACATGAAGCTTTTTGTCCATGATAGCTGATGATATATCAGATGTTTTCTGATGCAAGTAACTTAGCACTGCTGCGTTGTATATAACCACAATATCAAAGGTGTATTTCTGTAAAAATACCTGCATGAAGATGACAGCGCTGATGCTGTAAACATTGTACAAAGCCACTCTGCTCAGCAAGATGCCACTGCACAAACTGGCTGAATGCTTTTACTTACTGTAATCTTGTTTATATTCCACTGATCAAATACATTTACAGCCATTCATCCAACTTCTAATATATTCAATCATGAATGATTTGCATGAATATGGCCAGACATTTGTGAGGTCAAACTGGGATGAATCACATATTATCAGTGTCTCGTCTTGTACAGTTTTGTAGAGTACCTGTGGGGTGGCTGGAGGGAAGGTTATCTTTGTTTTATATGTAATTTGTGTTTTTTACGACTGCACACAATAAAATGTTTTATGCTAGATGCTGCAAGTTTGACTTTATGGTCATCTAATTACTAACATCGTTGTAACAATAAACAGTTAGTGTTGTTATAACTATGACTTTACTTTAAGTATTACATGCCTAACAACATTTAGCAATTCAACTAAAATTTTAATCAAATTCCAGATTCTTCTTCTTTTCATTTATTTATTTTTTACCATTTTAACTTCCCACAAAAGTAGCATTTTTTCCCCCTAAAATGCAAAAGGAAGTTAAACCTGTACTTTCAAAAAGCTAATTAAAAAAAACGTTGGTATACTTACAAAAGCAATTCCTTGGAAAACTCTGCAGCAACTAAATAGATGGAGGACATCAGAGGACAAATTAAGTAAATAATCATACATGTCTTTTCATGAATAACAATAACTTGTCAACAGAGTCCAGTCAAGAGGAAGATGAATCGACTCTCTGTTATCGCACCATTACTTTTGTCATCAGTGGCCCCAAAATCTTTCAACTTCTGACCCATAAAGCAACAGTGGCTGAGACCTGAGACCTTCACCACTGCTGGTTGAAGCACATTGACATCGCTGGTATGCTATTAACAAGGGCATTATCACAATACAAACAGCTCCAAATATAACACTGTTTTACCAATTTATGACAACTGTTTTTCCTGTTGTCACAACAACATGCTATCAGTAATCTTGCTATCTAAACATGCTATCTAAAAAATTTTTTCACTTTCATTTTTAGTAAAGGTCATTCTCTGATCCACCACTTGGTGTCTCTCACGGCCCACCAAGGAGTCCTCCAGTTAAGGAACAAATGGCTTTGAGGACACTGAGTTTATGTTCTTAGAATATAAAGCAAAAACAAATTCAGTTTTTGACAACTGTCGTCTACATTATTAGGATAAAATGCAAAGAAAAAAAAAGCCCGTCATTTACAAATAGTATCTTAATTGTTATCAATTATAATCACATTACCAATTTTTCATAATTGGTAAAACTATCAACTTCCTCATTGGGGGGCGTCAGTGTGTCATTCATCAGAATGGCAGTTCTCTCCGTTTGGACTCCCATTACATAACGAGCAGTGATGAGAATAGCCTGCAGTAATGATTGTGTACTGTACGCCGGCTGCCTGGCCCATGCTGGGAGATTGTGGGGAGTGCCATAAGTGTTAAAATAGTCTCTCCAATGAGAGCAGCCCACGTTTGTGGATGAACACGGATGTGCGCAATTTGGACCAACCACTGAAATGTAGGGCAGAGAGGGAGGGGACGGTGTGAACAGACAGAAAGGTTTCGTTTATAAAGTAAAGGCAGTCGGTGGGTGGATTCTTCCTCATAAGATTACAAGGAATTGTTCTACCTTCATTTATTGTCCAGTCTGTTTCGTGCGAACAGAGACTGAACAGCTGTTTTTGCGGAGGAACCATTCACTGCGCGACTCATTTCCACACGGAACACGGACCGAGCGGGACCGTAAATATACAGTCAGCGAAGGCTCTTGTCGTAGCTGTCCCTGTGGGCTGTCAAAGAGGAGAAAACTATGGCGATTCAGTCATTTCGATGAAACTCTGTAGCATTTCCAGTGATAGTCGACACAGAGCCGTGAAGTTTGTACTGTAGGTTTAGGTGTGTCAGCGGAAGCGTACTGAGATGGAGTCGTGTCGCCGGGCAGGAGTTAGCGGGCTAATGTGCTCTCTGTCTCTGCTCTGTGTCCTCCTGGACATCCAGCTTGACGGTAAGACCGCCTTTACATCGACAAGCAAGACACCAAAAGCCTGCATAAACACCAGCTTGGACGTTTCTAAACGTTTACGAATCAGCTTACTAAAGGTTTACCAAACAGATAATGTAGATTGTCTGTCTGAAACATGTGAGTTTGTCGCGGGCTTTAATACCGAAACATAACATTCTGCAGCGTGATACAGAAATTATTTAGGAAGTAAGTGATATTATTTACTGTATGACGAGGTTTGAGAGGTGAAAGCATCCGGTACGGCGGCCCTTGAGTACAAAATTAGCATTGTAAGTAAATAAAACATAACTAAACTGAAGACACACTAAAAATGACAAGTTGGTGGCAATATACTTCGTATTGAAAATACGACTTAATATTATCAAACTTTTCTTTTGCTATTATGCTTACAGGAATCATATTTGTTTAATTACTGCTTCCTTTATGCTTTTGTTTCTGCATCTCTGTGTGACAACACATGAGCACACCACCTGCGGACCAAAGTAAAGAAGGCACTATTTTCTGGCTAAACATAGATATTTGCCACAAAAGTAATTGGGATAAAACTGTTACATAAGATTGGTGTAATTTGTACAAATTAAAAAGTGACGGTCCTTCTGATTTTATATGTTTCCTGCTTCAACACACCTGGCGCTAATTATGAGTCTTTTCTGCAAAACTTGATGACCAGCTGTTTGATTATTTTAATTTGTGTCAGGTGCGTTGTTGGAGCAGAGAAACACCTACAACGTTTTGGCTCTGGAGGACCAGAGTTGGAGATACCTGCTTTAAAATGCTGTGAAAGGAGGAACAACACAATTTTTAATGGAATTATTACGTTCTATTTTCTGTGTATTTATTTGTGTGACAATATGCCCAATTGTTTTCTTTCATTGCAATTTTTTGAAAAAAGAAAAAAAATTAAAACGTCAGAATTCTCCCAATGGGACACCAAAATCATTAGTCGGCACGATTTTAAGTGGCTATGCCTACCACTTATTTACTATCACAGTAATATCGTGATGTGCAAAAAAGAAATTGCACACAGCTGCTCAGACTCGCCTCATTGCTGATCTTAGATAAATTCTTCAGCTCAACAGGTGCAGTTCACACTTTGCACTCAGGTTTTGGTATGACTGTAATATGAGAAGACATGTAAATGTTGGTGAAAAAAAATCCCCGGAGACGGACACTGTTTAGCTGCATCATGGTTTGCCATTGTGGATAAGTTGAGCGGTGTTGTCGGTGTATTTCCAACCGGGCTTAAGCACAGTTTTGTATTACAGGTGTCTTGGGGGCGACTCACGTCGAGATCGAGCACCACTTGGAGATGGGCCGCAAACTTTTGGCAGCTGGTCAACTGGCCGAAGCCTTGTCCCACTACCACTCTGCTGTGGGTAAGATTGCATTTCTGCTTTCTCTATCACTACTCTAATAACGCTCCCCCGTCTTCCTCACTTGCTATTAGCTTAACTTTACAGGCAAGAAAGGTTCGGCTTTAGCACAGTTTGAATTGTGTATGTCGTTAGACATCTCAGCAATGAGTGTTTATTGAGTTTTGCTGACTTTTTCGCAGAGGGAGACTCGAAGAATTACCTGACCTTCTACAAACGAGCCGCAGTCTTTCTGGCTATGGGAAAATCCAAATCTGCTCTGCCAGACCTGACCCGAGCCATCGAGCTCAAGCCGGACTTCCTGGCTGTAAGACCAGCTGATCACACACCGCTCAAACAATCCACGATATTCTTCATTTCTGATTACCTCCTCATTTACGTTACATCCGCATCTAACTCCTGCTATTTTCAGGCCCGGTTGCAGAGAGCGAATATTCTTTTGAAGCAAGGCAACACGCAAGAAGCAAGAGAGGATTTTGAAGCTGTGGTAGGTCCTGTGACAACCATGTGCGCCATTTTTTCAGAATAATGCATGTTGTTAACGGAGAAACGTATCAATTTTTCCAGCTGCAGCGCTCTCCAGACCATGAAGAAGCTCACCAGCAGCTGATGAAAGTAAACGAGCTGGAGGAGCTGCAGGAGGAGGCCCATGCTGCATACCACCTGGGAGACTACAGTGCCACCATCAGTGTGTTGGAGAGGGCGATAGAGGTACATGTGAGCAGTCTGACCGACACATCTGGTACTCCCTATAGGAGGTTGATGTCAATATGAGTCGGTTTACTTCATCTTGTTTGTGTCTCGATGTCCAATCATTTCCCAGATCTCTCCCTGGGATCCAGAGTCGCGGGAGCTCCGTGCAGAATGTTTCATCCGAATGGGAGATCCGCAGAAAGCCATCCAGGATTTGACGCCGACGACGAGGCTACGCAACGATAACCGAGCTGCTTTCCTGAAGCTCAGCATGCTGCACTACAGCCTCGGGGAGCACCGCGAGTCACTCAGGTGAGCGCCGCACTAACAGCAGAGACATGCAAACCATGCGGCTCCCCTCTTCAGAGCGCTGCTCTACTGTTTTTGCGTCGCCGCTTCATCAAACTCATTTGTATATCTGTTCCTGCGCAGTCACATCAGAGAGTGTCTGAAGCTCGACCAGGACGATAAGGAGTGTTTCAGCCACTACAAGCAGGTGAAGAAGCTCAGCAAGCAACTGGACTCTGCAGAGGAGCTGATTCAGGTGGAGAGGTCGGTGCCCTTTCATCCTCTTTAGCATGCTGATCAACGCTCATGGACTCTTCAAAGTTTGTGAAAAGGTTTCTCCACTTTAATGGAGTTTCTCCCCATGATTAGGTACCAAGATGCCATCGATAAATATGAATCAGCGATGAAGACGGAACCTAACATCCTTTATTATACCAACCTGGCAAAAGAGAGGATCTGCTTCTGTCTTGTCAAGGTGAGAGATCAAACGAATGTCTTCCCATTTCAAACAGGTAATGCAATGATTGACAGTTTTCTCTTGAGATATCTCATGTTTCTATGAATTTGTAGCTTAAGTTGGCTGCCGAAGCAATAGATGTGTGTTCAGAGGCCCACCAGAGAGATCCCCGCAATGCCAACATTCTCAGAGACCGAGCAGAGGCCTATATTCTCAACCAGGACTATGAGAAAGGTAACATAACGAACCAAATAAATTACAGTTTAAAGGGATTAAGTTTTTTTTATTTTTTTATTACTGTCAGAATAAACTTGGTATTAAAATGCTAAACTTAAAACACAGGTCTGCTAACTCAGCATTGTTAAAAGGCTTCTTGCCTTATGTACCAACACAGAAGCAGCCAGGCTGTGTTTTTAAGAATTAAAACAATTCTAAACTCATTGAATAAACCGCGTTTTCTTTTTTTCATTTATTTTAATATCTCTCTGTGACTGCAGCGGTGGAGGACTACCAAGAGGCCAGAGAGTTCGATGGCGACAGCAACGACATCCGAGAGGGGCTGGAACGAGCACAGAAGCTGCTCAAAATCTCTCGAAAGAGGGACTACTACAAGATCCTCGGAGTCAGCAGGTAACCAGTTCACCCAGTTTGGGATAAAACGTCCCGTTCGAAGTCTATCACTTTTATTGACCCTAACCGTCTGACTGCATGTCTACAGGAGTGCAAATAAGCAGGAGATTATCAAGGCGTACAGGAAGCTGGCGCAGCAGTGGCATCCTGACAACTTCCAGTCCGAGGCTGAGAAAAAGGAAGCAGAAAAGAAGTTTATTGACATTGCTTCAGCTAAAGAAGTCCTCACTGACCCAGGTCAGGCACTCCGGCTGTTACTTGCATTTTTCTATGTTTGGATTTTGGGAAGTTGCCGTTCTGTGTAGCAGCTGTTCAGATTACTTAAAGTGAGTGACCACTTCTACCAACAGATTCCTGCCTCTGTGTATTGAGCATATTTCTCTGGGCTCACTTTTCTAACTAAATTCCACTGTCAGGAGGACCTTAAAGATACCATGTAACACATGGTACGTTCCAGTTGTCTCGGAATTCCGAGCGGAAGTGGGTTGGTGACGTTATTCCGAGGGAAACCGCTTTCCAGTTGCACAAACTCGGAAAAAATGGATGCCTCCAGCAAAGCTGCGTATGTTGTTGCTCTTTCGGAGTAGAAAGAGCTACTTTTAAAATAATGCTTTCAGTCACGACGTTTCCCGTCCTGTGGAAGACGGGGAATGCGTGTTTGTACGATTATACTGCACTTAAAGCTGAAAATCATAGAATAAATGTAAAATCATTCAAATTAACCTGTCAATTTTGCCCGCAACACTTGATAAACTACGATATTTATGCAACACTTTACATTTTCAAAAATGTTACATTATAATCAACAACTAGTACTACTACTGCTATATGGTGCTATATACTAGGGATGTCCTGATACCAGTATCGGTACTCGCACCGATACTGGCCGATTTTACTGAACTCGTACTCATCAAGTACTCGCTCATGACAGCACCCGATACCTACAATAAGCCTACTTCAACCAGTAAGCAGCACCAGCGCAAATCAGCTTCCACATTTGGCGCGTGATTGAGGTAGGATTTCAGAAAAATTCAGAACAGTGGCAAGAGTCTCAGGAAGTTGATGTGGTGTGTATTTAAAAGATCAAATAAGTGTGGACAAACTAAAAATTCTGATGACGATTGTAGCAAAGCTGAATGCAAATTTATGCAACGTCAAAGTATCGAGTGTGAAACCTCCCAGATTTAACAGACAATTGATCAACCCTCTTAAGAACAAGCAGGAGTTATTCACGGTTTGGCCGGTACAGCTGCTGCATAACTGAATATTGACAAAATCATAATATCGGCAGGTAATCATAATAATACTGATAATGTGTAAAGCAGGAATCATAAAAGTCCGGATCCAGACTCTGAGACACATCAGTCCGGACCCAGCCCAACCTGTGTTCTGAATTACAAAGTGTTATAAGTAGTTTTTTAAAATAAATCTTCCATAAATAAGTGAATTAATGGTTTATACTGTGAAATAAAGTTTCCCTGGATTTTATTCATAGCCATCCAGTGATAAAAACGTGTTACATTCATCAGTTTGTGCTGTCTCGTCATACAGCGGTGTTTCATCGGTGGGACAGCCGCCTGCCTCTAATTAAAGTCCTAAAATATCGGGTTCAGCCGTTTAGTTTTTAATACACTAATTAGCATGATAACCTGACTGGCGGTCAAAGACCACTAGCGATGCTTCCAGTGTTAAAAACTTAAATTTAACATAAAAAACATGTTTTAAATTTTTTCTTTTTTCTTTTTTTTATTAATTACTCGTATCGGCAAGTACTCAAATGTTAGTCCTCGTACTCTGTAAGGATAAAAGTGGAATCGGGACATCCTTACTACATTTTAAAAAGTAAAGTAAACCGAAAATGTAAAGGGAGAAAACAAACAAGGGGTGCAAACAGGGCACAGCCATCTTGAAATGTGGGGTCCTCTGCAATTTACGAGCTCGTCGCTTGGAAAAAACGAGTTCCGAGGACAGCTGGAACGCACCATCAGTACATCTGGGTCTGAGCAGGAAGGGAAGCATCAACGTGCACAGATGTGACATGTGTGTCTGAGAAAACTAAGCTAACAAGCGGGAGGGGAATGTAAGCTCTACACTGCTCAGAAAAGCTCGCATCCAACCGTAGGCTCTGCAGTCGGAGTAATCATTAGTGGTCACCAGGCAAACTGTACAATAAATCTGACTGGAAGAGTTAGAAACAAGTATGTTTGAATGTACTTTGAAAAAGAGCCTCACATCTTTTACTGTATATCTTTCCCATTGATTTTTTTTTTGCTTTTTTTTTTTTTTTGTTCTTTACCAGAAATGAGACAGAAGTTTGATGCGGGCGAGGATCCTCTGGACCCAGAGAACCAGCAGGGAGGAGGAGGTGGAGGACAAAGGGGCTGGCCGTTCCACTTCAACCCTTTTGAGTCCGGCGGCAGCTTCCACTTCAAGTTCGAGTACGACTAGAGCGCAGAAGTGGACCTTCACATGAGGGTTGTGTGCTCGTCGGGGCGGGGGAGGAGAACTAAGCTGGATTTCTGGAGAAGTCTTCCTCAGAACTTGCACATCAGCCTCGACGCCGTTTCATCGGTTCCTTGAACTTGATTTTTATTTTATTTTTTTGTAACTGGACTTCTCACCACAAAAACTGAGAACCTACCTCCGGTTCCTGTTGAATCAAGTCGTCGCTGAGGAGAAGGAAAACTTGTAACACACCTGCTGCATAAGGAAATGCAAAGGCAGTGATGGAAGTCAGCAGATGGGTCTGCTCTTTTTACTCATTTATTTCTATGTGCCATTCTCCGGACCTTTACTTTTGGATGCAGTAACTCTCCTGGGATGAAGAACATCAATGTGCTTCTTTTTTCAATTTTGTTGTGGCTCGCAGTATTCGTCAAAGGAACTTCCTGTTACCTGATCTCAGCTGATATTCCTGACCACATTTACGTGTCTTTGTTGTAGATAACTAAAAACTTTTCTATTTAAATGACATCAAAAGACACATTTTGTGAAGCTCTTATATTTATGGTGAGAATTAAGCACTTTCACATGAAACCTGTGGGTGTAAAAGAATAGAAATCCTATGGATCTTAAATCAGCATGGGGCTTCATGATTGTTTTTGATTTCGCTTTAAACGAAAACTGGTTTCTGCAGTTTTCTCTTAGATGTGTATTTAGGTGGAACCGGATCCATCTATTTCGTGATTTGGTTACAACGCAAAGAATATTGGCTGAAAGCAGTTTTCCCGGATTAAAAATGCGGCAATCATGCTAGTATTTCTCATTTCTGTGAGCATCTTTAAAGACCTCTCCTGTTTTTAAAAAGCACTCCACAGCCTCTCCACTCCTGAATTGTTACTGCAGGCTTTTTAAAAGCCTCGGACTCTTTGCAAACAGTGTCTTCAGCCGTTATATGAGAAGCTCATTTATAAATAGAAAAGCGCACATGTCCAACATTGAGCTAAGCTGGGGCTTACATTTCTGTGCTACACTGAATGTACTTTATAAACAGGATGTTTGGATAATATTTATCTAATGGGACTGCTGCACAAAGTCAAACCGAAACCTCTGCAGGTGCAGTTTGTAAATGAAGCTCAAATGATGCAGCTGTGGAAGACACCAAAAAGGCTTTTTTCTTTTTGTTTTGCACAAACTAAGTTATTTTGTAACAAACAGATTAAGGACATGGTGACTGTATCTGCTTCTACTGCTTGTTGTGTGAGCAAAATGTGACAGGCTCTTTGTATTTAAATCTGACAGGAACAGGTTGCTTTTAGGGTTTCTGTTAGCAGCATCAAAATTTCTGTTGCCAAACTGACATAGGCTGACATGCTTGAGTGTATTAAAATCTAGAAACAATCCAGTCCCTGCTTCTTATTCCTCTTTGAACGATCATGTTTGGAACAGTCTCTGCATGGTGGGCATTAAACTTGAATCTCATGAAAAAATGGTGCACAGGTAGAGCACTGGCAAAGGGAAGGACCGACGAAAATCTGATGCAGGACACCTTTATAATAGAAAAATCAGCTCTGGACCAGAACATGTCAGCTGTGTTCGTCCCAATGTTCAGCTATGCATTTTGATGCAGTGCTGCAGAAACTTCAAATAGATTTATTTCAAAATGACAATATGCTTAGACACTTTCACATCCACAAAGCTTGCACACAACTCCTCATACACACACACATACACACACTGAGTCCATGTTGGTGGCAAATACTCTTCCTTCAGTCATGGTGGATATGGCTAAATCCAGAACACTGACAGAAGCTCGTCGTTAGTGAGCAGAAATCTTCTGAGGAACGTGTCCGATCTTCTCCGGGCTCAGCCACAGCCCAACATCTGGCTCAACGGGAGTCAGTCACATGAAGGATTTGTGCGGTCCCAACAGACGGGGCTGTGTCAGTGGTTTGCACCAAAACTCTGTGCATCTTCAAAGCTGTCAGCCTCCACCTCAATAGACACCACGTGGTGACCTGGGATCATGGCCAGGCCCAGGACTCTGGGTTCGCCCTGGGAGAAGGTATCTGAGAATTGAAGGAAACCATTCAACCTGGGGTTTAATTTTCTCCTGGTATAACAAATGGACGGACTTGTCACCCCACATTACTGTTTGTTCCCTGGAAAAACAGTTTACAGATATAATCATTAAAGCCTGCCCCTTATTGCATTTCCCAATATGTATATCCTCCATTGATCTCTTCCTGTGTTGGTCCATCCCACCAGAGATGTGAGCAGATGCAAGGAGCGTGCGGGAATTTAACCAAACAAGATACCCTTGCGTCTGAGCGGTCATTTCAAAGCATCAGTCTAATCATCTAACCACTGTTTTGTTGCAGCCTTCTGGTGTAGTTTGCCATTTATATCCCATGATCATTAAAAGCATTTCCTTTATGCTTAAACATGGGATTGACATCATGCTGGCTTGATATTCCCCCTTCCTACCTGTGGATTTGAGGAATTCCTGAGCTGATCCAAGGATGACATTACAGTCCCGGTCTGTGCAGAGGAAGAGTCCCACCAGAGTCCGTCCGTCTGTCATGCGGATCCTCATGTTCTTGTTCAGCAGCCCCTCCAGCTTCTGCCTGGCCTGGGAGGATGAGGACACTTCAGACTGCTCCTGCTGAGGAAGCCAAAATGAAAAATCCTGAGTATTAAATTATTTTTCGACTAAACGATAAAAAGTACAAACAAAAACATCGTATTAAGTTTTAAATCGTATAAGATCTTATTGAACCTGTAGGTTATTTTTGATCGTATGCATATTACTACAGAAGCGCCGAGCTCACATCGTTGTGTGAGCTGGCTGTCTCTGAAACAGCTGCTTTCGAGATTTTCTTTAGGTGTCATAATAATCAAAACCAAAACATTTTTTTAAATAAAAAGGAAAACGTTGAAATGTGCATTGACAAGGATGTCTGCTGACCAAAAACCCGACTTTTATTAGGCTATTGATCTAATCAGACATCTGGAACTTCTTGGACTTATCGTTAGAAACTTACAAAATCTTTAATTGCTTTCAGGAACTGTATTAAATATTTTTATGGAAATATGTGGTAAAGTTTCAGTTTGAAAGACTGACAAGCTAACTTGTTAGCCACCGGCTAACGTTTAGCCACAACTGAAGCCTTGACATAGTTTAAATGTTTCCCCAAAAGCGATTGTCCCCTAATTATTGACACTCAGTGTGGCACAAATCACCACGTTCATACCCAACCTGAAAAGCATAAAGTGTGAAATACATACGTGAGTCGAAGGACCATTTTCCTCAATCATTGTTGCCATAACCTTCCCCCTCTCTTCTTCTACCACGGAACGATTGTACTGACGGACCAGCTAAAACCGGAAACGCTTCTTTTGAAAAAAAAGAGAGAGAGATAGATAGATAGATAGATAGATAGATAGATAGATAGATAGATAGATAGATAGATAGATAGATAGATA
>JBBDHI010000005.1:11429356-11441178 GCA_037177115.1 Craterocephalus stercusmuscarum | reverse complement strand
TTCCACAGTGGAAACGCTCAAAATAGCGACCCGACCCGTACCGACCCGTACCGACCCGCTCAGTGGAAACGGGGCTTTAGAGGTCATTGTTGAAGTAGCCTTGCGATCGAGAACAGCATTGGAATTGGGATACCACAGTTCCCGCAAGACCTGATGCAAATCAAGCAGGGGATGGCTGTTATAACATTTTGTGGGGAGGCTCAGGCAATAAAAAAACAAACTGTGTGCCTAATGTGACACATACTGTAGACTTCCATCACATCACAGTATCTGCTTTACACGTTGTTTTTCCCAGTGACAAAATAGATAAGACTTGCTTTTTCATCACATAATTATGAAAATATTCTTTTGAAGTCTTTACTTCAACATTGCCAACACTAATATGATGTGAGGATTTGGAAGTTTTTGTTTTCTTTTGAATTGTTTTGGATGAAATACAAAGACTGGACATTTTTCCTGTTTGTGTGTGTGCCAATAGCTGATAACAGAATGCAATGGTGTTAAGTTAGTAGAAGTTCACCTTTTTCTATGTATAAGTATATACTGTAGATATGTAGGCTTACATGTAGGTATGTATGTATATGTGTATTGGTGTATGTACATGGGTGCATATGGGTACGTAGGCATATACAGTATGCATGAGTGTATGTGTATGTGACACACACACACACACACACTTTCTTCACTATTAGTATTATTACCAATTAGTAGATTTGCTCCCCTCTCCCTCCTTTTTCATTTTTGACCTCGGTAGTATTACTTAGTTTTTTACACATGTAAAATATCTTTACCAAGAATGTAAGAGGATTGGGAATATAGAAACTGACTAAGCTATAAAGAAGTTTGCGGGAGGGAGAAGAGGGGAGTGATTCCAAGTAAGATTGACTGTAGGTAATACACATCTCCTTATTTGTCCTTGTTTGTGGAGTTTGTATGTTTGTTTGTATATGTCAAATAAATAAGTTTAAAAAAAAAACTCTTTTAGTGATGGAAGAAATGTATATAAAACTCGTGGATGAACCAAAACAGAAAAGTTGCAGGTTGTTAAACCCAAACAGCGAGCTCAGAGATGATAAAACACACAAGGTGGTTTTCTGTCAACTTCACAGTATGAATGCCTTCTGTCACAATAATCATCATATCATATCATATTTAATGTTTCCTCTTCATCTAACCTTTACTTTCTACTGACATTTCACAAAAACATATAAACAAAAAAGCTTAAAGCAGAACTATTTAAAAATGGTAAAAAAATGTTTATTTAACATTTATGATGAGTGAGTTAAGGCACTTGGCATTACAGAAATGCTTCAAAAAGACTTTGCAAGGTTTCCAATGTGGTAATAAAAAAATATCATAAGAAAATGCTATTTGTGTGTGTGGAGGGTAGGTGGTGGGGTATTTTTGCTAAACCATGGTTCAGGTTAACATTCAGCAAGTGAAAGTTGTGCGTAAATTTGTTCTGATTGGTGCTGAAAAGGAAATATAATGTGCAGGTAGGAATAGGATGTGCATACGGGAGCTGAGGGGTTACTGAGACACAAAACGTAACGAGGAAATGATGAAGAAATATAACAGGATATAGATAATGTCGACTTTTGGAAACATGAACACTTGGCTCCAATTAGGAACATAACAATTGCTGCAGTAAAGTGCTGAGGAGAAACCAGTGCGGTCCAGCCACAAAAACTACTTATAAACAAGCGCTGAGTCCCACTGCTAGAAATATACACAGAGTTATAGCAGAGAATACTACAGAATGCAGTAGAACAGGACGCATCAGAAAAAACTGTTTCTAAATGATGGAAAAAGAACAGGTAAAAAAAAATCTGGTTTTCTAAAGTGGACACGTGGATTTTAATTTTTAAGGGCAAACTCAAGAGCTAAAAATCAGGGTACAGCCACACTCCAACACTAAAATCTAGGTCACAGTGCACAGTGTCAACATTAACAATGCTTTCTGGTGCTTTTTTCTCTTTCTGCATTTTCTTTTACCATCGTTTTTAAAACACTATCTCTTTAATTAAAGAGTTCACTACTGTAAATTTGGCACATACTTGGGGCTGCAGTACAGGCAGAGCAACTCGTGCGCTGGGCGGAGTACCATGAAGCGCCCATAAAATATGCTAAACGGAACCAACTTTGCTTTAAGGAAGTAAATTCTTGTACAAAGAAATAGCTAAAAAGATTTCTTTCTGACAGGGGGCCAAAATAAAGGGCCAGTAAAAAGTAAATAAGGATTTTTTTTTTGTTCAAGTGGAACTCCCAGGATGAACTAACAAAGCTGAACGTTAGCATAAAAGACTGCCTTTGACAGTGAAATCCATTCACATGGCTGCCAAAGCTGTACTTCAGCTGGATTTAAATAGCTGCGTTCCAATCCGATCCAATTTTATTGGGAGTACGCTTTAAAAACAATGCTGTTAACCAACATGCTGTACACAGCAAAGGTAAAAACTCCTCTTATTAATCCTACACTGAGACTACACAAGTTGCCACAAGTAATCTGGTTGTGTGAGCAAATACTTTTTGAGTGTTGTGAAATCTTGATGACAACACTGATCTTAAGTCATCAATATCATGCTAATAATACAGTTGCCTTTTTTTGATGAGAGATTAGTCTTTTGTACACGTTTCTTTGGCTGTGCTTTCTTCACCTGCTTGGCAAAGAAATTTTTGAAGATCTATCATCAGTTATGACATCATAACATGGTTGGTAGTAAGGTCTAAATGGTATAATGGTCGCATTAAAGCAGACCAGAATCTTTGTACTACATAGACTTAACCAGGAAGTAAAAAAAAAATCTTTAAGCAGAGTGATGTTGCTAAACGTGTGTAAGCTAAAAGCTATTATCATCATGATGTAAATTTGACAAGTTTGACAGCTAAAGTTTGCTAATTAAAACAAAACGCTAAGTTTGCCTCTTACTGATGGGAATAGGAAAGCCAATGTCTCTGACATCTGAAATCCTGACCAAATGACCAAACTAATGAAAGGCATGCCTTTCGTGTGTTAAATGCATTCGTATGTTATCTCTTACATAAACATAATTCCACTTGCCAGCCTGATGTCAGAACAAAACGAAGATGAAAGAACTAAGGCAGCACCATTACTTTGAATAATAAACAATTATCGGACAAAAAAATCACGATAGTGGTAATCATTGCATCATTAAGCAGCTGAGGAACAGAAAATGCAGACAGCTACATTTAAAGCCTTATGTTTGCTTATAATACTTTGCACCTTGACTTTTAAACTTTACAAACAATCCTTTGAGTCATTAGACCTTTAAAAAGGGAACAAATTCACATCCACATTATTCATCATGTTCCCCTTTCTGTGGCAGCTCACATCTTCCGCAAATGTGACTCACACAGAATATTTCAAGAGAAATGCTTGGAGAAAATTCACACAGAACCATTGTAATTTCAAGATAATAAAATCAGTATAAACAGAAGGATTCATTCATTTTATACACAAACAGATGCAGCAAATCTCTGAGGGAAAAATTAACTTTTTATAGTGTTGAGGCACTCACAGACATGCTCTCAGCTGTGGAATTGGAAGGTGCATGCACAGCTTAACTATGGGCCTTATAAAGGAAGTGTAGGCACAGTTTATTGCATGATAGAAAGGCTAAGATGGAAATCCAAGGAATTTTCTTTTTCTATGAAGCTCTATAATCTACAGAGCAGTTTCCATCACATCTGTTCTCTCAGCAGAAATTCATCAAGGATTTTTGTTCTCTGTCGGTCTTGGTTCTAATCCAACGCTGCATTCCAAAACAGTCCCGGAGTCCAGAGGAAAAATCCACAACAGCCTCCACAAATGTCCAGTTTGTCTTTCGAATGAGCGTACATAGGTAGAAAAAAAAAACAGAGAAAAAATGACGTAGCAATGTTTGATGCCTTATGAGAGTTTACAAAAATCCTTGTGATATATACGCTATCCACACAAAAAAATGTTAAGTCTGTTGTACTTCAGCGTAGTTTCCAGCG
This sequence comes from Craterocephalus stercusmuscarum, assembly GCA_037177115.1. Classification (NCBI taxonomy): domain Eukaryota; kingdom Metazoa; phylum Chordata; class Actinopteri; order Atheriniformes; family Atherinidae; genus Craterocephalus; species Craterocephalus stercusmuscarum. The sequence goes on along the minus strand of JBBDHI010000005.1, from coordinate 11,437,179 downwards.
AAGATCGGATGAACAAAGAGTTTCAGTTGATTTTAAAGATGCTGAAGACATGATTGGCTACAGGATGGAGACTGAAGGACTGGCCTGTGATGGCCCTCAGCTCCGTGCCTTTGTCCAGTCGCAGGAGGCCTGATACCTGGCAGGGCTTCACGAAGTGGAAAAAGTGTGGGCCTGCAGAGGGGGTTGTTCCGTAGCCCTCCATGCACTGCAGCTTCTGGGGCCTCTGGTCGCTGGTCACCACATCCAGCTTCACATACTGGGACTGCTTCTCATTGAACAGCACCTGAAAGAGAAGAGTAGATGAGACACATCTCATCACATAAAGGCTGTAAAGATCCAGTCAGCAGGCAGAGATCTCCTCCTTCCGACATGAAACAGCCCTGCAGTTATTATAGTATATTTTTACTGCAGAGAAAGTTTTTTATGTACAACGTTAATACAAATATTGCAGCGCCCAACATTTGGGGGGATGACTAGTTTGCTGACTCAACCACAAACCTGCAGAAACTGCAGAACCAGATGCACTGAGCTGCAGCAAGCCTATCTGCTGCAATTTCTAAACACAGAAATCAACTTATCAGTATGGTGACATAACAAAACTTAGGACAGCTGCCATTAACAACATGTGATCAATATGTGTGTACTGGTATATGTATCTTCAGAAAGGACACAGAATGTGCAGCTAAGTGGAAATGACACATGTATCAACTTCAGTGAACGGTTTTGACTCATGGTTCACGTTGGGAGAAATGACACAGCTTTTAAAGCAGTCTGAGCTGACTAACTCTGATTTTAGCCAACTCCTCAGCTTTCTGCATGTAACAGTCCGGGAAATCTATTTTTATGTCTGGCTCCATTCCTACGGTGGGCCGCGGCGTTGGCCATTTTAGCAGACCTTTTCGTCTCCACACATGGCTGCAGTCCACCCATAGAACTCATAACGTTGATTTCTATTGACAATGTAAATCTTTTCTGGAATCACTGACCCCTTTTGCTTTTTTTTTAAAAAAGAGATATTGACATGGATTTCTAATATACATGACTCAGTGCAGACCTACCCATGTGACTACCTCAAACACCTGTTGCTCAGAAACACCCTCCTCCTCCCTAAACTTGCTTCCTCTTTTCCTATTTGTGAAGCTTTCTATATTCCTGATTCCTGTCATAACCATCATTTGATCCGTTGTAGAGCATTTCAGTCAATAATCCTTTCATGACTTGTTAGTTTAAATATTAAACCCCGTAAATATTTACATTAATTACTCATACACATATTTTCTCCCTCCAAATCTTTACTGTGATCACATTGATCACTCTATGGATCTATTCTAACAGAAATGTGGTTACATCATGAATCCATAACCCCCACTCACGTCGGCTTTCGTATTGTTTGTGACATTCACAGAGGAGAAGGAGTTGCAGACGTAGCAGATTCAAGCTTCATACTAAGTAATAGAATTTGTATAAATATCAAAGTAAAAAACAGATAGTCTCTGAAATGCCTGGCACTTAATTGCTCTGCCCACGTTGGAAAAGACTAAATCCCCTTCTGTTTATCGTTTTATTGTCCACTATATACAGAGTTTTAATCTGATTTCTCTGACTTTTTATCTGAATTAGATTTATGCAGTCTTTTTACTATGTTACCATGTTGATGCTAACTGTGACAGTCTTACTATAGCCTTCCTTTTCTTTGTACATCCCGAGTGAAGCTCTCTACGATCACCTACGACTGATTCAGTGGTGATTCAGTTTAACACTGTCCTTGGAATAACTCCCTGTTGTTCACCTTGAAACAATCACAGAGAAAACTTTGAAAAAAATGGTGGTCAACTAAAAGTGATGGATGTTTCTTGGCCGAGAAAGATTGCTTTATACCATATAAATGGGCCTTGTGTGGAGCTAGAACCACATACTATAAACAACTAATGGAGGACAATGAAAACAACCTTAAGTTTCCATTCAGCAGTTTGGCCTGGTTGACTAATAGTTAGACTGCTTTACAGAGTATCCCCTCGGCTCTTGGCTGCAATGATTTTATGTTTTTTTTTCCTCTGAGAAAATCATGTCAAACATTTTTGTTCAACAACTCACCAGTGCTTGATGCACATTAAACAATAATAAAAGGCATTGTTTAAACAGTTTTGATTAATCTAACTGAATTAATGTCACCCAATACCTCTAACTCATCAATATGCCTGTTCGTCCTCATTTATGTTCCCTTGAGTACATAAATAAGTATGGCTGTTATGCAACGTTCCCACTAGAGGGCCATGCGGAGCTCTCGTTGAAGTTCCTAAGTCTCTGTAGCAAAAATAGCGACATTGGAGGAGCTAATACAGAGGCAGTCAAACGGGGTGGCCCTCTGGGGGTGGCAACCCCAACATGAGATTGGGAAAATGTAGCAGGGAAGCCAATGTTTTGACAACTTGGTCCCTTGGAAACATTTTGGTCAAGACTGCAGACCACTTGGTGGCAGTAATCGGTCAAAAAACAACAAGAAGAAGAACTGCAGCAAAATTGTATGAACAGAAATTCAATTGACAGCCTTGCTGTCTGCACCCTGGAAGCAGTTCTACCTATTATCATCACCTTATCATCAACCAGATCAATCTTTCCTCATAAACTTGCAATATTTTGTCTTTAAGATTCTTATAAATGTTGTCTTAAAGTCGAAATTAAACTTTTACCAGTAGTACACTCGGATGTAAGTTGCTTTGGAGAAACTTGTCTACTAAATATTTGTAGAGTAGAAAGTAGAGTATGGAAATAAGGATGCATAGCATCTTCTTATCACCTCTGGTAATACTCGATTGTCTGTCCTGGTCCTGTTAGATCTCAATGCTGTGTTTGAAACTGTTGACCGTAAAATCTTGTAACAACAACTTATTAGGATAAAGGGCACTGCTTCACAGTGTTAAAAGTCATCACTGTCTAATTGAATTACATAAATTGCCCTCTAAACATACCAGAGTCGGTTATGGTGTTCCACAGGGTTCTGTTTTTGGTCATCAGGAAATAAATTCATCAGGAAATAAAATATGAACTTCAATTGCATTTTTAAGCTGATGACACCCAGCACTATTTGACACAGAGAAATTGATAGTGAGCACAATGGTTGTTTAGGTGGCAAATTTGTCTTTTTCTTAAAATTCTAAAAATTGTCTGACTAAGAAATTTATGAAAGTAAAATAATATGATTTTGTTTCCTTTAAGCTATCAAAAGATGTAGGGTTCCTATGGAAGACTAGTTTGTTTCCCTGAGAACAAGAGGGCTCAGTTAGTATGTGAACTGTTAAAGCAACAACAGCCACAAAAACCGGAAATCAAACCTAAATGCAGCAGGAAGCACTTATTTGCTTCATTGATTTTGATGTAAACGTTGTGGTTTTCCCAAGGTAGTATACTAAACATGCAAATTGAAGGACTCCATGTAAGTATTAGCTTTTGGTTTTGGCTCAGTGTATTTTAAACTGAGATCATGTTGCTACACGATATTGGACCTTTACAGCTAAAGGCCAAAATGCCAACATTTGACAATGCTAAAACACTTCACAGAGCTGAGAGGACTGCAAAGATTGAGGAATCCTCTGTTACAATACAAAACAGTTTGTTGGTTTGTTAATACTGTGTTAATCATATAATTTTTAAAGAAAAGACACTTATAGAATTTATTGATCAGAAACTTACCTGGCAGAACAGGAAGTAGACGCCTGCCCTCTCTACAGTGAAGGTGCCTTGCTCCTTATTGTACCTTACTGCTTTACTCATATTCAATGTCCTCTCCTCCCAGCCTTTTATCACGCCACCTTCCCCTACTATAAAACACATACACATACAAAACCCTAGTTACTCATCAGATGACCAAAAAAAGATTTCAAAATGATCCCTTTATTCTTTAATTTAACGACTCTTACCTTGCTGAGAGGACACTTTGGTTACTGGTGGAAAGAAAGAGACAACAAAAGAGACAGAAAGGGGAAAGTTAATTAAGATTTTATGAGGGCAATCTTATAGGGGCATATGATTGAGAACACTTCAGCAGATGCTACACGAGACGGCTATAAGGGATCTGCCAAGCCACTTACTCTCAAAATGAGACGCCGCTTTCCTTCCATTTCCATTCCTGACTCGAACCGTCCCCCCTTCAAAACGCAAAGACAGGCAGAATGTGACGTTGAACGCAAAGAAAATAATCTCTGTGGCTTTTTTGATAAAACAATCATTTCCATTTGTATCAGTTTAATAACATGTTTTACTAATTTGCTGCCATTTTGGTTCAATCTGGCTGGTTTTAACTTGGTTAGCAGATGGGCAAAGGATTTCCTTTCTCATGCTTTAATATATTTCCTCAAACTGTAATTTACAGTCAAAAGTGTGTGCCTCGTTTCTTTTTTTTCCCCCCTGAGTGGGATAATCTTAGTGCCAGCTGGTCGCAGTCATCTCGAACAGACAGAATAAAGGGCAAGGAAAGAAGGATGAGGACAAAGAGGTTTGTGAGTGTGATTGGGGGCAAAAGAAAACAAGATGGACTGGGGAAAAGTGAGGAAGAAAACATTAAAGAGAGGCATTCAGAGACACAGCTGAAGGGCTAGAAGGCAAAAAAGAAAAATGAAGTGCTGGAAAAAGAGAGTCAAAAAGGTCTTTGGCTTCTCTCTGACCCAAAACAGTCAATTAAGAACAGAGTGAAGCAACTGCTACAACCCCGTCTCAGACAAATACAATAAATAAAACACAACACTGGAAGGCCAGAGCTGGAGAATGGCTGCTCTTGTTACTCACTAAAGCTTTATTTCAGCCTTCTGATCCAGCCGGAGGGGAGAGATTTCAAATGCTGATACAATCTGAATAGCCTTTGCATGAGCTGTGAAATGCATACTTTATGATGAGGCAGCCAACCAGCAGACGGCTGCCATCATTCAGGAATATTAAGTCCCTGTTAAAATAATTCACAGGTGGGTGACTTTGTAGAATTTTGATTTGCAATGGGCAAGCATAAAGCCCTCAGGCCGGCCAGATTTTTTCCTGACTTGAGCTGTCATTCATGAGCAGAGAACACAACAGCAGTGTCCTGCTGAAATGCTGGACTGCTGCGGTCAACTTTCCACCAAGTGGAATGCTGTTTGGGCTTTTTTATTTCCACTGATATCCATGAATTTCTGAACACTGTTCCCTGTGTTTTGGCAAAACAAAGTAGGATATCAGTCACTAGAAGAAAAAAGCACTGTGCATATAGAAGATCTCAGAAGAGCAGGAATCCTTGTCTCATTTGGACATTTATCCTGTTGCTGATATCCAAGATTAAACCCCCTCTGGTTTCACTCTTACAAAATGCGAACAATCAAGCAGTCTTGTGATGTTGACGCAAGGAATAGCTATAAATGCTGCAATGATAGGTCATCAAATATCACTGCTTTCACGACAAATCATAGCTGTGTCAGTCGTGTGCTAGAGGCAGGGAAAAAATCTACCACTTTGCCCAAAAGCGTGCAGCAATGCCAGCTGGTTTTCTTGGCTTTGAGGCCGTCCCGGGTCGGACCTGTAATTTCTAAGACAGTCATCCAGCTGCCTACTTTTTCCTGTGTCAACTTTTAGCATAGGGTAGTGGCTGCGGTTCGCTAGACCTGACCAAAGTGGCATGTGAACCACGACCGGGCCAGCTTTTGTGTTAAATGTCCTTCCCCAAAAAAACAGCAGCGCAGTTGGTGAGTATGTTTGGCCTGCGGTCATCCGAACAGCTACAGAGTTCAAAACTTCTCTCTCTGTCAAGAAAAGGCAGCTGGGGCAAGCTTTTCATTAGCATTACCATCTCTCTTCACTCGCTCCAGGAGTAGCTCTCTCTTCTCCAGAATGAGCTGAACAATGGCCTTCCTCTGCGTATTGACCTGTTGAAAAGTAGAGAAAAACCGCAAGATTAACAAATGCCCCGTTAATTTATATGGGCTTTTCTCTGGCAGAGAGCCCAAGCAGTCATAGACAGCCAGCCACACCAGCAGGCTCTCCTTTTTCCAGTGTCTTGTGCCTACTGCAATGCTCTCACACTTCCTCACAGAGCCGTTGCGACACCTAAAGCATGTTTCAAATCCTTTACATTCCTCATCTGTCTGTAAGAAATAACTTTTATCAAGCCAGCGGAGTTTGAAATGTTGGCCGGGGGGCCAGCTGCAGGACCAAATGAGGCCTTCGTCGGGCATGAGGAGAAGTTGCTTGGGGGCAAAATGCGTTTAAATTTACAGCTACTGTGGAAGTGGAAGGAGAGAGAGTCGCGCTGGGCTCCCCAGACGTTCATTCGCTGGCTCTCATCAGGAGCTGGCACACAGTCAAGTGGACAGGATGGGGGCCTCTTGGGAAACGCTCCAGCATCAACACTTGGATTTGTATGTGTGTGTGTTAGAGAGAGTGTGTGCAGGTTTAGTCAACATGATACTCAGCCAACCTGTCCCACTGATCTGCAATCCAGCGCATCCAGGTTTTGGGAAAAACTCTTGACCTCGAAACCAGTTTCCATCGAGGTGCAAGTCGAACATTTGCTTCAAAGACCATGAAGTTTAAAAAGTACCGGACCACTTTTTTGTCCTTAAATATACTCCTTTCTGCAAGTTTTACTCTTACTGAGTTCATCCTGCCCTGTGCTTGAGGAGTGTAGTGTGTGCATGCAGGCTGCAAATGATTTACACTTGCTGCACTTTATCACGTCTCAAGCCTCAGCGCAGTCAGTGGGGGCATGAAGCCTCAGCAGCCAAATAGTTGAGGCTTTCCAGTAAATTGAGATAAAACTGGAGCGCAACTGGCACCAGGGTAATTAAATATTGCAGGGAGAGACAGAGGGCAGGGGGTGGGGGCACAAAAATATGCAACACTGCACAACCTGACAGCACTTATTATTAATAAGCAGAAAATTAACAGCAACAGAACAGAGTGCGTGCAAATGGGCGAGAGAGAGGAGGGGTGAAAAAGTGTGGAATTGTATTTGGCCCCCCACAAAGATTCCCGAAACAGCAGCCACAAAAGAAGTTGCATAACACTTGAATGCATGTCAAAGTTGCAGACGAGTAAATATACGATTGCCGTACAAATATGAGTGCTATTCCCAGAGAAGGGGGATTGTTTTGCAGGCTTGCTTGGTTTGTGAGTGCGCTACAAACCTGCTCAAGTCGATCTTGCAAGATCTTAAAGGACTGAGAGAGATCCCGCGTCTGTCGCCAAGTCCACGCCGTAAACAGCGCGCTGCACGCGGCCAGAGACAGAGCCACCAGGGCCAGAGAAGCCCAGAAGACCCGCAGCTTGCGCATTCTCCTTCTCTGCAGAATCCGATGCATGTTGGTGCACACTCCACTGCTACTCACCGCCGCAGACCACTCGAAATTTTACACTTTAACTCCATTCCAGCAGAGCGCGAAGTCGCCTCAAATCCATTTCAGTCCAAATGTCCATTTTGCCGAACAAAACGCGCGAGAAGACAACCTGTGACTGTTTTTTTTTTTAGGAGCACAGACCCGCTGTTTGATTTGAACTCACAAATAGCTTAAAGCAACCAAATATCAGATCCTTTCTCCCCACAGATCATAGCCACAATCCTCCTGGTGTGCAGACCGACTCTAAATATAAAAAAGTGCAACTTGCGCACATCAACTGTTGCATCCTTCTCCTTGCGATTCGTTGACTCAGCTCTCTAGTCTTCCCTTTAAACGGCGCGCTGGGGGTCAGTCTATTAGAAAGACTGAGCACACATGAGAGGGAACTCACGCACGTACACTCTGCTGGGGGTGAAGTTTGAAGGCGCCAGCCCGCTGGCACTGGGTGTGGAGAAACCAACGAGATGC
>JBBDHI010000005.1:11333362-11344529 GCA_037177115.1 Craterocephalus stercusmuscarum | reverse complement strand
AATCATTTTCTGAAATCCACGGTAAACATATGTCATCAATACAGAACGATGCACAATTTACAATTGGTATAAAGCATACAAGTCGATAACAATCTAGTACTTGTAAATTTCAGCTAATTGATAATCCAAATTAGGGCAAAATTTTTTACAACTGCCCATGAATTTGTTTCAGTTTAGCAGAACATCTGAATGCAGGAATACCACGCATGTTTTCCGTCCTGTTATTTGTCCCATTGCTATAAATCTTCTGCCCTGGTTTACCACTATATGACTGAACATCATAAGTTGATACCAACTGGTTGGATTCCTGTCCTCTGTGTCTGCAGAGCAGAACGTGTAAATAAACTTTTTTCCTCTCCCTCCTCCTTCCTGGCAAAGAAACAAATTGTGTGGCTGAAAGAGCAACACTGTTCACCTGAGATGATAAAAGCATGAATCACTTATTTCAACACTGCCCTGCCACGGCTGTGCCCTTGGGGGACACAATTCCATTTAGCTCAACCCCCCTCTCTGTTTTCCTGCCACACAGGAGGGAAAAAAGTTAGATGGACTCTTTTAGAACACAAGCCAAGCATCCCAGTGCTGATGTAACACCAGCGAACCTTTCTTTCAGACACAAACCAGTGTTTTTGTATTTGTCAGCATCTGCGTCTGCTTTAGGCTCTAGGGCTGCCGCTGATCGGATCGTTTGTGTGCGTATATACGTAAGAGAAAGTCAGTGTACCTAGACATAAAAGTTGTGTGTGTGTGCGTACTTGTGTGTATGCACGTGCAACCGTTCCCCGGGGTCCTCTCCTCTTCCCTGCTCGCTTTTATAAAAGGAGAGATTCAGAGAGAGCAGCAGATGTCGAAGGGCTGACCTTTATGGTGGCAAAGGTTCAGATGAGAGTTAAAAGACATGCCGAGTCACCCTCCCATTCCTCAAAGCAGCAGCCCCATGTCCATCCGCGCACACACACACACACTCGCAGCCTGCTGCCTTAGCTGCAGCACTGACGGATAGGTTAACAGCAGAGATGATACGAGCTACCTGATCTGCGCCTCACCTCAGGATCCTGCTGCCTCCAAAGCTGCGAGACGCCCGGCCGGAGATGTGAAAATCTTCAAAGTGTGTGGCGTGTGGTGGTTATAAACCAGGGGGGGGGCGTGCAAAAGCAAATGTGCCAAAGCCATGAAATGTGTGAGGGAGGTGGGGGTACTCTTTTGGTTACAGTAGCCTTTTGTTTTGGAGAGTCCTACATATCTGTTACATTGCCCGATTGAACTTTGAAGCATGAAGTATAATTCGGGTTTCAGATTCGACTTGTTTGGTCAAGCGGGAAAGGGCGTGTTAAATCACCACACACCCAAGTTGACTCAGTGTCTTCTTTCTCTTGTTTCTTAAGGCTTTGTGTCTGTCTGTCGCAGGGGAACAACCTCAGGAGACACCCCCGGGGGAATGGAAATGCACATTTTTGTATAATTTGGCTTGGCTCTTTGCCAGCATGGCATTCCTCATTCTTGGTGCTTAGCCACCTGCTCAAGTTTGCACAAACCAGATGTCCTAACATAGTACAGCGTGTGCCTGCACTTTTACTTCCCTCCTGTGTATTCACAGCGCAGCGGCCGTCTTCATTGATAACAGGTTTCATTTGCCGGTGCAAGGTTGTAGAAAAAGCAGAGCCTGACATCGTGGTTGGACGTCTGTGCGAAACCACAGCAAGGAGGACATTTATTTGTGCAAGGCTTGGAATGTCTCGGTCTGAGCTCACAGAGTTTTTGTCTCTGACTCTTCCAAAGGTCTCGCTAATCGTTCGGTGAGGACGAAGCGAAACATTCTGATGTAAACCGAAAGCCAGTGTGGTTTTGCAAACAACCCTGGCGTCATGTTTGACAGCGGCCCAAGTCCTCTCGGTGGTGTTGCTGTTGGCATCTGCTTTGTTGCTTAGCGAAGGCAGGAAAGCGGGACTGCAGAGTCAGAGAGCTAACAAGGCGAATGGAGCATGCAGTGAAAGGACGTGCATCTGCGCTGAGTCTTCTAACGTTCACTCTCCGCTTCCAGGCCAATCCCCCCCCCCCCCGATTGCTCCAGGATTTGTGCGTCCCTGCCCTTGTTCCTTTGCTGTTGTGATTGCAGCTTCGTCGGGGGAATGATGCTTTGTACTGCGTCAGCGGTTTTTACCCCTGCTGTCCCTCTACATTCAGGATGTTTCATTCAGAAAAACATGAGCCGATCCTGGCCCCCCCCTGTCTGACTCTTGTTTGCTTTCACTCCGCTTCAGCAAGCAGTTTCTTCTTTAAATCGCTTCCTATGTTTGAGCCGCTCGCTTTGAGAGGAAAAAACACACTTGTTTGTCATTGCAAGAGGAAGATGTGTATGATATAAGGTCTCTTTAACCAGGAGAGTCATACGCAGCCACAGACGCGCTGCTCACAGAGTCACTTAGAGGAAAGAACTTATTTGCTCTTTCTGGAGCAGATAATTGCATTTTGTGAATGTGCCGAAGTTGTGTCTGTTTTCAGACGGCCCGTACTGAGCCGGTCCCAAAGAAGCACAGGATCTCCTGTGTTGGGAAAACCCCAGGCAACGCCACCTCTTACAGCTGTAAGCAACTGCCTCTATCAGCGTATTAGATAAGAGGGGAGTGGCAAGCAGCAAGCCAGCCCATAGTAAACTTTCCACAAGCAAATGTTGTTGTAGCCTTGGGGCTGTTAGTGTCATCGTATAAAGTCTGCTGATAACCCCAGAGGCCTATCCTGCTCTCTATTCTCTGATGAAAGCGATTATTTTGCTCCACCATCTCTTTGGTAGACATCAGTGTGAGTTTAGGATGGTGCAGTCGGTCATATTTAATTAAATCGAGGTTAACATGGAGCAGTGTTGTACCCATGATTGTACATGTTTACCAAAAAAAAGACATTTTCATCTTTCTTTTAAACCCAAATGTTTTATTTCCGGGGACAGGGACAGTACTCCTGCTATTAGCCCAGACAAGTGACGGTGCGTCTGCAACAGTAGGAGCGAGGAGGAGTTCGCACGCGCCAGGAAAGTAGTGAAGGAAAAGAACAGAGGGAGAGGGGTTGAGATTCCAGGAAAGTGGAACTGTTATCTCCAAATGTTTCTCCACATTGTCTGGTAGTTTGAGTAAGGCTGGCGGAGACTTTTACTGAAGAATCCGCCTGGTGGCATTCCTGTGGCTGTTGACGTCAGGAGGTTTTGGCCTACGGTTCGGATCACAATGAAATAATGGCCGTGCATGTCGTTTTGCAGAAATGTCTATTGATTGTGGTTTAGGAAACAATGCTTCCACCACCCCCCCCTTGTTTGATGAGAGGGTTGTTTATGTCGTGGCTGATCATCTTGCACTTGCGGCTTGCAGTTTGATGTTCTCTACTGTTTCCATCATTCTGGAAGCACTGCTGAAGAATGCATGTGGGGTTTCACATGAGCTCATGGAAGGAAACTAATTGGCTTTTGTATCCATTTTGTCCATGGAGGTTTGTCCATATATCACCCCTGCAGGATTAGTTAGAAGTTGACCTAAAATATCCTAACCTCAGCCCGTACTCGCTTTAAATGTCTGAAAGAAAAATGAAGTAGACTTTTTGTTATCTGTTTTGCCTCCTCATTTGTTTATCAAATCCTTGTACATGTCAAAGATTCAAGAAACCCTTTGCCTCACATCTTGTCTGTGGCAGCTGCGTTTCTTCTTCTTCTTCTTTTTTTAAAGATAGCATGCTTTTGAAGAGGAACAAGTAGCAGGAACAACACCCCCTTCCCCATCAGGCCAGCAACACTGAAACCAGACAGTCTTGAGCAGACAGACTCATTGCTGAACTGCTGAAGCGCACTTCGGTCCCCGCATTTGGTTTGGTTTGCCAAGGATCATCTCTCAGCATGTGGGCTAAAGGTCACGTCTCCCTCTCGCGCTCTCTCTGGTTCTGCCAGGAATTCTATTTTTTTCTCTCGCTGCAGCGCAGTCGAATGCTTTGGGTGGTTTTGAGGCAAGGGCAGGGCAAAGATGGTGGTTATATTCCTGAGCTGATAAATGCCAAAAAAAACCCTGCGCTTAATTTGAACACTTGAAGATGCACTGAGAGTTGTGTGGGGTGAGATAATTGGTTTTGAGCGGGCTACAAATCAGGTGCTGCAGTGATTTTGAATCTGATCATTGATGTTATTAAAGTCTTTTAGAGGCAGCTCCATAATTTGGTGCGAATTTTGGACAGATTATAGTTGATACCAGTTATACATATTTCATTTATTCACACACTTTTCAAACCAATTCCTTCATAACATACGCAATGATTATTTGTTTCATGTTATTGGATAGAACTTTCCTTAGTGGCTTCCCAGCTTCTTCACTACATTCTAATACATTTTAAAGATTTCCTTTTTATCATTACCCATATTCCCCTATGGTTATTGAAATGATTGTGAACAAGATTGAGGTATATGAGATAGTTTGTCTTTATTAGAAGCATTAATGTTAAGAAGAAAAATGAACATTGTTGTAAAAACAAAGTGCTAGCTTCACTTCAATGAAATATTGAACTAGTGATGGGTTATGAGGCTGAGGCTAAGTTTGATGGAGCCTGCTCTCGTTTCCTGCGATGCTTGTCCTTGTTTATGAGCCAGTACTTCCTTAACCTAAAGGTTTTCAAATTGATCAAGTTTTTCATCCGTTGTCCTTTCTTTCTCCTTTTCTCTCGCTTTTGTTTTTCGTTTTGTTCGTTCCATTCTTTTCTCCTGCAACCCCGCCTTAATGCCTCAAATGTTTTATGTAAAGCACCTTGAATGGTCCTGTCCTTAAAATGTGCAATATGCCAAACTAAACGTGGTCAGCTGAGATGAGATCCACTAATGTCATCAGCCAGTGTTAAAATTCAGTGGCAGATGCCAGGAGCAGCCTTAGTTTTCCCAGTGAAATAAACCATCATGTGGTGGTGCTTCAGTTAAAACGGGTACAGTTGATCATAACTCCCGATCATAACGTCTGCGTATGCGTGAACAGCTTTGAGTTTGGTTTTCCGTGTGGTTAACGTGTCCTTTAGCCAATCCACTACCTGCTCCCGCGTGGAAGGCAGTTTTACACCACGGGCTCCTGTAGTGTTTCTGTGGTCGATGCAGACTCCTCAAAACACTTCCCCCTGGGTTCCCTTTCGTTCCAGCAATGAGTCATCAACCCAGCCGAGTGAGAAAGGGGGGAGAGAGGAGCGGGAAAGGGTGGTTCATTCAGGGTTCAAATCTCTCTCGCATCTCCCCCTCTCGTTTCCCTCCGCACAGTTTCTCCTTTAAGCATGTGAGCTGTATCAGCCCTGAACCCCCACAGTTGTACGTTTCCCTTCAGCTGCAGTTATCACATGTTTGATCACGAAGATCTGATCTTAGAGGATCACATTTGAGTCTTCTGGCCTGGATATTTTTGATTTTCTTCATATGTTTTGACCCCCCGCCTTTGTTCTGTTGGCTTGTTTTCAGCATTTATTTATATGACTGTGGTTTGTCTTCAGTTTTCCTGAAAGTGGTTTTGTTGAGCTCCTAGCTGTCATTCTTCTGGTTAAGTTATGTTACTGTGCAAACAGTGATGCAACCCAGTTTATGGTTTAAACAACCTACATGACTGTCATCCTTATTTTTACCCTTTTTATCCCCTAATATGAGTGAGATGTTAAATCTCAGTGGATCTCGCAGGTACTTTGGTGTGATTGAACCTAGAACTAAATACTGACCTCGCCAATATTCCAGTGGAAATTGAAATTTGGATACGGGGAGGTTGGTATATTTGTCAGAGATGCAGGCAAAGATAGTAATATTTAAGTGGTAAATGTCACCCCACATAAACCAGACTTTTTTTTTTTTTTGTGGTGCAGCGCTTGAAACTTGTTTCCTGTATCATTTCTCTGCCTACACAGGGAGACTTATACCCTACAAACGTCCATTTGCTGGCTCTCTCAAGCTTTGCCACTTAGTTTCACTTAGTAGTTCATCATAAGCGGAAGCTTTGTCGGACCTGAGATGGGTGATGTAACATTACGCGCTCCTTACAATGCAACTGTACTGTTGATTTTTATTTAATTTAAAGCTGACCCATGCCCTTTTCCTACAAGTTCACACACTTCTTTTATGGCTGCATTGAATGTCTGACCTAATTTTTTTGTGAAATACAGCATTTCACATCTTCCCTTTTTAAACCATCAATGTATGTCTCTTAACCTTGCAACTTGTTTTAAGGTGTGTGTTAAGCACGCCCCCGCCAGCCAACACTCTTCCTCAGAAGGTGGCCTGATAACTTCAGAAAACAATGCAAGTAGAAAATGGCAAAACAATTTTGTTTTAATTTGATTTATCCTTTATTTAACCAGGAAAGTCCCTTGAGGTTAATAACCTCTTTTTCAAGGGATTCTTTGGCAAAGTGGCAGCAACTGTTAGAATGAAATTACACTATAACAATTTAACAAAAACAATTGCACTTCAAAGAGGCCGTTTCAAGAGCCATAAATCTGGATTTAAAAGCGCTTAAAGAAATGAGTTCAGATAATTTCCATTCTTTTTGCCAAGAATTCTGCTCAGTCTTGAAACATGTCATTTTATTTTATGTTTGAGATGATGTTTGATATTCAGTGTGAAAGCTAAAGCACCTCAGCTCACCATAATGATAGAAAAATAAATGAAAAGTTTCTTGCTTTTAAACTATTGGCTGCTGCTGCTGAGTGTGCTTTTAGCAGCAAAGCATCAGAAAAAGAGTTAGAACTTCTTGATTACAGGGTGCAATGAATGTAGCATGAGTTGAACTTGAAGGTGAGAAGAGGTGGAGATTATAGACATGAACAACAATAATACCCCCCACCTCCACCCCATTATAATATGTCCACTTTAAACTGGGGCAAATGAGGTTGATCACAACGTTGTAGATGCCCCATGACCGGGCAGGGGTTTTAGATTTGGTTTGGTTTGTCCGTGGTCTGATAAATGAAGGGTAGCAGGTGGTACGTGGTATAGAGGACACAGAGATGGAGCTGTGGGAGTCACAAAGGAGGCTTCATTAAAGATAAAACAGGCATTAGCAGATTGTGTGTGAGCGTGTGCACATGCAGGTTCTTGTTGGCTACACAGCACACACAGCAAAGTTGGCTGCTTTGTTTTCAGGACATCTTATATGTTCACAAGTAACGGAGTATGTTCCTGTATGTTCCAGCCTCTGCACCAGATTACACTCATTAAAGTGGGCCGTTAGTGTGCAGCTCGAGGTCTTATTGATTGTGTGCCAGGCGGAGGAGAGTTTTGCAAAGTCCGTCCCGAGCCGCTCCATATGGAGCATTGATGTCGGAGAGTGCGGTCAGGAAGGAGAGAGGTGGAGGGAAGGGAAAATGAAGGGAAGGAGAGAGACGTGGGACGAGGAGGCTTTTTTGGCTCAACCGCCTCTGTCATTAAGCTCTCCCATGTCAAAGACAGATGGAGCTGGGGCCGTTTGTGTATATGCGCACGCAGGGTTTTGCAAGTGCAGGCTGAGGTGACCGACCCAACTCTACACACACACACACACACACACACACTGAGGCGTGCCTTTCAGTCTGCCCCCAGCAGGGTGTCTCAGGGCAGTTTGCAGACCTCTGCCATCTGCAGTCACTCAGCCTTGAGGGTCAGACGGCTCGTCAGCAGCAGCTTCGGTCTCGGTGCTTCCACTTGTATCCACACATGCACCTTAAAATGTGACTCTGATCCTACACTTCTTTTTTTTTTCTCATCACGTCCTCAAACAGAATGAAGTGCTCTCTGGTTAATTTTATGGCCACTAGTTTGTCCCTGCACCTCTAACCGAAGGCATTTGCTAAATGTCATCTCGTTAAGGGCCGTGTAATATCACATACCATCAAATTGTTCTTGGGGGAACTTAAAGAAATTTCTTGCTTAAATAACTTCCAGTACAATGCTCTGGCTGCAGTAAACATGTGCGCAGATACAGGTGTGTCATCATTCCAAGCAGTTCTCTCCACTGCCCCTTATTATTGTGGATGTTCCAGTGAGATTTTGCTTACAGGCATGATTGCAGCAATGATCCTAGCTGGCTAAAACGCTGTCGGGATGCACGATGGCGCATGCCAGGCAGCAGTGCCAAGCACGGAGCGAGCCTCCAACTTTCTGTCCACTCCTCCTCCTTGTATATGCATATCCCATTGTCCTTGTTCCCCCCGCCCTCTTTCAAAAACTCGTTCAGGGTTGACTTAGAATACAAGTTTAGTACCCAGACTTGGCTGCCTTCCTTTCAACATTTTTTCCCCCCCTTAATGATTAAATATGTGCTTGAAAGATGTGTGTTTAATACCAAAGTTGCAAGACCACACGCAAAAAAAAAAAACAAAAAAAACTGCTGCTGAGGAAAAGAGTGCGTATTAAAGGAAAAGCCTGATGTTTATGCTTGCTGTGTTGAGAGCGGTGCCGAGGTGTGTGTTGGGTCTCTGACATCAGTATGCAGGTATTTTTCAGTCGGCACTGCCAAAACTTATGCAGCCAGTGGGCTTGAATTTCCAAATTTCTTTCACTGACACGCACATTCGCTTGCTTGGTGAGACTTGTTATTTCTACCCATGTCGGGTCTTGAAGTGTTTTTCTTTTTCGAACTACAAGAAGCACAGTGTGTTGAATCTCAGCCTGTTCTTGTCTTTCAAATGGTCCCGGTCTTTGGCTGGACCTCACTGAGTAAGACTTCCTGGCATGTTTAAACGTGTAATTCATTCACAAGCCCGGTGTCCCCAGCGCACGGTTGCCTTTTTCTGACCGTGTCTCGCAATTTCAATATGATTCTTGGCATGTGTCCGTGAAGGGTTGAGTTTCCTCTCACTTGAAGATGGAGCCCTTTTGTTCTTTGATGGATGAAAGTGTT
The DNA here is from genome assembly GCA_037177115.1 of Craterocephalus stercusmuscarum. NCBI lineage: Eukaryota > Metazoa > Chordata > Actinopteri > Atheriniformes > Atherinidae > Craterocephalus > Craterocephalus stercusmuscarum. Next base: position 11,335,665 of record JBBDHI010000005.1, on the reverse strand, counting down.
CCCTGCTCGGCCGCTGTGGTGTTTATGGAAATGTATCAGTTGTAAATAAATGCTCGGATATTTCTGTAACATCTGTGTTCTTCACCAGCTGAAGGGATGTCAACTCATTTCATCTTTGTTAGTACTTGTTAGTGACTAAGAGTAGATCAAAATAATATCCAGTCAAGGAGGTAGAAGCTATCTGTCTCGTCATGATTAGACACACAAATAAGGCATTTGCAGTCTTTTCTTTATGTTATTTGGACTTAAAGCAGATCAATGCAACTCTGGGTATGTTTACCATGCAGTACACACCCCAAAGCTGTAGAGGGAGCTCCATATAGCGAAAATAGGCGACAGACGAAGAAGAATGTCAACAAGAGGCAAAACGGTTGTTTTGAACAGGCGACGGCGAGTCACCGTAGCTTCAAAGGCATGTAGTAAAAGTAATTTTCAAAGCAGTAGCGAAGCAAAAAACGAATCGCAGATGAAACATTCATATCTGTCCAAACTGATTTACGACCTGTAGTCTTGTGTATCGCGAGCGTTTATCGCAAGCGCCGTTTTGGGTGTCGGGAGACCCGATAGAGGAGGGAAAGTCAGCTTTTTCATCAGAACAGGTCAGTCAAGCAAAGTAATTACTTCCAAGCAGCTTTATGACTATGATGATCTAGCATAGAGCCGCTTTAAATAATCTGAAAGGATAAAATATGTTATTTTACTACGACTGCAGAGACAAAAATCCTGTCTGGCCAAGAAGTGGTGATCAAACGTACCTTGTTTTCAGTTCAGATTAGAGCAGAGTCCATAGATTTGGTGTCACTGAGAAGACCCACGGCTATGGAGTTGTGTGGACGCTGCGAGGGAGGCTGGTGCTGATAATGAGTTGTGCTGCCACTCCGAGGAGTTGTGATATCTGCTATCAGCCCTCAGGCAGGGAAACCAGACACCCTTTTTATGGCCCTAATCCCACACCCCATCCCTCCTCTTTCCTTCTCGCTGCAGCTTGTGTGTGCTGCCGTGCAGGTCTGTGTGTGTGTGAATGTGTCAATGCAAATACATGCACACAATCGGGCCCATATCAGAGCATACGCGATCCCCCCTGGTGTGCAAATGACACATGAGTAAAAATCTTTTGATTATGTGTAGATTTAAACTTAAACTTGACAGGTTATCTTAAAGTTATTCAAGTGCATCAATACTATTATGATGAAATTAAATTTGTTTGAGTCATTTGAAACAAAATTGACGCATATGCGATAAATTACTGTTGTAATTATTTCCACTCTTTTCCATTTGCAGATAGAGTAAGAGGTGTTAGAAGGATAGACACATCACTATGAAGTAGTACACTCCACATCAGGCTGGTTGACCCCAGAGGCTACAGCCTCCCCCTTGATCTGAGTATGAATGATGGTGTCTGGCGTCTGCATGTTGTGGTTTGGTCCTCTGGGAAGCACTAGATCTACAAAAGACAGATGTGTGTGCGCTTTTGTCTGTTTATGTTTGTCTTTCTGAAATCAAAGCAAAATTTGACAGTGCAAGATGAAATTACACTTAAATAATTTTTTTATTTTCTAGAACAACTACTTCATCATCTGAAATGTTTCAGTCCCTTCTCCCCCCCCCCCCCCCAACATGTAACTCTTGATAATTTTCACGGGGTCACTTTGTTGTCTGGAGTCATGCAAAGACTTTTTGCTCTGACTAGCATTTTCTTTGATCTCTCACATCATCTGTAAGAAAATATGGGATCGTATACATTTCACAGAACGGGTTTGGGTATTAGTAACACCTAGGGTGCAAAGTAGTGAGTTACGTAGAAAAGCTTAGTCAATTTTTGTGACTGATCGACATTAATGATTACCTTGTCTCTTAGTTTTGGGAAATGTGAAAATATCAGATTTTTGGTGAATTTCACCTTTTTTCATTCAGCTGACTAAAGGCTAAATAGTTCAACTTTTTCACATGGTCTGGTGTTAAAAACCGAACTGAAAATCACAAAAATCTGCAATATTTAAGGAATTGAAATCAAATCGGCACCCAAAAATCGCAAAGTAATCAAATTGGGAGGAAAACATATTGTCTCAGCCCAATAATACAGAGGTGGGTCTGATCCAGTTTTCAGGCTTTGATATTTACGTGATTCACAAATTGGATATTGTGCAAAATTCCCCTCATGAATCCACATGGGGAGAATTTGTGGTGGTGTTTACTAGGGGTGGGACAATACATCGATCTACATCAATATATCGATCATATGGTCAATGATTTAATGATATCGATCCAAAATCCTAACATCGGCCAAAAATCGATAGAGTAAC